>OY754339.1:1200000-1580000 GCA_963573305.1 Pyrrhosoma nymphula | reverse complement strand
AATTGGGGTCACAGGGAATATTTGATCGAGATAATTGAATAGGTTAATTGGTGACACATGTCAGCTCCACGTATGAATGATTAATGATGAGGAAACAATCTTTTAAAAAATTAAAATCGTGTACATTTTGTGTTCAAATAAATTTGACGTTCAACGTTTACGGTCAACATTGCCAAATCATTTTGAAATGTATATTTCACTCACAGTGAACTACGATCCACAAAGATATCTATTTGAATAAAGCTCCAAGACATAACCAGATGATATTCCGTGTTTTTATCTAGTTTACCAAATGTTAACAATTTTAGATAAATGCTAACGCCGCAGTACTACACACGTTCACAGCCAACACTTAAGAGTTGTCAGATATTCATTAAAAAAATTAAATTCAATGGCTTTGTGCTGATTCAGAAACATTTGTAAGTCAAACAGACAAAAATTAAGAGTTAACATTTATTAAGTTTAATTAAATTAGGTGTAAAATAAAGACTCTTCGTGAATGAAATTTATGCACGCAATAAATGAATTTACTATCTCTGGTTTACGAAAATAAACTTTTCCAGTCGTTCGCTGATTTAAACCTCAGTCCTAAATACTCCAATAAACCTTTTTGTATAAAAAGCTAATATCCTTCACTTTATTGAACAAAAGACTCAATATTACATGGTATCTGGCTATCTGGGATCCAATTTGCATGACTACATTAAATTCTCGGATACGGCGCTCAAAATGGAGATGTGATAGACGAAGAATGAAAAGATGATTTCAACAACAGGGACCTTAAATATCCAAGCATAGCTTTTAAGTGAAGTTTCTTCCCTTTCTAATCTTATCATAGACAAAAAATATATAAAAGGCTAGACTAAATGTTAGCCAGGTGATCCTAGTTTCGAATATCATGATAGGTTTCCTGGGGTACAGCTCTGATTAATAGTGATTAGCTAAGCATCCCATCCATGTTAAAAGATTAATCAATTTTCATTCGTAGTCACCAGAAAGTTTGCCATTATTAATTTTTATTGTGCGAAAGGGACTTTTACTAGTACGTATTACTAAATTAATAGTGCGATTGGAGGGATGAAAATTTTAAGAACTAGAATTAACTATTTCAATACCTAAATACTTAAGGAAATCTTCGTTTTAATTTAAGCCTTAAGCGATAAAGGTTAAGAAAATACACGCATCACAACGCCCGAAGGTATTAACAGAATAAAATTGATGAGTAAACACCGCATAAACATCAAGGACAATAGCAAGGATTTAAAGAAATCAAATTGATCTAAGAATTTTAATTATAGGGCAAAGAGAAAATATAGCTCAAGAATTTCAGAAAAAGAATCCATTCGAGAAAGCTGCCTTGTTTTTTGAATTGCCAGAGAACGAACTGAGACTAATTCTCCCCCAAATGCAAAAAAAACATTGATGTGATAAAAAATAATCTGACGAAAATAGACCTTGCAAACAGCGATACGTAACCGTTCAATAACTACGCCTCAACAATTGCAATATGGGAAATGTTTATCGTAGCATTATCCTGTAAATATTTTGGCCTGTCAAGTAAAGTTGGGTATGATTAAAGCACATATACCACGGTCCAATTTGACCATGACTAGGATTAATGCCACCACGTCGCATGCATAATTAATACCTTGGTATTTTGGGAAAGGATTACAATCTCTAACCCTGACTTTGAAGATTCCACAGTGCATAATTAACAGCCCGATAGGCTAATTATCATCTCCAATCACGTTCTGGAACTTTTATTCTTGGCGAATTTTTGCGCTCGTCTGTCTTTTCTCCTGCAATATACGTGAAATTCCTCTGGTTGCCATGGCGCCAAGGCACGAATTTCCTTCAATGTTGTGAGTAAAGGAGCTGATAGTGGTTACACGTTAGCAGCGCAAACACAAGGGCGCCGCATTTCCTACAACATCATGAAAGAGGTTTCCTACAACATCGGAATCACCACAGGTCATAGAGTGATAGAGTGTGACAACTATGTGATGTTGGCATGGACTACGGCCAGAAACATAGCTCCACAATTATAAGATGGTACCTGTACAATCCTAAGAGTAGGCCAGAAGGACGCAAAGGCTTTAATTTATTATTTTTGTGTCTTTAAATATTATTAGTTCGAAGTTAAAAATAGATATAAAAAGAGTGCCGGAGTATGATAACTGGGAGAGTTAGACATTGAAAACGGCCATATAGAGCGTGACACCATAATGGCACAGCCGCAGGCCCTCAAAGCGGGCTCCAAGATGCCGAGGCACGAATTAACCACAATACTATCAGGGTATTACGGGAGTTATTCTTAGCCATTTGAGGAGAAGAGAGCATCGGCGTAACAGAGAGGTAGGAACTGGGAGAGGTAGGAAAAAGAGGTGGGTAAAAAAAGCGTCACACCGTAGGGTGTGGGTGTTTTTACCCACGCTATGTCGCAAAGACACAATTTCCTACAATGTTGCTAAGAATGGGGTCGTGGATGCTTAAAACATTTTAGGAGTCAGTACAACTGAGTGAAGTAGGCACTGATTACGTCTATGAACTTCTGGACACGTTTAGAGGACCACTACCTTAGGTCCCCACAACGAGGTTAATGTTAAGGTACGGAATTGTTCCAATATATTAATTACGAAGGGAGAAATGACAGCTACTAGAAAACATTTAAGCCTCTAGCGTGATGGAGTGTGGTGGCTGGAATAATTAAGTTCGGGAAAAATAATAGCGTGACATAATTAGTGGACGGTAGCTGCACCTCCACGAAGCGCGGAAGCCAGCACGCCAATTCAAGACTTTCCTTTTATATCATAACAAGATAAAGAGGTAACGGGAACAAATTTAAGCAATTTTTGGAGGATGGAAATTCAATTGAGAACAAATGTGACAAATAAAATAGGTGGTAAGCCAATCAAAACCAGGAGAACCGACTCGTCGGTTACCATCGCGACGGTAAGGAAAACAGCGAGCGTATGCAGTGACGGTTCTCTTGACGAATACCGACGGATAGGCGGCCGATAGGGTCTTCCGTTACCGCCTTCCACATCTTTTCACGCAACCATACTAATGAAAGTGCCCATATTAAACATTGCCGCTTTAAGCAGGTGCTATTAGTTGTAATACTCGGATAGCAACATAAGGGCCAGCGCAAAATATTTGTTTCTTCTTATGGTTGGTCACGAAATGAAAACAGCCACGTGTAGATATTTGAGGAAGGAGAAAAATAAACGATAACTTTCTGCATATATTACCAAATTGATTAAAATGCGCAGTAACACTCATTTGCGTAACGAATAAGAGAAAAGTCAAATTATGAGCTCTTCGAGGAGCACTCGAATTATTAATGGCGAAGCCAGAAGAAGCGCTAAGGACATGAGATCAGTGATCATATGAAAATTATTACTCTTCGTATGAAGTGAAATGGGCCATTGTAAGGCCCGCCAGCAACCAAACAAAAACTACATGGCATTATTGATGGACAGTATATCCCTAGTGGGAGCCATCAAACTAAGGGAATTATTATCTTCAATATTTTTACGATGAGGATTATGTGAGCAATATAAAAACGCCTTAGGGAGTAAACCTCAAGCACTACCGTCACAACCACGACAAAGAGGGAATTGCAAACGATCTAAACAGTGAGACACCATTTGTTGGTTATCAGGTAGGGCGCTACTACGTAAAATGAAGACTTTCCTTCGACATTGATACGGAGGAGGAGGCATTGAGCACTGCTTAAAGCCAGTTTAGGAGACGGGAGCCCATTTCATGACGGAGTGTGACAAGTGAAAGACGCAGGAATTGACAAAAGGTCGAAAAAAACGTAACATATTTTAAGCAGTTGGCTGCACCCATTCGAGCCCCATTAGACCCAGGTCGAGCATAAGGACGTCATGGCACGAATTTTATTCGAAATCGTCTTTGCAAAAAGAATTATGGGAGCTTTCCGAAAACCTATAAGGAAAACCTCTTATAAAGACGGGGTGGGACAGGGTAAGGTAATCTTGAAAATGGACATAAACTTCAAGACACTAGTAAAAGGCTGTCTACGGGTCTTACAAAGGAGAGGTAGACATTTAAGGCAAATAGGTAAGTTT
Organism: Pyrrhosoma nymphula; assembly: GCA_963573305.1. Taxonomy (NCBI): domain Eukaryota; kingdom Metazoa; phylum Arthropoda; class Insecta; order Odonata; family Coenagrionidae; genus Pyrrhosoma; species Pyrrhosoma nymphula. The sequence continues at coordinate 1,575,903 of OY754339.1, read as the reverse complement.
TAGTTTCAGGCTTATCTTTGTGGAAACGCGACTCATAGAATAATTTCTCGCTTTGTACATTCCGTACTTTTTATTTTTACAGACCATACTTTCGACATATAATGCCACTTTCAAAAAATTGTGTATTGAAAATTGCATTGAAAAAACCTTGAAAATGGCATTATACGTCGCAACCATGGTAGGTAAAAATAAAAAATGTGGAATGTAAAAAGCGATAAATAATTTCATATATACGGCAGTTTGAGCAAGATATCACTTCATATAAAATTCAATGAATAAGGTCTAATTAAAAGAAAAATAATTTTTTTATGATACCGAAACTTCATTTTAAAAAACGAGGAAGTTCTAACGCATAGATTGCGACATACATTTAGCGGTGTGAAGATCTCAACTATTTTTATAAATGCATTTATTACTCCCCGTAATAATTTTACAAAATTGCAAAATATCTCGGGTTTTGCACACTTTTCAGCATACGACGTGAAACAAAAGTGTCAAGTATAAGGCTTGCATATGAAATATATATTTAGTAAATTACTGAAAATTTCTGTCATATAAAATTAAGTTTTTGCGTAGCATATCACCACACTTCATTTCTTCACCATAATTCATACTTCTTTCAACTGCTAGCAACATATATTGGCTATAATACATTCATGCATCTTACAACTTCTAAAATTAAACAAAAAAAATTTAATTTTTATTATGACTGGAGTAAATTTTCGCCCAAATTAACTCAAAACAAGGAAAAAGGCCGCGCAACACGATTGACGGAAGGTGGCCCCACGTTCCAATAGCTTACCAAATCACCCCTGAGGCAAAGCTGTGCTCACACTACTCGCCCGAAAATGAAAAAAAAAACCCTGAAGAAAGGTTAAAGAAGGGCGAAATAAAAAAAGAAGACAAGGAGAGCCACTGAACCACTCTTACCACTACTACCCACTGAATCGAGAAGGGAGGGGATAACATGACGCCATGGCTCAAATTATCAAAACAATATTATCGTCACGAAGAGATTAATAGGAGCCATTCGAAAAAGTATCATGAGGCCGAGCATGACTAAGCGCGACAACTGAGTAAGGTATACTTTAAAATGGTCATAAACATCAAGACGCCATCAATGAAAGGTGTCTATGGGTGTCCAAAGCGGGAGGAACTATGCCAAGTCAAGAATTTCCTCCAACAACATGAGAATAGTAGGTTATCGATGGCGCTTGAGGCCATTTTAGTAGGAAAAGTTTCACTTGCGTGACGAAGTGTGACAGTAGCGAAAGGTATATAGGTATTGAACCATTTCAATTCAAACGAGAAACATTTATCCAAGCGGATGCCTGCCGTAAATGATTTAAGTACACGGTAGGTACCAAAATTCACAGAAAACATACTCATATTATTCCAAACATCAACGAGAAAAAAATCAATGTTGAAAGGTTCTGAAAACAAGGAAAAACCCGCGTCACACAAATCGCGGTAGGTGACTCTTTCCAAGTCCCAAGAGCGAGCCGAATCACTCCTGAAGCAGAGCTTCTCAAGCGCTACTCTCCCGAAAATTAAACAAAACCCAAAGATCCAATGGCCTCAGGAGGCAAAGGAAGGACGAAATAAAAAGGGAGGATAAGAAGAGGGAGCAGAGGGGGGTGGTGAGCCATTCTTGCAACCACCCACAGTGTCGAGGAGGTAAAGAAAGAGAGGATGGGGCGGGGATAGGGGTGTTGAAGGTGGCAGCGAACACCTGTATGGAAAAGGGGCTGACCTTAAGGGAAGGGTGGCGTGTGGAGGGGGGTTGAAGTGGCTTCGAGAGGGAGGAGAAAAAAAGGGATTGGTTAGGGGACGGGGTGTTCAGGGTATGGCGCACACATCCAAGCCCTTTTCATTTTGTGGATCGATCCGGCCCCCTTTATTCCGCTGGAAAATCACGGAATGGCGCTTGACACAGCCCAACCCCATCCAAAACCCTTCCCCCTCCCGCAACTCCCTTACCCCTCAGGGTCGGTCCCCTCTCACGGCACCCCCATCACAAACCCTGAACCTTGGACCCTCGAACATAAATAAATAAAGGAAAAGAACACCACTTACATCTTCCTTACTCCCCCTTGTTCTGATTATCCAGAACTTTCAGCAGGGGCCGCGGGGTGGGATTAGGGGAAGAGTTGATGAGGTGGCCAGAGAACTGCGGCTTCCCATTTCGCGGGCAGGGGTTCGTCTCCTGGCAGAGGAGCGACGACTCTCACTTGGATGCTAAGTAAAGAACACATCGTGTGCTACTGTGATACTCCACGTTTACTCTGTTCTCGTTGGCGTCTTTTGTAAACAGTATGCTTATGCCCACGCCGGGTTTCTCTCCATCCTCCCATTCCCCTTATAATCCTTCTCTTACCAAATTACTCAACTATCCAAATTCATCGCAAATTATTTTAGTAGTCGGTCGCCTCCCCAAATAACGATGGAAAATTCACGGACACCCAGTATACCTCGCCTACTCCACCCTAAACCCTATCTTGCATTGACTTTGGGACTGGATGGGCGCTGTGTCTAGTGAAATGGCTTCCATTTCTGAGAGGCCACGTTTAAATCTCGGTGGTGGCGGATATTTTTCGGAAGAAAACCGACACCTACTTGAAAGGGGAGAGCTCTTCGACTACAGTAGTCCATCCGACTATTGTAGCGGTGCCCAACCTGTGGCATGCGTACCCCTAAAAGGGTTGCCCGCTTGGTGGCTTAGGAGCACGCGATAAAAGCTGTATACATTGATTATTTGTGCAAGGCAAATGACAGCTTAGGCCATTTGCGCCATGGAGGAAATTAGGGGTGGTAAGGGAAGGGTTATTCATGGATCGAGGGGCGGATAGAGTGAAACCTGACGTCGCGTCATTAGCCTGCTCTTGACTAAAGGCGACCAGGGGACCACAGTTTGATGTCCCATCCGACAGACGGTGTACTGTACTTGAAGTACCCTCCACAAGACACCCAAGTAAGGATCGGGTTTCCAATAAAAATCTCTGAAACAGCCGGGATTTGAACCTGGGACTTAGGGATGGGAAGCCAGAACTCTAGCTCTGATATACACCGCTATACTTTCTCTAAAGAACCCGATTCCCAATGCTGTCGTTAATTATGTATCAGAACTATTTTTTTTGTTTAAAAATATAGTCATAGTCAACTGATATTTTTTAACTCCCCTATTCTGATTGACTAAATTTTCTCAGGCGTTACTTTGTGACACTCGATTAGTTAAAGATAAACTTTGCACAGTCCACGAAAATCTTTTTTATTAAATTTGCCAACCAAGGTTTCGAATTAAATGAGACTTAAGGCCTCGATAATGACTGTGTAAGCCGAAACCTTGGCCAGCAAATATAATAGTAAGTTTTTCGCGGACTAAACAAAGTTTTTCTTTTACTTCTCTCATACTAAGTAATTTTTGTATTTTCGTACATATTTATTTGCAAATATTGTACGAACTGGCTGAAACAACCTGTAAACTATTTAATTGTTGTTGGCGATTTTAATAAAACTTGACAACCTTAAAAAAGCCACAATAATATTTACAATCCTTATACTGTTTTTTTTATTTCGTCCTACTGCTCAATGGTGAAGTGATTAACGACATACTCTCTATTTGCTCTTAGTTGGCTTGAAACAGAACAATGAGCAACTATTATTACTAAAATGAACACGCTGAACAATGGTGAAGTTTGGCAACCATGCTCCCTTACTGAGAGGGGTACAACCTATCATGGTAACTAGGGTTTGGCCATGGGGAAATGAGAGAGATATCAAGTGGTAGGCAATGCGAATAACGTTACTAACCGCCGGAATATCCACTTCTGGCACAGTCATCCCTGTCACCCCCTTACCCTGCTCTTTGGGCATAAGTCAATAAAGGGAAAGAGTTACCGCTCACGTCTCCTCACTCTCCCATGCTCTGATGATCCCAAATTTTCGAGCGGGTTCCCCGTCTCGCACTGCCTTGCCCTAGTCCCCCATTCATTCTCACTCGGCATCAAACCCCCCGCCCCTCCCCCCACCCCCCTCCCACCCCCCTCCCAAACCCACTGAACGCGAGCCGAAACTCCGACGGCGCGGATAAATCCTCCCCAAATCGCTCAACTGGCGAGTAATTAACACACCCCGGATCTGATTGTGATTCACAGCGCGGATCAACGCCGTATACTACCTCGTCATACCCGTCGTCTCCTTCCATTCCCCTAAAGCCTTAGGCACGTGCGATACCCGAATCGCCGTGACGCACAACGCAAGTGGAAAGATTCATCCACATCTACAGCTACATACTACCCCACAAGTTGCAGCGGGAAAGTGTGGCAGGGGACGTTAAGAAACCTGCAATGAGGAGTGGATATGGATACAATTGGGAATGGGACGAGTTAAAGGACGAAATATATAATGTTTAATAACGGATTATCTTAGAGTCCGGTTCTGTTTTTGTTATAGTCACTAGTGGAGCGTAGAAAGATGGAATTTTTTTACCTGTCAGTTCGGCAGTGTTTCTATTTTTCTTATTTTGTCACTTCTATCAGTTCTAGAAATATGGAGCGGGGTCAAAATGATATCCTCCGCGTCGTACTGAAACTCGCCTGATCAGAATTTTTCAAGTAATGTAAGCCTATTACCTATCCTCTGCGTCTCTAGCAGCGCCCAACCAAGTACTTCCATCAGCTGGGTAACACCTATTAGCTCGTAGTTGTCTGGTAGAAGAAATCCCATCAGCTCCATGCCTATCAAGTGAGGGGGAATAAAAATAAAGGTGCCAGATTATGTCCAATATCTGGGAATCGCTAAAACTTCAGATCCGGTGAAAAAACATACGTAACATTTGCGCCACTTAGCGTTCAGAAAGCCAAAATAGGAGAAATCAGATAGTGAAATTCATCAAGAGATTTGAACAGCAAAGAAATTCTGTTATGAGGAAAGTCTACAAGCAACCAATGACGAACATTTGTAAATACAAAGGTAAATCATAAAAAAACATGTTTGAATCATGTTCTAAAATGGTCTTGAAGCTTGTACGATAGAACTAGAAGACAGAATAAGTGAAGAATATTACTTATTGTTAGATAAACTTGACAGAGGGAATCAACAATGAGGAAGACTTAGGAATAGTTGGTGAGAAATGAAATCTAACGAGAACTCAGAAAAGTAGAATAGACAATGTAATTGAACACAATCGGAGACATAACAGTCTCTTGAGAAAAATGGTGGCAGGAAAAACGAGATTTTTTTCTTTATAATGAGGCGTGATTCATTGAATATTATGCGAAATGATATCTCGTTCAAACTACCTTTGAGGTAGTTTGAGCAAAATATCACTTCACCTAGAATTTGATGAATTTGACTTTATTTTAAATATCAAACTCCCAACATTCCTAAGACATCAAAATATCAACCCTTTGCCTAACTACTTTTCGAACAATTTGACTAAAAGTATATAAGCTGTTCAACATATGGCATAGATTACGGCTGTGCGCAATATGGCGGAATATTGGCAAAAATAGTAATTTCTAACATCTAGATTTCAACAACAAACTAACGGTGTGTAGTATTGAAATTTCTTAGCATTTTCCACTTTTTTACACACACACACAAAAATTAAATATAGGTTTGTGCGACCAGTTTCGATGTATGACATTATTGTTAATCTCGTTAAAATAAAAAAAGTGGAAAACTGCAAAGAAATTTCATTACTACGATTACAATTCCACCACATGTGCTCTGATACAACTTTATTTAACGGTGTCTAGTTTGTATGTTTTCTCAACAGTTTATAAAAATTAATTAATTACTCACCGCAGTAATATTTACATAATCGCAAAAAAAAACCTGCCGTTGTGAAGGCATTTTCACCGCACGGCGTGAAAAAACGAGTCAAGTTAGAGACTTAAGTAGTTATATTTTTTTAATTACTGATTATTTTTTTGCATATAGCTATATTAAGCGCCATTAATATCACAATATTTACTTCATACTTCTTACAGACGCTGAAATCAAAATATAAAATTCGAATATGGTCTCCATACCGACCTCTTCCCCCCCGAATCCCTCCCGAGTCAAAAGAGACGGAAGGATACGTCATTCCTCGCCACACTTCGTGCTATCGTGCGACGTCTATCGGGTGTGCGAGCCGGGGTGACGATTATATCATCAACGGCGGCGCCTTGTCTTAATTGGAGATCCATCCAGGGGGATAGCGTCTCCTCTCGAGACAAAATCCAACGGGAGGTTAAGAGGACGTTTGAGCGAAGGACGATTTGAGCGCGGGTGAAACGACGGTGGTCCCTCGCCAATTCCTCCGAATACATCTAACGTTTAACCACGACAATATGGGTCAAAACAAATACATTATTCCTCCTTATAAGATTATTTGTCCTCCTATTAAAACTATTTGTTTCTTTTAGTGTCCTGGCTGATTAATAATTACCAGTTTCAAGTGTAGTGAACGTGACAATTGTTTTAATTGACTGCGCCCAAGAGTCTACTCCAGTTGCTTTAGTTACCACACTTTTTTGTCATTTTTATGCATTGTATTGATTGCCCCATGGCGGCATGTGTTTTGAATTTATGTTCCAAGGGACTTTGCTCCCAGAACAATAAAAGTTGTTTCTATTTCCTTTTCCTTTGTGCTGTTTAAAAAACACTGCTTTCGCTGATGACGTACCTTAGCTATTAAAAACACAATTAGGGCACAAAACCTGCAGGTTATTCGGTGGATTTATTTAATAAAAACATTTTTTAGCCATAGGACTCAACTGTAGCGGAATGTCCATTTAAAAACGCATTTGACTTCAAATATTGCCATGATTGACTAATAACTTCAAAAAAATAAGATGAGGTGCCTAAATTCTATAACCATTCAATTCCTTGGGAGAATTTGCTTTGTATAGTATTTTGCGAAAATGGGACCTTAACTATGTTATGTTTCCTGTTTCACCAATTTTCGGATTAAAAACCATGTAATTTCAAGTTTAATTTGCGAAAATAGTAGTGTAGAAAGATATAATTTTGTATACCTATCAAAAAGAGGACACATTTTAATATAAGTAGCCAGAATAATGATTTAATTAACATATAAGTCATTTTACGGTGAAACCACCGATAGTCAATAGGAAATTATGAATTACAATAGAATGAAAAACCGAAAAAAAAAAAAACACAAGAAAGTAGGTACATATATAATCCCTCTGAAGTTCGTCGCTAAATACGGTAAGGCTTGGTAATCAAAGAGATTGAGATTTCTAAAACGGACAGTTCGTCACACCTTTCCTAAGTTCGCCTATTCTCTCACAAATCTCCGAAGACGTTAAGAACACATTAAAAGCCCCACGCTACTACGGTAGGTTAGATCCAATGCAAAAAAATTAGAGAGAAATATTGCAATACGGGAAAGATTTCAAATGTCATGTTTTCTCCGAAACATTAGGGGTCGAAAATGGCTGGTACATTCGAACTTCTTCTCCTCATCTTCTTACTTTTATTCTTACAAGGGCAACTTTTTCCACGTTCTGGATAACCTGTTTATCATTTGATAAGTCGAGGACCGTCTGCGATGCATACGGTAGGACAGATATTACCGTGTCTTCGTGCTCGCATTCTTTCTATTTCTTACCTTATATATTGTTTTTTCCTCCATTTAGGCTTTCAATCAAACAATTATAAGTATGCGCCATAATTATTCTCTGGGAAGTACAGGAGTGCTACGCCTTAATTAACGCCCGCTCCCTACGGTTTTACCAATGATCTGAACTTTCATTACCGAGAGAGGTAGCACAACGCACACGAAAGCTTATATTCCCCTCATTAAAAAGTCCATGCAGCGCAAGGGATAAACAATTATTTTTTAAATGAATGAATGGCACACAAATTCAATTCCTATTCATCCATCGTGACCTAGATACTCTCCTCGGCGTACGTCCGGACAGAATGTCCGCATCATTCGAAAAAATCCCCCTCCCTCCCCGCTGGGAAATACATTTCCCCGATAAAAACATTCAAAATTACTAGTTGCCCCATTTCATCACCGCACCACACTGCACGAGGCAGAACTGGAACGCAAATTGACTTCGTATCAGCAACAGTCCCGCCGCACAACGGGGACGTGCGGCCTCAAACCTTTGGACACACCTCCATCAATTTTTCTCGCTGACGATGAAATAAGGTGGCCTTTTTTGGGATGAGAAACTGATGGAAAATGCATCATGGCCAGCAGTATGGTAACTTAAATTGTTACGAATCAAAATAAATGAAAAAATAGTATAATAAAACACTAAACTGTATTTCAACTCGATCTCTAGTAGTTCAATTCATTTTTTTATAATTCAGCCATTTCGACAGATTTATTTATTTATCTACGAACATTTCCTTACGATCAGGCAGTTAGCTTGTTAAAAACGTTAGATTGGATAGAAAATAGACTAAGCAAGAGAAAAAAAGGAATAAAAAACTAGCTTAAATATAATGTAACTTATTTCCAAACATTTTATATTCTCAGGAAAAACTTAAAAGATGCCTCTTGACGACTCATTTCATTTTTTAATTCCTCGATTCAAAAACACTGTTCTAGAAGGTTGTATTTTTCTTTCTTCATTTTAATTTATATAGCTATGGTCTTTCCTTCCTAAGCAGCGAGGAGTACCGGAGGTGTTTTTAGCGATCTACAATCTAGCGATGTATAAAACGCACATAGTCCATTTTTATCCTCACTTTTATTTCCGCCGCAGGGAACCTATAATTGCTGTGATACTGTCCATCTTTTTGTGCCAGGCTAAAATATACTCGACTGCTTACCTGTCCAATCGCTCCAGCTTTCTCTGATAATTTTAACTTAACTTCTTCGTACGAATCCCTAACGGCAAATATGTAACGGCATTATAGGGCTAACATTTGCTGTGTAGGACACTTTCTAAGTTTCCTTATGTAGCCAAGTCATTAAAGGTAGCACATAACAGGTGAGTCTAAAGCGAATTGACGTTAAAAATTATGCCAGCATACGAAAATTTATTATTAAAGATACTTCGGGATAACGTCATTCAAAAGTGGATAATTTAAATGAGGAAAGTAGTAAAAATAAAGGATCCTGAAAAGAGCAACTTCTGGAAATGGAAAAGGTCGAGAACAAGAGTACTGGAGGGACATCAATTAAACTATAACATTATGAATTGAAGAAAAAAATATCTCCATTATCCCAAATCTGACCATAAATGAGTGGCTTATCACCTGCTAAACAGCAAATAATCCAATCCAGCAAAAATAATACAAATAAAGAATGGCGTTGTTACAAATATTTAGTCTTCTCTTAATGTCATTGATAGTTGGTGCGCCAAATGGAAACTGCGCGTGAACCCTGAGAAGTCTGCTGCGATATCCTTCTCCTTAAAACGAAAAACCATCTCTTTTACATACCAACTTTCCAAGCACCCTGTTTCTGTTAGTTCCAACAATGACCTGTTTTTTTGAAACTTTGATAATAAAAATCAGAAACTTTGAAGTATATTAGAAAATATTTGTATCCAATTGGTGGTGGAGTTTGGTTTTGATCGAATCACAAGTTTTTAAGTCACGAATTTTCAAAGTGGAGGCTTGGTTGAAAGGCGTCTAAAAACCGGTACTTTTTTCTTCTCGATGTCATAAAAAATAGAAGAATATAATTTTTTTGCTTATATAAGTAAACGTAAAATGAAATAAGCCAAAATTTGGTGTAACTACTGTTCATATAGGTTTATTCGTTCATTAGCTATCAGGCTGCAAACTCGGATATCCATAATATTAATTCCGACAGTAGACATAGCTCATGTGAAGAAATCCTATCATCATCTCTTGGCCTATAACACCTCTCCCTTCGCCGGCTGACTTCGGACCTTAATTGTCTACACTCCATCATGAATGGATCCTTCCGCTCTCATCTTCTTCTTTCCTATTTTTCACTTTCCGCATCCCAGCTCGCATCACTCGCAACGTGAGTCTGTTACGCACACCCTAACTCCGTATCTCCATTTCCCAACGGTCACTATTCCACCGTCTACCTTCATCTTTCAATGCCTTAACTAATAGTCACCCTACCCTTGACCTTTTCTCCCCACACAGCGTCTTTTTCTCCCAACTGAAACGTATTGCGTAACTCTCATGTCATCTTCGCCTCATTCTTGCCTTGTTTATATTTTGAATATTTCTGTTTTGTTTCTACTACTATTGATTTTTTAAATTTATTCTGTTTATTGAACCCAATGTAAAGACCTTACTTGCTGTTTTTAGAGTTTTGATAATAATGGCAGTAATTATTTATTCAGGAAATTTTTTAATTGCTTCTACCCCTGCCCCAAAGTGAGCTAAAACCCTTTAACTAAAAAAATACCTAATATTATAAAACGGAAATATCTCTCACACAAACACTATATCCAATCTGTATGAATATAGGAAATGTATTCAACCCGATCGATTTACATGAAAACGGTGTGTTTATCAGAAAGTTGTGAACATTTTTAATCCTAGGATTTTCAAATAGATAGATGTGCTAAAAAGAATCCGATGTTCGAAAGCAATCGAATATCTTGAATATAATGAGGACCCTTCACAGTGAGTTTCGAAAACATGATGAAATGTACGAATTTATTTCTGTATTGAACGATTTATTTAGTTATATATTATCCTCTCATCTTAAGTAACAACATAATAGGCGATTTTTTCACATATCCTTTGAAAATCAAATTATAAAGCATTTCACCGAACCATTATGCCAGCTGATCATAAATATGTAAGATATCAACTTTTATGGATGGCTGTGGGGAGCTTTTTTTTAAGATCAATTTCCAATTCGTAGAGGTCGTCTACCTTTTAAGTGGCCTAAGATTGATGCTGTAAAAGTTTTGCTCTGATGAGCTTCGACGCTGCCCGTGTTATCAACAAACAGCCTTCCAGAAACACACACACAAGTTAATCATTTGAAAATGACCTTCGTTTCCATCCCAACGTTTGACTTTTTGACCTCTCTATCGACCGGTGGCAGTGAGTGGCTAATGAGCCACCAATGGGGATGCCGCGGAATTAGCAGAGGCCGCTCAATTATAACTTCATTTCGCGGACCGTGGACGGAATTGCTGCTTTATCGCCGGGGTCAAGAAATACGGGAGAACATTAGAGGTGGTTATGATGGGCATTGAATCAATTTCAAATTATCAGCTTCTAATTTCACGACGAGGGCAACCATACGCTTTGAATAAAACTACATGAAAAGAAATGAATTTGCAATTCAGAAATAATTTGAAAATTTTGGGCATAGTGGCGACCATAGCGCATCAATATTTGTCATACATGAAAATGTTTTGCTTGGTTTCCAGTAAGTTATTGAAGTTTCATCAAAAAAGGACTTGAGGAAAGAAGGAATAACATATAATTATCATGTAAAAAATAATCTAATAATCTATCAAACAAATATATTGTAAGATATTTACATGCATTAGAACTCGCATGACGTGATACAAATTTATTCATGCTAATTATCCAATTAGCTAGTTTCCAATTCCCCATTTTTGATAAAAATTCGGGAATTCCAAGGTAAATGTTATCAGTTATTATAATCCGCTTGCAATTAGAAAGAAATGATGTACCGTTAAAAATATTATAAACTCTACACGAGACTATACACGAGACTAAAATCACCAACTTCTCTCGTAGGGCAAAGGTCCTACATGTTCTGTTTTTAAAATTAAAACTACATTACGAAATGTATTTTTGTTTTTTTCTATTTATATAAACAGCTACTTCAATAAGAAGTTTGTAATAACTATGAAATATACCAATTGAAATGATACGTTTCAATAGGTACATTTCTTTTCAATAGGTACCTGCTAGGCTTCTTAAAATGTAATTCTAAACAACTTAGTCTGCAAAAAATAGCAGGAAGTAAATAATTATCGTTCCCAGATCACAGTGGAAGATTCAACGTAAATGATAAATTATACTGCAAAATTTCTTTGATGAAATTTTTTCTGGGGATGAGTTGAATACAGTTGAGTACTACGATGATGATTAACTGGCAGTGAAAAAGTTTAGGAGGACCGAGGAAATTAAAACCCAAGACCTGGATAAGACTTTAGACGTGTACCGTCATCACCAACTAGAAATAACAGAATTCAAAAGCATTACCACTTCCGTGGAAAAGTGACCTGGCAAGAAGTGTCCCCATTTCAACGAAAAATGATCCCAAAGGCTCGTAGGGTAATGGTCGTGAGGTCACGTGGTTGTTCCGTGGCTCTGAGGCACCCACCCAACGTGATCGCTCGAGTTAAGTCATTTGCAAGGCGCTTCTCCCGGCTTCTCGTCCTCTTTCCAGCAATTCATTTTAACTTACGAAGGGGTTTCCACTTGAATTTTCCACTTGAAAATTTTCTACAGCACATAAAAGTGTAATGTAAAAATGCATTTCTTCATTTATTCCATCGCCGGATGAAATGGAAATGAGGAAATATCGGAGAACGATGAAGATCAAATGGACAGAGAGAATCATCAATGAATAAGTCCAGCGCCGAGTAGGGGAGTAAAGTTACTCGATTAAAACTCTGCGAAGTAAAAGAGGGAAAACTTACTTAATGGACAAATTTTGCGCCAGAACAGGTTCTTGGAGACAAAAATGGAAGAAGAAATGTGTAGGTAGAATTACAGAGGTAGACGAAGAAGGGTAAGGGGACATCAGGTAAGTTGTGATGGAAAATAAAATGAACAATTTGATGGAATAAAACGCTCATTCCACGAACGAGTGAAGTGGTCTCCACAAGGCACCGATCGGAATTACACTGAGAATTTTCAGACACAGCCGAGATTCGAACACAGATCAGATTGACATTTACGATGCAAGATACGTATGCTATGGTCAAGAGCAAACCGTCGAGCAATGGTGGAATCTCGAGAAGGAACCGGTAAGGGTGTGGAATATTCAAGACCAAGACTATTAATGCAATGAGAACACAATATACGAGGTTTTAAATGAAATGAGCATAAACAGGTCTATTAGAAGAGAGTTGGAACCTAGCTTAACCGAAGATTGATAACAAAAATATTGTATCGTAACAAAACTTCGAATTTACACTCTATTTGGACTTGTTTATTTCTGATTTTTTGATCAACAGGAGCGTTACGTGCATTAAAATAGAATTAAATGAGATTGAATCAAAACACAGTTGGGAAAAAAACTCGATTTAGAAAAATCGATTCCGAGGCGTTAAAAAATTAACAGCTCGGAAAGCAAACGAATTGATCCAAGTTCAATATGTCTTATCTTAATTAAAAAGCCAATGTTAGGAGGAGAGGGGGGCACTGCTAATGATGGAGAAAGCTGTTGAACCGGTTTACTTAGTTTTGGTGCCAATTTTTTCTTATGGCATCACGTTTATCAGAAAAAAAATCCCCGAATACCCATTACCGACCCAAATTAATTATTGTAAATTTAAAAAACAAACACGCATAACTCGAACTCCTACGTCCCATGTTAGATTTGCACAGCAAACACGTAGCTACCGTCAACGACGTTACACTCTAGCACAGATGCATCTATTTTGTAAGCACTAATTAAAAGCCTGAAGATATTAGACTGAGAAATAACCAACACAAAACATTTTATAAATATAATATATTCTATTAATATTTGCACATCTGGGTACTTATCCCATTATTTTTAACGGACTATCAGCTAGTAACATAATTATAATAATTTATTTACTTTCATTTGAAGTACATCACATATCTATAATTCGATTATTTAACAAAGTTGTAACTTAATAAATAAAATATCCTTCCGAGTTTTGCTAGGAAATTTCCATTTCTAAGAAACTCAACATTTCGCTTCTCGTCCTGTGAGCGTCGTTAGGAGAAAGTACGCTCAGGAAGAGGTGGAGCGCGTATATACTACTACCTCGCAAGAAAACCCTGAAGTAGTCAATAAATAGTTTTAAATGAAATTATCTTAAGTACGTCTCTCAGAAGAAAACTGAAGCCTATGTCAGCCGAGGAGTGATAGTGTGATAAATTTTGCATCGTAAAAAAAACCTTGAAAAGAATATGGACATTCACCGTAAATTTCGCGCATATTTCCATTATTTCTGATTATAAGTTGAACAGAATCAAGGTGTATTTCAAGATAGGATTAAGGGAAATGAACTTAGAAAATAGTTGGGTCAAAACTCGATTTAAAAATTAAGTTTGAGACGTTAAAAAATGTATATCTCGGGAAGAAATCTAAAATGCTCCATGATATTTCATAATCATTAAAAAATAATTTATCTACTTCAAATTCAACCACATCACACATCTATAATTAGATTATTTAACAAAAGTATTCTCATAAATGAATTTATTCATGCCTGCCTCATATACGACGAGCGTATATGCGGCAATGAAATGCGTAGAAATTTTCCACGAGAAAGAAATCGGCCTGGACCGGGTATCGAATAACGGACATTTAGGTTTCCGGGCCAGTGCGCAGACCACTACACTACACAGGCTTCCTGATTCCCGTGGTAATTTAGAATACAACGGAGCCCGAATCAGGAAGCCTGGGTAGCGTAGTGGTATTCGCACTGGCCCACCACGCCAAAGGTTCTATTCCCGGACAGACCGATTTTATCTCGCGGAAGTTTCTACATATTCTTATTCATTCATTTAAGTATTCTACCAGCTCATTGGTAGGTTCCTGGAAAGTCCCCATTCTGCATCCCAATTTCTAAGGATGGCCCGTTATTCGATCCCTCTTCAATTCTTCATATCTTCTACCTCCTCTTATTTCGTCCAGGATTCCTATCCTCTTCCTTCCTCATCCACGCTTCCCCAGTGTTCTCCCCTCTATCACTCTCTTCAACATGCCCTCTCCTCTCAAAACCTCCTCCATCCATCTCTTCTGCCTTCTCCGAACCTCCGCCACAAGCTTCCTCTCCTCTCCGACCATATCTAATACCTCCTCGTTCGTCTTTCTCGCCATCCAGCTCACCCTCTCCATCCTTATCCAAACCCACATCTCAAACGCCTCAAACCTACGCGCATCCTCCCTTCGCAACGACCAGGTTTTCGACCCATACAGCGCCACGCTTCACGTATTATTATAGCTTTCACTTTTTTACGTAAATATTATTCTTGGAAAATAATTCTTTGCACTGTGTTCGATGAGTCAGGACCCGAAAAAAGTGTGCTAAGGTCAAGGGCATGGCACGAGGTTTCGATGAAATACATCGGCAAGGGAGAGGTGGAGAACGTATATGTATATGTACTACCTCGCACGAAAACCCTGAAGCATTCTCCGCGCAACACACGGATCACGATTACCAACCAATCCGACCCACCCCCTCCCTCCCTCAACCGCACTACCTCTCTCACACGCCGGCGCGGCTAAACATTTCCAATCGAAACAAATGTCCGGCGCAGGGCGCCACTGTAGAAGAGGGAGAACATGTGACGGCGACCAGCGCGCACATATACACACGCGGACCAAAAATACCTCGCGTGAAGGACGACAAGCAATTCGAAAGGGCGGTAGGATGGTGGGCGGAGGGGGCGGAGATGGGAGGGAGCAATAAAAGCGTAAACGATCGCACCAAGGGAGAGCGGGAAGTCACGCACGGCAGGGGGGGGGGAAGAAAAGAGGGGGGGAGGGGTTCATATCGATCCGATGCGGGTGCCCGGCGAAAACAGTCGCAAAAAAAATATATATAAAGAAAGGGGAGGTGTCTTGTGTGTGGTGACCCCTTCCTTCCCGTACCCCTTGTGTACCACCCCTATCCTCAAGACCCCACTCCACGAACTTTGAACTCATCCCACCACCTTCATTTGACACCCCGTCACAATACTAGCAATTCTGACGTGAAGGCAAAAGTTAACAAACGATAAAAAAATAACCTAATAACAGTTAATGGTATCAAGCGTAACTTTATAGAAACGCTTCATAATTGAAAAGAAAAACTTAGTTCGTTCCACATAAAATAATCTTAATGCCGACCAAGGTTTCGTCGCTGAGAGATATCATCAGGTGGTGGTGATGTCGCTCAGCGACGAAACCTAGGTTGTTAATAAAAATCTATTTATGTGGAACTCACAAAGTTTTTATTTTCAATAAACCTAATAACAAGCAAGTAACAAATGAATTATCATTATAAAAAAATACTAGCTGATAACCTGTCAAAAATGACGGGCATTTTAATCAGTCATGCAAATCTTATTAGTATAGATTTTGGTATACAGCTTCGATATGTGCAGATTTTCCTCGAGCAGATTAACTTTAATGCACGACCCGTGTCTGTGTTATACATCATCACCTGTATGTATGTTGATGTACAACATTGAAAACCCGGGTCGTGCATTAAAGTTAATCGGAAAATCTGCACATATCCAAGTTATTTAACATGGAAAAATCCACATACCTACTATCGGAAAGTCCAAATATTATCGGCTGAATCCACTCATTTTGTGGTATAGATTTTATTTATAAATGTTTTGTTATGGATACACCGCTGTGAATAGTCTAATAATTGGAACTTGTTCTAATATTTACAAAATATAGCAAGCAACGTAGTAGACGTGGTGCAATGGCAATTGAACATGGGGCGTCTAAGTTTGAGTTAAGACGTGTTTAACTTTCAATTTACAATGTATCTGGGTATAAAATAGATTTTCTGGTATTTTTGTCATAAACTTGCGATGCTATACGAAAAATAATGACCTCCAAACCAACTAAATCTAAATAACACTCAACACGTAGAAAATTTGTTTAAATGGCTGAATCTCTCAGGACTAAACTAAAAGTGCATATACTTGAGGATCTACCTTGACTTATTTATTTCACTCCGGACGATGAAAATGCCTTCAAGATCTTTTTTTTTTCATTTTACATAATGAATAACGGTGAGTAATAAATTGATAAAAATACCGACTAGACTAAAAACATACACACCATTACTTTTCTTACGCGATCCATACGTCAGAAATACCTAAATTAAAAAAACATATTCACTCTCTGAAGTGTATAAGCCGGTTACACATCACATGGAAAGCGTCCACTATTTCTTGGTAAATATCTGGAAAAATAGCGTAGTAAGTGGCTGACATTTTCGCATTTTCTTCTCTTTTACAATAAGACCAAATTCATAGAATGCTATAGTTACCTTGCTCAAAATACCAACAAGCCAGGTTGTAATGAGACAAGATCTACCCCCATAAATATGTTAATAACCACAGTAGCCGACCACCATTCACTATTTCTATCTCCCGCGGGACCCTACTTCCTTACACGAGTTCCTACTTCATCTGAGGACGAGAGACATCATACGTCCAAACCCTTTTTCATCAACTCTATGAAGCCAATTCTCTTCCTTCCCCATCCCCGCCAGCCCAAAATCCATAGATTTAAACCACATGATAGACTCAAACAAAAAAGCACATAAAAAAGAAACGACGTTATTTCCAATGAAGTGATCGATGACGTTAATTGGTTAACGAGGCTATTCGGGACTTCGGATGATTTGGATTTTCTATCAGAAATATTCTTATCTTCTTATCGACCGAAAGGAAATAATGCTCTAAAGCGCTCTATATTATCCGCAAAGTACGTTCTGCGTTTACTTTGTTTGCAGAAACTTTGATGCATGTTTGTTTATCCTAAACTTTGGGCTGATATTTGATTTAACGAAGCTGGAGAGAAGTTCAATGGAAGGATTGCGGGAAAATGGTAATTTTTTTGTTAGGCGCAAGAATAAATTGAGCGCCATCTTGGATTTCGGACGAGGGATACCGTGGTGATCATAGTGTCGCAAGTGACTATTTGTCACGGCGGAACGATGCCTCGAGCATACGTGAGTTGAAGGGTCATGTAGCCTGTAATTTACACCTCAATTACAGAAATTGCTTGGGGAGGTACGATTTTGTTTGTTAATGACAAACAGAGAACGCGTTTTTCTAAAAGTAGTCAGAATATGAATTGAATTACAATTCATTTCGTGGAGGAACCACCTTAATTCAGCAATCGGTATCCTTTCACCGAATCTAACATTATGTATATTTTTTTGGAAAACGTCGATTGAGAAAAATAAGTTTTTTTCTGGTCCAATACCAATCGTGACCACAACTTCCCTTTCTACCCTGCGACGTCACACCACCCTTGTTCCCCTCTTCTGTTCCCAGGGTGTTTCACTCCCTCCCCCCTCCCCACCCACCCCAACACTCCTACCGAGCACGAAGAGTGAGGCAGAGGGTGTTTTTATGGCCCTTAAAGGAAACAAAATTGCGTACCGATGACCTTCGATTCGACGTAGGGGAAAAGACCATGGGGAAAATAGAGAGGGGACGAAAGGGACCAGGAAACGAAAGGAAGCCGTCGATGAAGATGCGATGCTCCGTAATCAAACATTCCCTGCCACTCCTAGCCAATAGGTGCTCTCGCCTCAAAGAAATTAACCCGCGGGGAGAGAGGTGGGCCCGGCAGGCGGACAGAATTTCAACGAGATAATAACAAAATAGAACTCTCAAGACTGGAAGAAAATAAAATTTACACGTATGACGTTGCTACTCTCTCTAGCCCTTACAAGAGCCCTGCAAATATTACGTAAGACAATTTCCGACACTTTGTGAACCCCCCCACCCCCTTTTCCCCAGCTTAAGACTACGTAAGATTTCATTGACTCCACCCCTCCCCTTCCCATCTTACGTAAGTTTAAACAGATTTTTTGGGACGGATGCACTTGGATAACATTTTCGCGCAATTTATTGAAATAATGCACAATAAGTATATAATAATAATACGCCAAGTAGTATTGTTGGATAATGTTATGGAGCTCACCACGAGTCATATATGATTAGAATCTTTTGGCACTCAAATCCCCCTGCAGCACGCCTGTATTTTTCTACAGTTTTAACCTTGACCCTAAATATACTCAGGAATTTAGAAACTTTTCCTAAGGGGAAACTACAAGCTATTTGCAATGCTAATAGGAACGTTTTTACGTCAGAAAATTATAAAAAAACTTATTTGAATACGATATCAAGAGTAAATAAAATCTTACGTAAGAAGACCTCGGACCCCCACACCCTCTAACGTAAAATAATGTAAGGAGACTAGAATGACGAGAAACTTGGTAATTTCCACACTTTTTATTTTCACTGACCGGTTTCGATGTTTCAGTACATCAACATCAGAGTTACCGGTCAGTGAAAATAAAAAGTGTGGAAATTACCAAGTGTCTCGTCATTCTAGTGTGTCGAATTTCCACTAAGTTACTTCGCCTACCATCGAGTTATTACAATGTAAGAGTCCAACCCTCTCTAAAACGTCATACGTAATTCATAGAAGTTGCCACGAGAAAAACATCAGCCTGGAACGGGAATCGAACCACGGACCTTTGGGCTCACCGGGTCAATGCGCAGACGGGTATGCAACCCAGGCTTCCTTACTCCCATGGCAGTGCTGGATTTTAGGCCTTGCATACTCCAGCATTACAACGGTAATTAGGAAGCCTAGATAACGTACTGGTCTGCGCATTTGCCAGGCAAGCCAAAAGTCCGTGGTTCCCTGTCCAGGCCAATTTTTGCTCGTGGCAGTTTCTACGAATTTAATCGCCGTATCTTCGGCAGATACCGTCATACGTTATACTTGAATGACCCCACAAGACCAAATGTCTTCGAAAATCTGGTTGGTGTGGTGACTGAGGGAGTTCGGGTTGGTGTGGTGACTACGTTCACACGGAGCCACTCAGCAGCGCTGCCGTTGGCTAATAATGGGGCAGAATGGAAGTGTACACACAAGGCCACATCCACCAGTTGGAAGCGCCACAGAATGTTGCAGTGGTTCCCTCCGCCACGGACGCCGGCGTAGAAAAGTGTCGCGTCTAGTGAGTTTAGCCGTAGCTAAATGGCGGTGTTCTCACGGAGCGGCTGCCACGCCACTGTTTGAGCAGCGCGTTTGTGGCCCTGCAGAAGCGCTGCTAACGAGCGTTCGAATTTCAAGTGAAGCAAAGGTTGCAGGTTCACGCTAGTTAGAAGCGCTTCTCACGCCCGTTAGCAGCGCCGGTTCGACGATCGTTAGTCGCGCTGTGGAAGCGTCACTAACGAGCCACTAACCAACCACTTAGAAGCGCTGCTGAGTGGCCTCGTGTGAACCCGGCCGAAGAGTATATAATTTTGTACTACAAGAGTATATATATATATATATAAGTATATGATTTTGGAGTATATTGAATATCGTACGAATACATATTCGATAGGGGATTTGCGTGGGAATCTATATGCTTTATATATATACACTTTCTATACCCAATATATATACTTTCTATACCCAGGGCTTGGGTTCAGATTATTCCCCTATTTAAGGGTTATGTAGAGAGCACTTCGAGTGCAGTACTCCGTCAGTTGGAAAGGACGTTAAACTAAGGACATCTTGCGGCCTGTCGTTAAGAGCAGGATAATGCCGACCCCGACTTTCTCTCGATAATTCCTTCATTCCGCTAGCATGCTTACCATTACCTACCAATCCACCTCTCCGTAATGACGCAAATAACCTTAGTTGTGAGTCGCATCTCCAAATAACCAATCAGTCGAGAGAAATGTGGACCACAGAACAGTTTAAAAACCAATGGAGAGGCGATAAGGTCTATGCTCAAGATCCTCGTAAACAATCTCTGTTCGAAATATCAATGGCCTAACTTATAGAGTTAGCGGATAGTTTTCAGATAGTCACGAGGGATTTACAACAAAGTAAGATTTTAATAAATTACAGCATAATATAATCATTAAAATGCCTTAAAAACTTCGCTTCCCATTTTCCGGCTATAATATCGTAGCTTGGGCTAGAAATTAAAGTTAACGAAGACATACGGAAAGGAAAGTTGCAATACCGCAACGTTTAAGAGGAATAAATATATTGCAGGTCGTTAATTTTCAATAAGAATATCACGAATTCATTTCAAATCTATTATGCGATGAAATTTACTAGTTATAAATCAATAAACGTTTTCATTAAAATAATTTTAACTAGCTTTATCACCATTATGCAACCGATGAATTGAATTAGACCGGTCTAAGACTAAATATGACTTATTTAATCGAGGACTATTGACAAAGGGTTTAATTCAATCAATACTCCCACAAATTACAAATAGTGACATTCTTATGAACTATGAATAAATTTGCGAATTCTTCCACTGCAGCACTACACTGGTTAACTAAATATCGGAAACGCATAAGATACTGAATCAACACGTTGGAAATAGGGGATATGAAACCAACATGACTACAAATAGTTCTTGAATTCGAATTCCATCAGGGACATGGATGTCATGCGCGGAATACATCTGTTGGGCGTTATCTGAGCTCGTTGAATTTGAGATGGAAGTCACACGAAGAAAGTCACCCTTAATGATTATTGCAAACAATATTTTGAAATTTTGAAAAAAATACTGCCGTAAAATTCTTCAACTTCGCTTATCATTAAGAAGAGAATTTAGGAACAATTACTATGTTAAAAAATCTAAATCAGAACAAAAATATTCCAGCGAGGTACGCCTGAAATCGTAAATTTTCAGGAGAAGAACTACGTACGTGAATGTCATTTTGTAAAAATCGGACTTTTGGAATTTTTTTATGGCATTAAGTGACAGAAAAACACGTTTTATTATAGAGCTATAGACAAAGCTGAAAACTATACCTGAGTAAGGTGGAGATGACGCAGCTGTCAGCTTCTCGGGCTGAGAAAAGCAAAGGCTTAAAAAAAGTTCTTGAGTAACTTGCCTCTTTAGCTATTAGTTTCAGGGGTAAAAAAAATGATATCGGTGGAAACAGTATTTATAATGTAACAAATATATAAGTGGGAGATCTAATTGGTTTTACTCAATCAACCTCGTTCCAAATTATGGATGGAAAAAATACTAGGTCACACACTAGAAGTTAGAGGGCAGCTGATAAAGTCTATTGGATTCACGGACGACCAGTCGTTGGCTAGTCGATCGCCTAAGGGTTTTCAGGATTTAGTAGATGCAATTACAAATTCAGTGCGCGAAATATGGAATTAAGATAAATCATAAGCAAAAAACGAGATTTTCTCGGACAAGGAAAAGGGTGACTGTAAACGTAGAATGTGATCAGAACTAAAAGTAGGCGGGCACAAACTGGAGGAAGTACATTATTTTAATTATTTGGGTAGTACATGCGTTGGAGGAGAATGGGTAAAGTAGCAGGGAAATTAGAGAAGGAGAACTGCGCTAGGGAAGGAGGCGTTTGGCAACAGCAGGGAACTGATGACGAGGGCCTTATGTAAAAATGTAAAAAAAAAGATTGGTGAAGAGTTAAGCATGGAGCTAGTTAGGTGAAGAGTTTAGCATGAAGCTAGTTAGGTGAAGATTTTAGCTCGGAGCTAATTAGGTGAAGAGTTTAGCATGGAGCTAGTTAGGTGAAGAGTTTAGCATGGAGCTAGTTAGGTGAAGATTTTAGCTTGGAGCTAGTTAGGTGAAGAGTTTAGCATGGAGCTAGTTAGACGTTGTAAGGTGCAAAAACCTGAACTCGGAGAAAATGGTATGAGAGTAGGTCGCATGCGTTAGAGAGGTAGCGTGGGTGTGAAGGAGAATAGACAAGGTGCAGTGGACGGAAGGCGCATGAGGAAGCAGAGTACGTGGTTGGAACGGGTAATGAGGGGCGACGGGAAACTGAAGGCCGTGATACAGGGGATGATATTGGGTAAGCGGGGAAAGGGAAGAAATTGAATTGTTTTAATGGACTGGATGATGAAAGGTAGGATGTATGCTGAGCTGAAGAATGAAATCAAGCCGGGAGAAGGGGGACTGAGCCTGTTAAAATATGGAGGATTTTTAACCCAACCTAACCAAAATGTTAACCTTATAATAATAATAATAATAATACATATACAACAAAACTTTAGGTGCAATAATTCAAACAGGAACGTACATGCGTACAAAAACAAATATTCTCCCTCTACCATCAACCAACTCTCTGTATCGACCTGACGGCGCATATTACGTTCAAGAACAACTCGAAATCCGGATAAGAGCACAACTACGTACGTCGCAATGAAAAACCGATTGTGGAACCTCCCATGTGAATGTATCACACGTTCCGCAGAGGCACGGCGATGACGCTGAAAGCCTTCTAATGGGACTCACTGAGATACTATTGCCAGTTGAAAATTTCAGCAGCTCTGACCGAAAACCCAGACAGAGGCTTTAGGGGCAAACAGCAAGCGTACGGAGTGCGTTAAGCTGAAGACAATGACCTGTGAATAACATCCCGCAAATTGGTTCTCGCAGTCATGAGGTCCACTCCAACGTCAAATTCATGAACCCTTGTTATAAAAAAAGACCCACATCCAAGGGTGTTACTCCCCATAGTACTGCCAATGTAGTTCTGAAATATGTAAATTCGAACAATTCTGGATTTTTCAAGAAGAACATAGGTCGTATCATATTTAATTTAAGAACATAACGTGAAGACATAACATTAGGTTTGCAAATCCCGATCGTTTACAACGCCGCATGTCAACAAATTGAACCAATTGGAAAACTCTTTTTGCTGCTTAAGTTAGCCAATGACGGATTTCCTGCTTTATTGCGTTGGCCTTGATTAAATTGAGAAATACATTAGTATCTAAAATTTCCTTTGAAGCTGGACCACAAGCAAAAATCGCTAGTGATTGGCTAACTCATAGTCTCACGCTTCGTCGTGATTGGAAAACTTAACGACATAAAATAAAATATTTACATTAACCATCTAGTACGTTATTTATGTCACTACAGCGCCTTGTGACCACCTCCACTACGATGTGTAAACGCCCAGCTAAAATGTTCTATGCTAAGTCCTAAATTTTTGTTCCTATATTCAATGTGAACCGGTGTTAACCAACGACCATTTTTACATTCTTAAGCTGTTGAATTCTGGAGACAAAACGCAATGACAGTCAGCAAGCGTTTTTTCCAAAATTTCTCAGATCCTTGAAGATATCCTGAAGAATGATTATTGATGAAGATGATGCTTTAGTGAGATTTGTTCAGGTACTTACCGCAACAACTTCTCTTCAGAAGGTTAAGCATCACCGAAACATAAAACATTACCCATTGATCAGAGAGAATTTTCAGTCAATTCAATACGTTTAAGGTGGTTTTAGCGAAAAATCACTTCACCTAGAATTTGACGGATTTGATCTCATTTTAAAGAAAACAATGCCATCTATCCAATGATATAAAAATATATACCCCTTGCCACACTAATTTTCGAGCAATTTGCCTTAGAATATGAGTAATTTAACATGGGATAGATTACGGCCATGCGCTTCAGAGGAAGACAATAAATTAAAAATTGTATTTAGAACACCTAGGTTTAGTCAAAAAACTAACGGTGTGTAGTTTATGTGATTTATTAATTATTCCAACAAAAAAAAGAACTACTCACCATAATGATAATGATAAAATCGCAGAAAAACTTTCTGTTGTGAAGGAATTTTGTGCAGACGACCGGAAATCACACGATTCAGTTTGGCAACGTAGCACGGAATTATTTGTAAACAAACCGTCTGATCACAAGTAAAATTTTGCATCTCTAAGGAGATATTATATATAATGTAAAGGTTTAGCATTGCTGACGTTAATCTTTTTCTTTGAAAATACTAAGTACACAGAACAAACTATGTAAGAGCGGACGACGATCATAAATAAATGGGATTCGCGGCAACTTTACTGCTAAGCTAGGTCGCTGTGGACGTCGACTGCTAGGTTTTTGGTATTTGCCTAAATATGAACACACATGCTGTTATTTAAAGGCAGCAGCCTTAAAAAATTTCAAAAATATCCTATTTCTTTTTAAAAACATGCTTCCGTAATATCCATGCAATCGGAAATGAATGTTCCCACTTTCGTTCAAAGTAGTGAATAAAACACGTAGGATATCGTCACTGTCTTTCAAAACTAATACTTGAAATATATTGCAATGCTAGTGACGCCCAAAAGTAACATGAATTAATAGCCGTATTTTATGGAAAGGTACGTATAATAACGAACTATCCACAGCAACCTCGCGGAGCACGAAATCGTTGCCCTTGCCTTTAATCATAAGTTTGGAATGTAGAAATACCATAATTAATTTACTCCTAGGCAATTTCAGATAACTTATCTTCTCATATTATTGTGGAACTAAATCTATTAAATTTTCACCCAAGTACATTAAAGCTGCCAAAAATCTCGTTACCCATTCCAGCTCAGAAACATACGAACTGCAATTTAAAAATGATGGAACAAGTTTGTCAGTTTAAAAAAATGTGCTCCACTGCAAATTCATATACCCTACCCTAGTATCATGTAACTGCATCTCATAAGCTAAAATTCACACAAGTGCTGTACTTCCCATATGAATAATAATCCAACCGTGCCTCAAGTAACTAAATACCTTTTGTCAAATATTCTTGATTACATTAACCAATCCGGTCACTCAGTAATCTAATTATAATTTCAAATGAGTAATAGTAAATAACATTACTAGTATAGCTATTGTACTTATTTTATTTATCATTCAATCTTTCCCCAAGTAACTATCTTCTATCAAATTTGCTTTATCTTGTCAACCATCCCAGTATTTCAGTAATTTACCACAATTTCCATAGTCCAATGCCAACCCAAGAAAATTAACACTGTTGCCAGGTGAAGTGCCTCAGGTACACATTTTTTAATGGTGAAAATATGTTAAAATATTGTTCCCTGGATTTTGTATTCCTTACAGTTTGGTGTATTGTCTTTTCAATTCAAGGATATCGCACCCAAAGTTTGCAATAAGTACAAAAATTATCACGCAAATGTGAATCAATTATTTGTGAAATTGCTGTTGGTGATATCAATAACAAGTCAAATTAAAGCCTAAAATACGTTCGTTTAGTTAATTACTGAAGTTTTTAAAGATAAAAACAAACAATTTGTGTCATAAATATTCACAAAAACACTACACGTATCTTACAACTGCTTAACTTTTAAATTTATATTCAAATATAGACTTTATTTTCACTTGGGAACTATCTCGCTCAAACCACCTTAAGACATTTATTTGACAAAATAATATTACCTAAGCTGTGCTTTTACCAATAAAAATTATGCTGATATTTTTACCATTTTATAATTTGAAAACGGAAATGTGAAATAAAAAGACGAATTTGCGCCCGCTGAAACGAACAAAAGAATTGTTTTCCTTGATAAGGCAAATTATACCAGAATGAGAAGTTTTAACAATCCGCGATTAAGCTGTTGAGGGGAAAAATTTTCAAGCGTTCAGAAATAAGTGTTATTTTCCCAAAGAATGAAAGGTGACAATTAAAACTTATGGTGCTGATATCATTGAAAGAAATATGGATGTTGGCTGAAGTACACGAATCACAACTTTATTCGTTAACAAAAGAAACACATTTACAACTTGAAATGCATGACATCATTTAGAAGGCATGCATGCAGCAGAACCAAAATAAAATACAATTAGGGCCCATCAGCCGTCCATTAATGATAGGGGCGGGCGCAATGCACAAAACACTAACTGGACGCGCGCGCTTCAAAACCCTGCAATTCCCGGGGCCCTTGGCTTCAATTTCTCCCGTCAACATAAACAGGAAGAACTTCCACCGCTCCCTTCCGCACCCGCTCACGGCACCCGCCCGCACGTGTTTAACCCAATTCCCCAGTCGACGGGGGAGTGTCCTTCCGCGGCAGCTCTAGATGCATGACGTAATTCTACATGCGCGAATTCCCGCACACACAATTTAGAAGCAGTTGCGGGATACGCCGCGGCGACTCCAGCGCCACACAACGTTCGTTCAACGTCTCCGCGGGAGGTATGAGTTTCGGGGAAGCTCCCCCATTCGCCGCGCTATGGAAACTAAATCAACATACAATGGGTGCTTTACCTTAATCACCTTGCGCAGATTAGCGCTCATCGTAACTGATGGAAGCATACGAACGCACATTCAAGTCTACGATTAGAACGATCTGCGCTGAAGGGTTTACAAAATGCCGGGACGACATTCAACTTCTTTACAGGAGTGTTGAAACTCATCTCTTGAAAGATAAAACTCAGAATCATTTCGAAACACCTAAAGCGGGGTATTCGCTGGCCACAGAAGCTGTTCAACGCCTGGACCGATCGGAATGCAGGACCCGAATCTTGTAATGCTTTTCGGCGCCATCCAGGGACTGCATAGATGTATACCAGTCAAAATAAATTTAATTGAATTGAACCTAAAGACACCTCCTAATACTGAGGAGTAACTGTTGTCGCTGAAACGCTGACAAACGCAGCTGTAATGGAAGATGGAATGCTGATGATGATGATCAAGCTGCTGGGTGAGACTTCACTCGTGATCCGACTAATTCTTATTATTTTTTTCAAGTAATTATCAAATTTATCTCAGACATATAGGTGATGCCGTTTTTCGAAACCCCTTTACTTGGACTCCTGATCCGGTTGGAAACTCGTGAATATTTTACTCATATGAATCGCCAGGAAAGCACCAGATCCTTGATGACCTAAATCGTCCGCCACTTCCCTAATAACCAACTAACCAACCGAAAAAGTCAAAGAATCAAAAATACAACTCTTCCGCAGTCAAGTAAGGCATCAAATGACCGGTAACTGACCGGTATCGCGGGCATTTCACGTTAATATATCGCTGCGTTAAGGGGTTCAATTCCCGTACTAAAAACCTCGTTTCGGACGTTTGCCGTTTTCCCAGTAGCGGCTTTACCGTTTAAACCGAAGACTTGTCGTATTTTTCCTATTAAGACGAAGAATCATATTTTTTTATATCAATGGAATAATTTTCTCATAAAGCGGTTGAATTAAAAAAAATTAATAACAACGAAACTTCACATTTATTCGCAGGAATTCGGAGGACGTTTCGAAGGCTAGACTCCAGAAGGAGGACTTTCGATTCACTTGGGAGCAAAGATTGTTTCGTAATTTACGCATACAATCAATAGTCATTGATACTTTTTCATATTATGACTTCAGAAAAACTCTCCACCATCCAAGGAGAGAGCAATTGACAAGTAAATTAAAATTAAAGATCAATCCAAATTGTCAATAATAGATGAGGAAATTAGACTCCTATTCATGCATTTCGGTCTTTCAGGTGACCATCTAGTGGGAGTACTTAAATCCCGAACAGGAATGCGTGTACATGCTTACGAAATTTAAATACTCCAAGTTGATGGTCACCTGGATGACCGAAGGGCATGCATAAGAGCGTAATTTCCTCTGCTTTTATTGAAAATTTGGATTTATCTTTCATTTAATTATCCACTATTCTTCGAGACAAAGAGGAGCTCACCTTTAATGCGCAAAAGCTCTGCCAACATTAAACAAATCCTATGTGGCTGAGGGAGAAGCAGCACGAGAAATGGTGATTATTAGAGTGACTTGAGGCTCCCTCCCAAATGAGGAGCGCACGTAGCAAATGAATGGAGCGGCCCGCGTCGCGAATTAAACGCCACCGGTGGATAAGTCCTGAAACGCTGGTCCGTCGAGCACAATTGAGCTCGCACTGTGGGAGGCACATGAACTGCATTCAACACTTCTGCAGCGAATGAGGGTGGCTGCACCCCAAATCTCCTTTTATGCAATGTAAAAGAAACAAAAGAAAACCTATAGCGCGAGAGGCTTTCTTAAACACACGGGTAGGATGCCCCGTCCTGGACGGGATCTTTTCAAAGATGAAAACGTAAAAGATTTCGCTCCGCAAAAAGCTTCGAGAAAAAAAGTGCCGGTAAAATGAATTCATGAGCGCATCTGTTCCGCTTTATGGAATTCATTTATGAAATACGGCACACAATACGAAATTCGTGCATAGCGTAGCTTACGTATATATGCTCATATAATGGCAATACTGGGTTTCATTTGCAGAGTTAGATGCCCTAAATATTGGATTTTCACTCGTCATATACACAACGGCGTTTGTACTGAATCCCTAGTGCATATAGATCAAATAAGTACACTTAAAGCCCCATTAATTCGAATCAAATCAAGCTTGTCAAACAATCAATTCAAATCAATGCACCACAATTCACAATAAAAAAGATAAGACGAAAATATTCATAAAAGTTGACTGGGATAATAAAACTATCATCATTCCACAACAATTCACTCTGAAACGTAAAGACTCAAATATTTGTATCAAACTAGGAAATTACTCCCTTTTCGAATTGTTGTCCGCTTGTACATGATGCATCAAAGGGGAATGACTGTAAAAACATTGTCCCAACAAGCTTGATTCTTCAGCGTGACATCCATGGCTAGCCATTAAACCATTGAAAATCGGGCTCCAAATGATTTGGACACCCGTCAAGCCAGACGGTAAAAATAATAAATTACTGATCACTCTCTCGACACCCAACACAAAAGGCTTCTTTGCTTGTTGATGTGGTTTTTAGTCAATTTGTCAGAAGTTACACTTCTTCGAACTGAGGGTGAAAACAGTACACTTTCACGTAGCTGAAAAAACTACCTGAAGTAATGGCATCCACAGCCCAGTTTTATAATTACTACAGTTAGGAAATGATAAATATTATTTCAGTACAAAAATAGGAGTTATTACGTCATCCCATTGATAACGCCAGCGTCAAATAACCGACAGCCTGATGTAATATACAAAACCCGTACTCTTACAGTCAGCTGACATAAAGATGAAGGAATGGCTACGTCATCTTGCGGTTAAGGCCTACATGTCGAAGTTTCCATGGCCCACTCGGGCATCAAAACGTTGGAAAATGTTGGTCGTCTATGTAGTTTTAGCAAGATTGTTCCCTAGTCATAATAGAGACCATATTCGAATTTTCTTTTTAAATTGAGAAAACAAACTACGTACACTGTTAAATTTATGACGAGGTCTATGAATTATAAATTTCTTATTTTTTAATTTAAAGTCTCTCTTAAGTGTGCACCCGAATAATTTTCCATTGGAAAATGGCTGATAAATCTTGGCAAATAATTCGAAAAGTATGGTGGTAAGTGGCTGAAATTTTGTTAATATTGGACAGAAGAGATGTGTTTCTTTATGATGAGACCAAATTCATCGAATTGCATGCAAAATGATATCTCGCTCAAACTGCTTTAACCCGTAGGAGAACCCGAGAAGAGTTTCTTCATATTATTCACCGGGAAAACACAATATCAGATACTACAAAACCGGGCCCAAAAGAGGTTGTTGAAGTCACAACTCAAGATCAGAAGTTGTCGCAGCAAGCAATTACCAGTTACTCCGCAAAAAGGAGGAGGAAGGTAAGTAGTAACAAGGGCGTGCGCACCACGGCGCACTCTAGGCAAAACTAGGACTCCGCACTCGAGCTATTATGCGTTCTTCCGACGGGAGCTCACAGTTCAACGCTGGGAAAGAGCAAAATAGAGCGGCACGTCAAGTGGGAGGCTGTTCCGCGGGCAATGAATGACCGTGTCCCTCAAGGCAACGGCGGGGCGTCGAGAGGTGCCTCTCGAATAGCTTCGCGAAGCAAAAGACACGCCATGCTACGCGAGCGCTCACGACACAAATGCTTTTAACCTTTCGCGCGCGTTGTATTAATAGGACGGAGAGAATCGCATAAATTTACACACCTCATTAAACACGACCTCTTGACGTCACGAGCGGCTAAGTTATAAAAGGTGAAGCCAATCTCCTTCCTAAAGGCCACTTCGGTTGTTACGAAGTCGTTCCGCAATCCGGAGAGGGGGGATGGACTTACTGGGAACTATATGAGTAGTACCTATGTGTAAAAACATAGTGAATTTAAACTTGAGGTTCGGAAAAGTCTTTGGGTCATTTTTTTCTGATATTTCCGCTAAATTTAGTTTGAGTCAGTGTTTCCACGTGATCGTGAATTGAATTCTTACCGCTTATTGTGTAACGGGATGAAAAGAAACTATATCTAAAAAGGGCATAATCTTGATCCATCTACATTCAATTATAACACATTAGGCTGAATTAGGAGAATAATACATTAGGCAGCATTGCAATGCTAAAATAATTATTCGTCCACGTTGATCTTGGAAAAATAAAACATTTCTTGCATCACCTCTCGATTCATTTCACTAAAAACACAGAAAATATTAGCGTACAACAACACATCCCATTACAGCAGAACTTGTGACTTGGTAAAAACACTATGAACAGCATTGTTGCAACATTAGCTCACGCTTGATAGCCATAAAGTAATTATTTTTGTAACACACTTACAAATAATTTCTAATAGGTAAGAATAAACTTTCGAACGATATCACTTCTCTATCTAGACGGATTAAATCAAAATACCCACGAAATTACAAATATTTAACTCAGGGTAAAACCGGGAGGCAGGAATAATGATCCACCCGTGGGCCATATCTCCATCTAAATTACTCGATGAATGAGAAATCGTAGACTGATAAAATAATTGGAGGTTAGCATGCATTATTCCCACTTAAATTGATCTAAAAGAAATGCGATCGGAGTGGTGGGGAAACCCGAATAAGAATCTTTTGAGACTACTTGCCGATCCGAGTCGTTTATCAGCGAACTGGTCGAATTCCCCCGGCCGCTGGGCAAGGCATGAAACCAGCTCCGGAACGCTTACGAACGACGAACACACGTTTTCCAGAGCCCCAGGTATCGTATCCGCGGAGAGCAGGAGGCGACGGAAACAACGAACAATACTCATCCTCTCAATCGAACGAAAGATCGCCGAGCGGGCGAAGAAGGAATCCGCTCACGGCTTCGCGAGCCGCGAGCCGCAGTCGGGACGAAGCACCAATGACTCACGGTAACCCTGCATTTCTTCCCTCCTCTTTTCCTTCGAATCCAGATGGATCGTTCGCACAAAACGACACGTGCACACGCAAATAGAGAACCACCACAAGATCACACACTGAACAGCCAGCGACGAGAAAGTGTCACACGCTTGCGAGAGAGAGGACACCCAAAAACACCGCGATGTGCACGGGTGGTGAGGGAGGAGAAACAGGACTCGAGTGCAAGGTCTCCGCGTCGGAACTGAAGACGGAGGAGGTAGATGGAGGACGGCGGATGAGCAGAAAGGTAGGAGAGGTAGAGAGGGGAGTCAGGTAGGGGAGGAAGTAGGAGAGAGAGAGAGGGAGACAAGGGAGGAAGCGTGGAGGAAGAGAGGTGAAGTATAAAATAAAAAAAAAACGCGGGGAGGTCCCGTATTCTAAAACTAAACCTTCCTCATTCCCCCCTGACTTCCCTCCCCCCACCCGCCCCCTTCCCATTCCCCCTCGCTCCTCCGCGCAACCAGGGGTGCGCCTTATTTTAAAAGCCGAGATAGTGTCCAAAAGCATTTAAATCGGCTATTTTTAATCCGAGGGTAAGCAGGTCAATGGAGTCTCTAACCAACACCCTCGATATCAACAATTTCCTCTGCGGTCACGAGCCGTTACCAAGGTTGACTCGCTGCTTTCCCATGGCTGCGGCCAAGTTTTAACACCAATTACCTTGGGAAATATTACGCGGACAACGGCGTCACGGTGGGTAGCGAGTTGGAAATTTGCGTCATTTAATCACTATAAAAA
Source organism: Pyrrhosoma nymphula (assembly GCA_963573305.1). Classification (NCBI taxonomy): domain Eukaryota; kingdom Metazoa; phylum Arthropoda; class Insecta; order Odonata; family Coenagrionidae; genus Pyrrhosoma; species Pyrrhosoma nymphula. Next base: position 1,543,344 of record OY754339.1, on the reverse strand, counting down.
AAATAAACTAGGAAATAAAAAACAAAACGGAAGTACATAACTTCGCTCTAAAATGGTTTAGCGAAGAGACGGTTTCGGGCGTATCTCTGTGGAAGTCCTTCATACTAAGAAAGTTTGACGAAGATTCTTAGTATGATAGAGTAATTTGACTACAAGCAACATTCGTTGTCAATAAATTATGTATTGCAGCTGGGAAACTTTATTTCCATTCCCGGTCATTAACGAGAAGATGATTAAGTACTTTCACTCTTATTTTCAATCTGTTGAATGACCTCAATCTTAGGAGTCAAACATGAAAACAGTTAATTGAGTGCGAACTAACAGATGTCACATACTTCCTAGATATTGGTTGGAATGATAAATGGTAAATTCAATTAGTAGATGAAATAATATAACTATTACAGGGTAACATAACAATATTCTCAACGTTTTCATAAGAAACTCCTAAGAAGTTTATTTTTCAGAAAAACACAGGTGTCCATCAAGACAACGCTGTCATGTAATTGAATACATAATCGATTCTACGTTTAAACCAAAGTGATTACAATGCAAAGAAACAGCAACTAGTTACATAACTGAGAAAAAAGAAAAAGAATGGTCCCCTTGGTTATTCACGCACGGCAAGCTTCAAGATGAATTCAAATTGGCTCCATCGCACTTTTAACTTATTGAATTTGGACTTTGCCCAAAGCTGTATCCTGAAAAGCAGCTGACTTCATCGACTCAGGAAGCGGCGTTAAAAATATTGCCTCGGCTTTAAGAGAGTAGTTTAAAACATGGCGAACGGTAAAAATATGGAATGATAACCGCCACTCCCTACTGGATGCCTGGGTGCCACGTTACCGAAAACAAGTTCTTCTTCTTCGACAGACAATGAGGCCGAGAAAACAACGAAAAAAACACGGAGAAATCCGAGAGAGAACGTGAAACAAGAGCAAATGACAAAAGACATTTTAATCAGATGAAAATGAGCGAGTAAGTCTTTTTCTTGACCGAGAATAAATAAAGTGAACCGCCACCACGATGGGAGAATGGCGGGGGATATGCAAAGTGACCGCGATGATGTGGCGTAATTTCTCGGAATCTTGGGAGCATCCCAAAGGCACCCTGGCGACGCACCAGCGTGATGAGTAACGCGAGGCAGCGTCGAAAGTTAATACCATTAAAACACCAAGCTTGAGGGGTTGGGGATATAAAAATTTCCCCCGTGAATGTAACGCTTTTTTTCTTTTAATTTTCTTCTTCCTACGTCCTTGCGACTGTTTCGCGTAAATTAAGAGGCCCCAAAGGAACGTGGACACCTTGATCACGGATAATACGGCCACGTGCCAAAAAACCCCGCGGGGGCAATTCCATATCAAATGATCCAATAAACAATTAATTGGTCACCTGACCAAGTTTAAAAACAATCCTTTATTCACACGCGCATACCTACATGCATTGACAGTTGAATGCAACGATTTTATAAATCTTATCCCTCATTGTTTTCTCGCGGCAGCCATTTTCTAAGATGGCGCATGAAAATACTCAAAAATTTGCACGCGCCATCTTGGAAAAATGGCAGCCGTGAGGAAACGAAGAGGATAAAACCACATTGAGAATCTTGTTTTTTTTTGTTAATTACTGATTAATATTATATTTTTTATTTATTGGTTCATTATTATTTTTATTTTTTGGTAATTTTAATTTTATTTTTATAAATGTTGATTATTGCATGTAGATATGAGCTTGCAAATAATGGACTCTCAATGATGCTCATGCTACCATCATTGGTTCATTGAACATGGAATAACACGTGGGTGGACTTGGGCGGCAACACCGGCTGATAGAACGCCGACCACAGGCCGGAAGCAAGAAAGGCAGAGGGAGGGAGCATATTCAACATAATGGTAGTGAAACATACAGGCAGTCGCCGAAGTCTAGTGTGGCATCAAGGAGGGAAATACTCTTGTGGAAAGGAGAGTAGAGGGGAGAGGACAGTCCATGGTAGGAAACGCTGCCAACATAACCACATTTTAAATGGTTCAATCATATTACATAAACAGATCTATTACATTAACAGATGTACTTAAATGAATTGCGGCCCTAGAATTTTATGAATTTGACCTCATTTCAAAGAAAAAACTCCCATCTTTCCAAAGATATAAATATATCAACCCCTTGCAGAACTACTTTTGGAGCAATTTGCCCAAAAATATAAGCTGTTTTACATGGGATAGATCGCTGCTTCCCATTGATAGATAGATTCTGCTGTGCGCTTCAGAGGGAGAATATTGAAGACATTTGGCATTCTTAACACCTAGATTTTGTCAAAAGAATAACGGTGTGTAGTTTGTACGTTTTCACAGCTATTTATAAAAATTAATCAATTACTCACCGCAGTTTTTTTACAGAATCTAAAAAAAAATATTTTTAAGGCGATTCGCCTAAGTCGTGAAAAAATGATTCAATGTTGAGACTTATGCGGTTATATTTATTTAATCAATGAGAATTTTTGTCATATTTAACTATATTTTTGTACCATTAATATCACAATATTTACTTCACACTCCTGACAGGCCCTGAAATTAAAAAATAAAATTTGAATATGGTGTCCATTATGACAAAGAGAAGAAAGAAATTGAAAGAGACCGGGAGCACATCAGCGCACACGAACCACGTCGGGTTCCCTCCATTCGCTCTAGTGCGCTGATCACTTCGCTACACAGCGGCGCACTTGCCTTCCATTCGTTATTCAGACCCTGCGCAATAGGCAGCACCACTTCAAAACAGGTCGGGAGTTGATGTGCGCTAAACAACAAAAGAACGTCGATTACGGTATCTGCGATTGTTGTCCAGTTTTTTGGATTTTCAGTAATGCTCCGTTTACACAACAGCCGTGACGTACTTGCGCTTTGTATGCCCAAAACTCAATGTAAACGCACTTCCGTACAGCTGCAACACGCAGTTACTAACGCTGCCGACCTTACAATGGTTGGCGCTGTAGTTTCGAGAGAGGAACCGGATATATGAAGCGCGATACTCAAAAAATGGATAATGGCGTGATGTAACTGTGTTTGATGAACAAAGAAGAGTTTATTCTGCTCTTGAAACAATTCCGAATATTTAAAAAGGTATCATGAATGCGCTAGAATTTCCATTTCGTTTGAAATTACCTGCTTGCGTTTCAAGTGTTCGCGGAAATTCCTGGCTGCACTGAGAAAGCTATAACGCCAACGTCGTCTAAACGCATGGTTGCTACGTCGTTACGTACGGCTGTTGTGTAAACTGGGCATAAGGCGTCAAAATTGCAATTATGACGTTTTTAATTTGTCTGCGATAAAAATCTTACGTTTTTAAATACTTATTTTGCATGGATTCAACAACTTTGTGCTAAAGATTCGGCTGTGATTGTTGTTCACCCACTAAATGCTACCTACACGCAGGTTGAAAAAATTTTTGTCGGCGCACATCGTTCTATTCAACGCCGTTCGTGTGCGCTAAAGATCGCTGATGTGTTCTGGTGTTCCGCTTACTTCAACACCCCGAATGGAAAGCTCCCGTTGAATGCAACGCCTTGCGCTGGCGAAACTTTTGGTAACCTGCCCGTAGGTAGCATTCTGTGGTTGGAAAACAGTCACGGCCGAACGTTTTTTGCATAGTTATCGAATAAGTTAAAAAATAAGTTTTTAAGAACTTAGGCTTTTTGTCACAGAGTACTTTAAAATTTCACATTATCCATGTACGACGCCATTACGGAAAATTAACACTAGAATAACTATTTAGACTGCGGTAATTGACGGTTGTTTATTGTTTAGCGGACATCAACTCCGCTCCCGATATGCTTTGAAGTGCCCTGCCTGGTGCGAAGGTCTGAACCGAATGGAAAACAAGTGCGTTATTGAGATGCCCCATAATTAGAGCATTAGAGTGGATGGAAAGCTCTCCAAGCGTCAGCTGCGCGTAATGCGACAGCAATTACAAAAAAAACAAATATGCATCCAAATACGCGCCTATGGTTCGCAGCCCATCACAGAGGCACGTCTAAACAATTGGATTAAGACACACAGACACCTGGAAAGTTGATGTAAATAACAGATCGAGCAACTTGAAATTGGCCATAAAGGTTTGTGACCCTGGTAAATAAGGTAGTCAAACGCGGAGACTTACCTACGTGCGTAGCTAGTTGGTAGGCAATGAATCCTTACACTGAAAAGGGTCTCCTAAACCACTACCACCATGTTTAAATACCACTATAACCCATCACGCTGCCGATCCCTTTCGGGATGGGCACAATAAAAAGAGCTCGATTCTCGGTGTTAGACCTTGAAAACTGGATCAGTTTTGATAATATATTCCTAAATTTCCTCATCATCGCACACATCCGCTTCTGCTACATTCATGCTTTGCTTAATTCACATTCTCTTGTTATTCAGGCAGCTTGAGCGAGATTTTTCCCAATTCGTAGTAGATGCCATATTAAAATTTTATATTGTAATCCACTGTAAGAAACATGAATTGCATATTATAGCATTAATGAAACAAAAAGTTTGTTTTTAATTAATGACATTCTCAGCAACTACCTTATCATAATAAGGTGCTATCTTGACTCATTTTTATCACGCCGCGCCGTACGCTGAGAACGCCTTAACAACCGAAGAGTTTTTTACGATTCTGTAAAAATGAATGCGGTGAGTGGTTGATTTATTTTAAAAAATTGTTGAGAAAGCATAACAACTACACACTGCTAAATTTTTTACGAGATGCATCAGTAAGAAATCCCTCATTTATAAAATAAAAGTACCTCTGGAGTGCATGCCCGTTTCATTTCCCATGGGAAATAGCTGTTTTTTTCGCAAATATTTCGAAAAGTACAAAGGGAAGTCGCTGATATTTTGTTCTCATTGGAAATGTGAGATATTTTTCTGAATGAGGCCAAGTATGTACTTCGAATTTTATGTGAAGTGATAACTCGCTCAAATTACATTAAGACTCCTACGTCACAGTGCGTTGCAGAGGCACAGAGGTATACTGACTCTTGAGGTACCTACTCCTTTCATCCCAGTCCGAGTATCTTAGAGAAAGACGGCCAAGGGGATTACAATGCATTGGTTTCTCTAGTGGAATACTGGGAAAAATGTGCCAAAACTGACCGGTAGAGCGTCTTAACCGTTAGCAGGGAAAGCTGCGCGTGGCGTAGTTACTGTCAAGTCTGGTAACCTGACACAAATAAATTTAAATTACTGAGAAAAATCAAAAAGGACCTCCATGAAAAACGCATTTACGCGTTGACCATGCACCCTTGTGTCAGGCGCGAATTTTTACGAATGAAAAGTAGTGTAAGTTACAAGCGGCAGGGGTACCACAAACAACGGTTACTTTGCATACTCCAATCTACACCGATACTAAGAGTGTGTGCATATTCGACGACCATTAAAAAGAAATTGAGCTATTGAAGTCACTTCCTCAGATAGAAGCCTGATATATTTTCATACGTAAGACTCACAGGTGATTTGAGCAAGCGAAAACACTTACTCCCTCTCAAGCTATAGGTACAATTCGTTGCATAAATATAAGGGGAAAAAATGGCAGAAGAATAAGAAAAGAGTGTCTATCTGGTTTAAATGAGTCTTTTTCTGCGAAAAACTAATATAGATAGCGAATTTTCACAATAAATGTAATGAAAGTAAAATGAAGGCATCGAAACGTAAATATTTGAGTAATGTGCAAGACTAAATCATATATTGAAGTAAATATGCCTCCGCTACGAAGAAATTGCTTTAAAGTCGGTAACTTGAACAGAAAAAAGAATAAATTAGAAAACATATTCGTCAAAATACTTGACCAGGTAACTTATATATTACTTTTATTTTGTAGTTGCTAAAGAATGTGAACAGTGAAAGCAGGAACATCATTCTCCCCCATTTTCTCCACAGTATAAGTTCTAAAATACATACACATGAAGGCAAAACCGGTGAAACACAAGATAAATAGCTTTTTTCAGTCTCATACAACTACCATTCACGTAAAAAGAGGATAAAAGAATATGCTGTATCAGTGTACTGAACTGACGTAATTGTGTACTGAAAGTAATTGCGTGGTTGGTCACGTGTATTAAACCTATCTCAACTTCATTTCAATCCACCTTGGAAGCTTCATCGTTCATGGTAGAATGTTATAAAATTACTGCGACTGAGTTTTGTATGCTGTTTATAAGTAATGGAGATCCAAGCACCACCACTGAAAAATCCAACATTCTGTGAGCATTAAAAAAAAATCTTGGATGACTATTGTCATCCAAGCGGCGAATATTTCGGAGTGCTCAGGGAGCCAAGAAAAGAACGCTAGCTCAAGACGCGAGAAGCAAGAAAGAGAAGGGCGCATGTTCAAAGACGGATTAAAAATAATAAAAAGCTCCCTTTTGTTTCCAAAGTCCTTTTTCCTTCAGACGGAATCGTGTTTCTTTCTTTTTTTTATATTTACGACTCACTGGTAAAAATACATGAAGCACGCCGTAAATCAGGCAAGTGATTACACTTCTCCCACTCCAATTCCAGTAAGGCCTCATTTTATTGCCCCAGACGGGGAGCGGCCCAACACGAAAGAACACCTTTTCAAAAACGCAACGGCTTGAAAATTCATCATTTAAACGCTGTGCGGGTCTCTCTCTATTTCGCTGAATGCTTTATTACTCCCCGAGCGAGGAAATCGTAATTGAATGATTACGGATAAATAGAATGTAAACACTGGCCCTGTCACCTCATACATCGTCATTCCTACAAAGATTTCGCTCTCGCAATACATTGTGCTTTGCACGCGACGTTTCGCAACAAGCGCCGAACAGCGAATACCGGAGTTGGAAGCTTAAAATCTTTTCTACCCATCAAAGCAAAAATATTGAAATGCCAATAGGTTACTATTAAAAGAGATAATTGAAGCACCAGTGGAGGCGAAATGGCTGAAACCTAAGTGAAGAAAATACTTTGAAGAAATCCAGACTCCATTTAGTGCCTTACGAAAGAACAGAAGACCAGTGGGATAACTGATACATTGTTCTTCGGTGGTAAAAACGAAATATATGTATCCAAAAGAGTTATGAAATCTGTAAGTCGAGGTATTCGTTCAATAAGCGTTGCATAAAACATTCATTATTGGCTCCTTAAATGGTCACATAACTTATTGAACATGATGCGATTGCGTCAACTACTTATGAGAGCTATGAAATAAATTTAAAAATGGCAATTCTAAAAAAAATTTAAAACTGGTCAAAGACTGGCTTGTTTTTGTTAAGAAAATTATGAATAATTATTTTGATGGTATTTTTCATGGAACTTATATCGAGCAATTTCTACTGCTTTAATTGTTAACGGCACACAATTTTTGTTATTTTCTGTTGGTTCAATTGAAGTCTTATGACCTTGGAGACCACCTAACGCTCCCGTTCTTTTGTTTGTATCCATATTTATTTAAATCATGCTGGAGTAAATAAAATATTAATATTATATTACAAGTAACCGAGATGATGTAGGTGTAAAAAAATAGTATCGGTTATTAATTACTTGATTTAAGAATTGGTATACAATGAATGAAGAGTTGACGTTATAATAATATGCACAAGTAATTTTATGCACGAGAGAAGAACGCAAATTTTCTCCAGCGATAGGAAAGTAGACTTTCGAATAAATAACTATCGGGGGATAGGTTACGCAATTGATAGTTCCTGCAACTCGAATTAACTAATATGATCCGCAATGTAATGATCTCTTAACTATGGAACCCATACCAAAATGTTTGGTCTACCGGCCACAAGAAACGTAATGTATTTTAGGTACAAGTTTGCATTAAATGATACCCATCGGTGATATGTTTGAAAAAGCAGACTGTTGAATCATTAATCATGTATAAATGGGAAAAATCACGACTACAAGTGCTATTTAAATAAATCTAGTGCTAGGAATGAAGCTAATACGAATGTGGAATCGCTCCTTAATTTTTAACTTTCTTGTTCCATCTTGTGCCGGAAGGGTCCATTTTATTCTCCTGAGAAACAAACTGGCTTCCTTGAAAGAAACAACTTGAAAATGAACTTTTCTTTTCAAAAGTTTTCAATGACTTCCTCCCCCCCAAAAGCGGAGAGGGAATTTTCCTCGCTTCCCTTTATAAGGCGTAACAAAACAAACTCAAACGACCTCTCGACGGAATTTTTTCTCCCTCAGGTGATAATTACGGGGCAATACACTTCCATTACTCCCTGCCATCCTGCTCTAAAGGCTAAAGCCAGCTTGGTCCCCCGGGAATTCTCTCCGAGACTTCATTAATTCAATGAGATAAGGATTAGAGCTTCAGCGCGCTTAGTGCTTCGAGGAAAAAAAGTGTTTGGAGAACGTTAAAAAAATTTACAAAACGTGATTCTAACGGTAAGTCGAATTCCATTGTTTACCGATTCATATCCAACCAAGACTAAACTAGGTAAGTAGCACAATTCTATCCAAGCCTTGCGTCGAAAATTTGTGGACCATAATTCCATTGCTGATTGAAGAGGTATTTTAACCTAGATTTGGCACTGACATGCTGAAACCACGGATGAGTGTAGGTGATTAACAAGTACCAGAAAGATTACTATGAGGGTTATTTTATTTTCTAGCATTTGGCAAATCGAAAGGATGTGTGTATCAATCAAGAAAGAGACGAACAAAGACTAGAATAAATCTTCATGCCATTAGCTATGTTTTTCCAAGAGTGAGTAGCAAAGTATCATAATTTAAATTTAATATAAAGACAATATTTTAAAGAATTGGATAGTAAATTAATTTGTTCAGTTTTTTGGCCGAAATTTCTGTCCTACGAAGAACATCGGAAGAATCAGCAAAAAATTAAATCACAAAGATCTGGAATGACTAGGTGGAATCGGTTCATACTTAAAATGAAGCACTTGAACTTGGCAATTCCACAAGGTCTATGGAGGTTTCGTGAATAATTACAGCGGAAGGTTAGATTAAATGATAGTCATTAGTAATATGTTTGGAAACTTGGAATTAAACCCAAAGCTATAGGAAATTAAAGTGATGTACTTATAGTAAAAATGGTAAAAATTACGACTGCAAATGTTATTTAAATAAAGCTAGTATCATGAACGAAATCCGAAAGAATTCCACATCACAAGTTGAAGTGTTTTATTTTAAGCGCCAGGATTATTACTAATGAAAAGAAGCAGTAGCATGAACGGCTAGTCCACAAACGCTACGCGTCAAGACGTAAAAGGTTTAATGACGCTGGAACAGAGGCGATGGACTGTTTGAGGAACTTCACGGGGTGGAAATAAAAACAAGTTTACAGCACTGCCATCATCGTAACTTGGCGATGACCTAGTCCACTCAACATCACCATGAACATTTGATTAACAGTTAGGCCATACGATTCAAAAAGGCTGGGAGTTGGAAGAAGTGTGTTTGGGTTACGGGGAATCGAGGAAAGATACGATTCGTCCAATATTTGCCCTCCCCATCCATATTTATCACCCTGATTTCTCCAAGAACGCTTCCCTACTATCTCGGGTCCGTGTAAAAACACAGCCGGAATGGCTGAAAGCAAAAGGTTCTTAAACTAACGAGCGGATATTAACTTCGAGCTTCGTCAGAGCGATGATGCGGTGAAATTGTGTGTTTACAGGGCCTGATCGAGGTCGAAAGGATTGACTTAAAGTTCCAGAAAGAGGGAAAGTGGATTCCATTGGCCCAGCCGAGGAGTGTCGCACTGGAGCCATATATCACGAGTTTCAGCTCGATATCATTCCCATCCTCCACAATCTATCTGTAAAACAGGCGAAAGCGACACAATGAGACAAATTAACTGTCGAACTCATAGATTGAAGAATTCTATCCACTCTAATAAATCCGCGTGTGGCTGAAGATTACACTAAGACGAAACATGCACTGCAATAGATTAAAGAAATCGGACAGTGCGAACTACTTTCCTCACAATAGGAATCTGCTACACTCGAGGTTGCTGATATTAATTGAAAAAATACATGTCACGCGAATTTCAGGATAATAATAATTTCAGAAGGATATTATTTTAATCCCGCACGACATCTCTAAAACTGACAGAAGCGACAAAATACAAGATTGCCGGAGAGATACGTGTTTACCCACGCACCATTAATGACATTCTTAAAAAAGAAGTAGAGACTAATCCGACATATAATTTTTAGTCCTTTCCCACTTCCATTTTTTTCCCTATTTCCCTCCCATCTTCATGTCAGGCTTCCTAACACCCCCATCACACGCCCTTGCGGGGTTTGTGGGGTGGTAGGTAGATGTTAAATTAGATTAAGGGGACTGTACCTGTTTAGGTTTTTAATGAAAGACGGGTACAGACGCTCTAATTTTTTTTAAACAGGCGCGGGCCTATACTTCCTCACACGATTTCTTTCTTCATCTCAGCACGTGTCCTAATTATCTTCTTCCCGTCCATAAGTCTATTCTTCTTCTTCCCTTTCCCCGATAACTCAACAACCACGGTCTCTATAACGACCTTCAGCATCCCTTTGCCCCCCGACACCCGTTTTAACCACCTACTACGCCCACTCTTAATCTCCTTCTCATCACCAAGCCAAGTACCAAGCACTTCCTCCATTGCCTTCCTTTCCTTCCACCGAACTTTACCCATTCTCCTCTACACTCACATCTCAAACGCCTGCAACCTGTTCTCATCCCCTTATCTCAGAGTTCAGGCTTCTGCACCACACGACATAAGGCATCACGTTTCCATCACCAGCTCCATCCTGTTGTTGAACGCTTCTTTCGAAAGCGCAATTCTCCTTGAAATGTCTTTGCTACTATAACAATTCTTATCCTACGTTCTTCTTTGAGCAAATAAACTGTTCTTATGTAGATGAAAAGGTAGATTCGAAAAAGTTTGAAGGTTTTAGGCTCCACGATATAAAAAATTTATTTTTCATTCACCTATTCATTTTGAGAGAAAACTTTGTATATTTCCACTGATATTCAATAATTTTAGTCACTATGTATAAGTAGTTTCGACGCATAGGCGTCATCTTCAGGTACATGGTTTGTTATTGATTTATTAATATTCTAAAATAACAAACTATGTCCCTGAAGATGACACATATGTGCACAAACTTGTAGTACCTTGTAACTAATATAATCAAATAACAGTTGAAATATACAACGTTTTCTCTCTGAATTAATGACTGTAAAGGTAGATATCTTACAACCAGGGCATACAGGCGGAGTAACAGAAAATTTATTTGCTACCATGACCAGTTTCATTCAACGTGCTACCTCTGAAGTAATTAAATATTTCTTAGGTAGATGTAAAGGTAGACATTTAACCACCAGGGCACACAGGCGCTAGTAATAGAAGCGCTTGCCAGCAGCTGGAGATCTTTCTTCCCCACACCTCCTCCCCCACCTCTCCTGCTGAACGTTTCACGAAACCGCCCCTCCCCTTTCCTCCCCGTGACGTAGCTTCGCCGCTTTTGGACGTGGGAGATGTGAAGACGCTGGGGTGCTTGCCCACGAAATCCTGGAACTTTACCCCTCCTTCCCGCCACTCGCCCCTCTGCCAAACCTCTCCCCCTTTCACCCCCACGCCCCTCAGAGGAGCCGGAACCTTCACTCAATCCCCTCCCGTGACGAAAGTTTCAGCAGCGCGTCAGCGATGCCCCGCCACTCTGTTCCTTTCGCCCGTCTCAGAATTCCTCTCTCTCTTTCTCCCTCCTCCACCTCCTCACACCGCTCCCTTATCGTCAACGTCCTACTCCCGTCCTCCACAATCTCAGCGCAGCTCCCTTATTTCTTCGCAATGCAAGAATTGGATATTGGTTTGACGGACGCACCATTTCGGGCACCCGTGAAACCCTGATTGAACACTGCAACCTCACTTAAGGTGGTTTGAGAGCGAGATAGTACTCCCGAGTCATAATGGAGACCATATCCAAATTTTATTTTTTTATTTCAACGTCTGTAAGAAGTATGAAATAAATATTGTAGTATTAATGGCGCAAAGATATAGTTATATATGACCAAAATAACCAGTAATTAAGTAAATAAAGCTACATAAGTTTCTAACTTGACTCTATTTTTCCCACCGTACGGCTGAAAACCCTTCAAAACAGCAGGTTTATTTGCGATTCTGTAAATATTACTGTGGTGAGTAACAGATTATTTTTTATAAATAGTTGAAAAAACATGCAATCTACACACCGTTAGTTTTTTGAAGAAATCTAGGTGCTAGAAGTTCCTAATTTTTTTTAATTATTCTCCCTCTGGAGCGCATAGCCGTTATCTATCCCATATAAAACAGCTTACCTTTTCAAGCAAATTGCTCGAAAAGTAGTTTGGCTAGAGGTTGATATTTTGGTATCATTGGAAAGTTGAGTTTTTTTTCTTTAAAATGAGGCCAAGTTCATCAAATGCTAGGAGAATTGATTTTTCGCTCAAACTACCTGAAATGTGTTTCAAATTCCTCAGAGAAAGGAACTATGCATCTCCTTCATTCAGGATTGAGCCATTTTTGCGCCATTAATCCTCTTGGACTAATAATACTTGGAGTTGACGAACTACTTGCAAAAGTGAAACCATTCCATGTCACACTGCCCCGGACATTACCTTTTTCAATCACTCAATACCTTCCCTTCTCTTTTCTGGAAAAAGTAACATAAAAATGAAGGTTATACATTCTCAATGCTCTTTGAATATCTGAGAGAAGATTTTATTGAATTAATGTAAAATGGATTGAAATATTGTCACATAATGAACATTCGTATATTCTATCTAGTTTTGCTGGGAACATCAGTCAAGGTGGGCAAATAGTTTTTCCATTCAATGCGAACAGATGAAAAACTTGACAAATCCATGTTAACCTTCCCCGAACGTTGGATTAAGAAAAATCACTCAATTCACTTTATAGTAAATTCTTGAATGAAGTACAAGAAAACTACAGACTATGAAATATAAACATTATTTTTGAAAAGCTTGATTTCAACATTCATGAATTGTATGAATACTCTTCAATTCTCAATAATAAAGTTATCAAATGATTAAAAGTTGGATTTTAATGCGTAAAAATGCATCGTAATTAGTTAACTAAATGGAAAGATTTCCTCACCCAAATACGAGTATATCGACCGCGTATCTTTCAATGGTTATATGGTTTCAATGGTTAAATCGTTTTATTTTCTTTTCCGAAAGAAGTTTTCGATTCTCTTTCCAAAACCTTTCCTCTCACATCAATAGTTCCCAATACTTACAATAGATATTCATAATGAATAAAGGCACTTGGTAATCTTTCACAGATTTATCTGTGGAAATCTGTGATAAATCTATGGAAGATTACCAAGTGTCTTTATTCATTATGAATATCGAGAACTGAGACTATCTAGCCTGAAACAGTTGTATTTACTTACAATAGATGGTTTGGCACAGTGGTTATCTCTCACCACTAACTAAATGCTTAGTCTACTTGCAAGACAGGAGCAGAAATACTGATTTTGAAGATTGGAAAAGAATTTGCTAATCTTTACCAAACTTTTACTTGACACTTAATATATTGAAATCGATTGCAATAAAAATTTGTTCGGAATCATCATAAAAGTATACGTATTCGCATCATGATAAATACATCTAAATCCAAGGACTTTATATCCGACTCAATCACGTAAACACTAGATGCATATCTGAAAAAAATATTGGAAATTTAAGGTGTTTCCTCCATTAAATGACGTCAATTTATTTATATCCAGGCTAGTTACAGAAAAACGTCCGACATACATACAATAGCTGTGTCTGTCCGACATACAATAGCTATACCTATCTACACCATATTTTCCGCAAATTGAACTTAAAATTATTAAGTGTTAAATATAATTATATGCGTATTTTATTGAGGGTTGGACAATAAAATACGTATACAATTAATTAAAAGTGGTCAAGAACAAACTCAACAAAGTTAATACCATAAATAGCACCATAAAAATAATTTTAATTGATTCTAGAGAACACCATAGTTCATTTTACAAAAATGTAGAAACTTAAGGTAACCCCAAATACCTGTGCTGGGGTAGCCGTATACTAGTATGTTATTAAAGGATTTAAGGTTTTCCCGGTGAATTATATAAGAGAAGTTTCTCGGGTTTCACACCGGTTAAGATTATTTAAATGGATCAATGTTTCGATGGTTGACTCAGCCATTCTTCCTGGTCACTTCGACCTGAAAACAACAGGGATATACCGCATACCAAGCGAGTGTGGTAGGGCGTATATTGGCGAGACAGGAAGGACCATCGAGAAAAGAATTAAAGAGCATGAAAGAAGTATTAGGCCTTTCCAACCGGAAAAGTCTGCATTAGCAGAGCATAGCCTTGACCATGGACATCGTGTCGATTTCCCAAATTCCACACTACTTTCCTGGGCGTCCAAATATTGGGAAAGAATAACGAAATAAGCGATATTGATACAGTTGGAGCAAAATAATATCAATAGAGACAACGGCTTTAACTTAAGTAGGACTTGGCGCCCAGTAATTGACGAAATTCAAAGAACGCGTAACGGCTTCCACAACAATGGGGCATGTGTGGCTATACTTGTATATAACCGCCAGCATCCTCGCTCGACTCATTATCCTGATGACGATGGCTGAGTCAACCATCGAAACGTCGATCCATTTAAATAATCTTACCAGGTGTGAAACCCGAGAAACCTTCATTTATAGTATGTTATTATTTATTTCATAACTAAATTTCGTGCATTATTGCTTTTTCAGTAATGGAGTTATAATGGCATATCAAATTATGTCACTACTGCTTACAAATGAAAGTTTTCCGTATAAATTACCACAATTTTCCACGTAAATTATCACATATCACTTTTATATCATCAACATCAAATAGCGATAATTTTATCACTTCCTTTAGGAAAACAAACATTTTTTTCCGTTTTCATATGTGCGGCTAGTTAGTTAAACATGTCAGGAGCAAGATAAATAAAGCATCGTTTAAATATGCTTATTTGGGCTCTAAATGGTCGAAAATTTAACTGGGCACAACAATTATACATATAATGTCTAGGATATGTATCAGCTAAATTCCAGCTTTGCAATATAAAAGCTTGTAAAACTTTGAACACAAGCAAGTAACACGATGGGAGAGTATTTAAACTGCGAAAAAGTGGAATGGTGTGGTGATTACGATTTTTTATGTGACAGTTCTATTTTTTGTAGCATTGCAACAGCCTTAATGATACACTAATATGCGCCACCCAATAACCATAATCCTTTACCTCAAGAACGTCAATTTCTAAGATATAGGAGCAAGGTAAAAGGACTTTTGAAAAGTTAGTGGACATTTGTTGCGAATAAAATACATTTTAAGTAGTAATTGTCTTACGAAAGTCGCTGCATTATTAATATGTTACTTTCGCTTCAACGCAGTCCAGCATTACGCCAAGGTATTTGACATGAGATACATGTTCAGTAAGTCACAATATTTTTTTTGCAATTGCTATCAGTAAAACCTGCAGCGTTAAATCTTATACTCCAGTTTACTTTAAATCTATTAACTAAGCCCTACAGTAAATATATGTAGTTTTGTTTTTCCATTTCCATTCCGCTTCTTTCAAATATGAACCTCAAATCTTTCTCTAGTTTCCTTTTCAAACCATCCCATGAAATATCTTCATAGGTTAAAGCTATGTTATCAGCAAATACAGTTAAATAATCATCAAATTTATAATTACATAAATCATTAATATAAACTTTGAAAAAATTTGGCCAAGTTGCAATAATTTTATGTTCACTGAAGCAGTGTTTAACTCGTACACATTTGGAGTGCTTGTTTAAATAACTAACTCTTAAATGCGAGAATGGGTGAAACATAAGAAAAGTAATATATTTTACCGCTAATTTAAATGCAACTTTCGAGAATAACTATGCACAGAAACGTATTCCCCCAGAGAATTGAATAGTAGTAAAAATTAGCCACCAACCCATCATATTCTTTGATTCATCAGCAAATTAATGCAATATTTGACGTAATATTGCAGTAATTAAATGGAAATTAGTACATTCGTTTCCAATCCCTGTAAAAAGTTGCGCGGAGTTGGTGTCTCCGCATAATCGCGGAGACACCAACTAATGGAGGTTCCTCAGACACAGCTTGAGTCAAAACAGACACTGAATTCCACCTTGGATAAATGTGTAATTTAAATATATGCTTTCACTGATGACGAGCCTTAGTTGATAGAAAACAACTTTTAAACTCAAAATATGCAAATTATTCAACAAACATAATTTCAATTGACGCTTTTTTCCAGCAATAGAAGCCAACTGTAGCTCCATTTCTTTTGAACGAACGCATTTTGAATTCAGTTCCTGTAGTGATTATCAAATAACTGAAAAATAACATTGTTTCCTTAATTTGATTACCATTCAAATCCCGATGAGAATTCACTTCTTGTGAACAGATTTTCGTAACAATTTCATTTACACAAGATAGAAGAGTACTATTTTAACCCTTGTTTCGTCCATTCTCATATTTAACATGATGTAATTTCAAGTTCAATTAGCGAAAAAAAGGCGTGGAAAGGTGTGATTTTGCTGATCTCATCAAGCAGGAAACACGTTTTCCATGCCTAGTCAGAATGTGAATACAATGAGATTGTAGTCACTTTCTAGAGGAACCAATTTGAAAACCCGGCAGTGAGTTTGCTGAAAATGTAATGAACCAGCTTACAGCAAAACAGTTTTCACGTGCAGAAGTTAATCTAGTTGCACTTGGATTGCAAGTCGGCCAAGCTCGGCTAGCTCTCTTTGGTTCAGCCCATCAGAGATGGAGCGAAAGTGAGAAATTTGAAAGTCTCACCATAAAGTCTCCCTCTTTCACGGTGCACCTGTTTCCCTCCCTCCCCTTTCCTCCTCCGCTCATCAAATCACTCCTCCGCTCTGCCCCCTCCACTCCTCCGGTCGCCCCATCACCCTTTAGGTCCACCCTAATGGGATTTCCCATCAGCTCCACCCACTCACTCCCACTACTCAGTCATCGGAGAACAAAAAGAAGGTCGACCGAAAAAAAGAAAGAATTACCAATATCCGAGAAAGTCTCTCGCACCCGATGTTAAGTTTTTTCCATTCTTCTTTTCGTCACTCCCTTCGGGCATCTCTTCGCACTCCGCCCCTTTCCTCCTCCTACCCTGTTTTTTCCCCGGAGCGCGAAAAACTTTCCCTTTTTATCCTCTCCTCTTTCGCCGAAACCTTACTTTCAAACACGCCCGCAACTCCCCACCTAAAAACCGTCGTGGTTCTGCGAAGATTTGATTAATTCTTTTTTTGTATGCGCCGGAACCATAAGAAAAACCGTAAACATGCGTTGGCGTGGATTGGCTCGGAAACTTGGTCGCCGAGGAAGGAGGATCACGATAGACGGGATCAAGAAGGAGGTAAACGAAGGGCAATTAGTTGGCGACGATTTGATTTTTGCTTTTTTGTGTGCTCCGGGATATTAAGAAAATCTCTTTACATGAAGCGTAGTGTAATTTGGCTCGTAAACTTGGTCAATGAGGGAAAAGGATAACAGTAGACGCGTGCCATAGCTCGAAAACGTGGTCGCCGCGGATGGAGGATGACGTGATCCTTATAAGATTTGTGCGTGGAGAAAGACGAAAAGGAAAAAAGGAAACGAAAAGCAATCAGTTCACAAGCAAAGGCCTTGGGACGATTCATAAAATAAAGAGTCCTGATGGGGTAAAATTCGTGCAGAGATATCATGGGAGATTTGTTATATTTTAAGAATAATATTAGATAGAAATTTGGCTGTTGCGGAGACGGCAAGAAGACTGAAGACTTTTGAGAAGTCAATGCCATCTACGGTCATCTTCCTTCCACAAAAGGATGGAAAGAGAAGCTTGGAGGAGAGGATTACAAATGAGATAGAAAGAGATGGTGGAGGAGAAATTATGTGCGGGAAATTCGAAGAAGTAGATGGAGAATGAATTGAGCGTTAGTGACAAGGTGAAGAGGATGATAATGGAGTAGAGCTCTATGGAGAGAGTTTTCCTGGTTTCGCCTGAATTTTGGCGAATTTTCGACATTCAACCTCATTTAAGAAGGTTATGCAATTTATTTTTGTTTCGAATTCACGTGGCGTGCTTAGCCAATTTATAAAATGCAACTCAATGTAAATTAAAATAATGTAAATCGATCAACTCTCACTTCCGATAAAACTAGCAATAATTTGGTAGGATTCTCACAATTATGAATTATTAAAACTGCGCCTGGATATTTCTCATATCCGTTTCGCAGTTACACCACTTACGGGCAGGACTGCTCAGCAAAGAAACTCTTAAGGAGCTTAGGCAGTGACCTGTGTGTCAAAACAAACACTAAATTCCACCTTTTTGCCGTAAATGTTGAAAAAAAATTGCTTTTACTGATGACGGTTCTATACTCTTAAAATAAAGATTAAGAATAAAAATATTCAGACTATTCGACGAGTATATTTTGAATGAACACTCTTTTCCGGCCATATGAGCCGACTGCAGCACCATTTACATTGAACCCAATTTGTATCATAAGGAATAAAATTATTATTATATTTAGCTTCAATTATTGCGGTAACTTTCCAATAACTCAAAAAATAAAATCGATTGGTGCCTAATATTTTATCAACATACTATTCTCCGGTGGTATTTTCCTCTAATTAACAGGTTTTTTTGGGAAACTGGGATACATATTTGATAGAAAAATATTCTATCTACCGATGTTTCATTCATTCTCGAACGTAACGTCATGTAACGTCAAGTTCAAGTTTCGAAATAAGTAGCGAGTAAAGGTAGGAGGTTGTTATTCACATCAAAACGAGGACATGCTTACCTATTAGTTGTCAGAATACGAATCAAATTATATTTAAGCCACTATACGGAGAAACCTTTAAGGGTCTACAGGCCGCAAAAGCGAAGAAAAAGCACCCTGCGTGAGGAGAGAAGCACCGCGCGAAGCATTCTACAAGAGCTAACAGTCCCGCGAAAGTAAAAAAATTAACTTTTTCGACTCCTTATAGAGGGTAACAACGCCCCAAACTCCACCCAGCCTTTTATACTCCGACCGCCAACAGCGGCGGCGGCACATCCCGCGACTACCCGCCCTTCTCCCGCATCGCCGTTGGACGCTTTTACTGCCATCATCATCATTCCCTCCCACCTCAGCCGCGAATTCCCTTTTCAATTCTCTCGCGCTCCCAAAAGACTCCCAAACTCCCCTTTTGACTGGGGTGTGATCCCCCTAAGGAAGGAACCACATCCCACCCTTAAGAATCATCACTCTCCGCACCCTCGTGGGAAAAAAACTCCTCTTGAGGAGGTTCAACCGCGACTGCGTGAGTCAAAATAAATACTATATTCCACCTTTTCGTTTTGTGTAAAAATAACCTGCAGCTTTCCCTGACGACATCCCTTAGTTATTCGAAAACAAAATTAAGGCGCATAACATGCAGACTATGCGACGAATATATTTTGAATGAATACATTTTCCAGCCATTTAGGACCCGACGGAAGTGCTATTTCTTAAGATTTACTCTATTTTGGCATCAACTATTGTAGTTATTTGCTAATAACTGAAATACCTATCTGTTAAGTAGCTGACATTTTATATTTTTTCAAGTTCCTAGGAGTTTTCGCTCCTAATAAACTGTTTTTCGTTAAGATGGCATTTATATTGCCCAGAAAAAACTACTTTACCCATGTTTCAAAACCAATACTGAATTACACGTTATCATTGGCAATGTTAAAAAATACATTTTTCATTGATGACATCACATAGCAATACTTACAAATTATGCAATACTTAGCTATTATAGACCTAAGCAGGTATAATTATGTAATTACTGAGAATTTTTGTCATACATAAATATATTTTTGCGCCATAATTATTGGAATATTTACTTCAAACATTTACAGACACTGAATAAAAAACTAAAAGTAGAATATGTTCTCCATAATGACTAGGGAAATATCTCGCTAAAACTACCTTAAGGACTGACTACATCATGACTGCGTAAGTCAAAATAGACGAGGAAATGCCTCGTTATTCGTTGGTTCCGTTGATGTAATACCAGTTTCGGTGATGACATGCCTCAAATACTGGAAAGAAACAGCAATATACTACATGCCTGCGCAGAAACTTACTCACTTCGGAAGAAATATTTCCCAAGAATGGAATCCTACGCCACTTGATGGGTTGGTCTCCTGTGAGGAGAGTGGGAAAAATACTTTTCATAGCTAACTTTACGCGTTTTCTGTTGTAAAGAGTATCAATTATTTTGGGAGAATACCCGTTGTTGGTGGCTATTTGTTTTATTATGTTGAGCTCTTTAGATTGGTTGGCCTCTGACATAGGGATGTTTATCAATCTGTGCAAAAGAGAATGGAATGCAGCAAGTTTTTGAGAAAAATGATGCCTGGATGAGGAGTGAATTATTTGATCCGTGTAGGAATGCTTCCTAAAAAGGAAATGGAAAGGAAAAAATGGAATGGAATTTAATGGAAAAATGTTCTGTAAACCACCTGATGATGTCGCTCAGCGACGAAACCTAGGTCGTCATTAAAATTATTTTATGTGGAACTGAACAAAGTTTTTTTCTTTTCAATCATGAAGGAGTTCCATAAAGTTACGCCTCAAACCATTAACTTTATCCAGCTGAGTACAATAAATGTCATCAATGTAAACCTTATTTCAGAACATAAGGCTTACGTATCAATTTGCGGATTGACGTACCTATTAATAATAATAAATAAATATAACTACTAAAGGGCTAAGGCATTCTCTTATAGTTTCTTTCTTTTTTTAATGATGTCACATCGGAGCATACACGTATTTTGTACAGCTGAGTACGAGAAAATGTCATCATGTGAAAAGAATGCGAACGTTTAAGGGGTAATGAACACTGTCGAATACTGAGGAGCTGATAGCACCGCTATTTATACGAATACATTTCTCAAACAATTGCAGTAATTTTGGCAACATCTCACCATACCTATGGTGAGTTGTTGTTGTAACTTCTTTGCGAAATGATAACTTTGATAAATTCACTTCTTACATTAGTTTTTCGTAAAAAAACGAATTTCAAAGAATGGTATTTGATGCATTTGCCAACACAAAAGCCTCTTAAGAGCAACAATTGAAGGATAATTAAAGGAAAAGAGACCCCAAGGTTGAAGTACACCAGATAAAAAAGAGGGTCGTCAAATAGAGGTTTTTTGAAGGCACAAAAACAGTTACCTGAAAGGATATTAAAGCGGAGAACAGCAGTAAACATATCTTCTGATTGAAGTCTGCTGATGACACTGAAGGAAAAATAGTGTTTCATAGGCAGGGCAGAACTAGAACTCAAATTCTCTCCATGTTTCCCCTATTTTCACATTCAAACCCACGGATTTCAAGTCTGATTTGTGAGTAAATATGGTAAGAAGTCATATTTTGTTGGTGTAAATCAGACATGGAGGAAATTTCCTCCAAAAATAGCACGTATGCGAAAAAAATGACACAAAATTCATTTCAACGGAGGAACATCCTCGAGACGTAAGGGCAAGAAAGGAGCTGAGAATATATATATTCTTTTTCGTTTCCTATTCCCCGAGAAAGCCTTTTTATTATTATTTGCATCGATCTGTCAGTTTCCTTCCTGCTCTAACTGCTTTCACCATTCCTACCCCCTACCCCTGACCTCCTAGCTTCATCCCTATCTCTCCTTCCTTAGGACCCCTAGGAATCGCCCAAGTCCCCTTCCATCCCTACCACCCTCAACCCTGGCCAATCCCCACTACCCCCCACCCTCCGTCGCCCTCTGTAGTTTGAAGGCTCGCAGACAAAGATTGATGGAGAGGAACGAGGAAAGCGGCTTAAGAGGTGAGATGGCATCGAGGCCAAAAATCGAAGAACGAGGAAGAACACCTTATTTTTTTCCACGCTCGCAGCCCAAACATTTTCTATTTCAGTTCCCCACTCCACAGCCCTGCCCAGAAGCATATTGCCCTCCCCCCCCCCCCCCCGCGATATAATGTTTCGCAACGGCAAAATAATTTCGATCGTGCCTCTCCCAGCGGAAGGAGACCAATGCATGTTCACGCGAAGAACCGCGAGAGACGGCTTGCCAGAGGTACTTATCCCCAGAAGTGTTTTGGTTCTACGGCCGACTCACCAATAATGTACGTGGGGCATTCTCTATCAAACCCCCAGTCCGCAAAATTTAAAAGCATCTATTAAAACAAGTATTTGGAGCATGCTCATTTAAGGCAGTGCAGCCTGGACAATAACAGCTGCAGAGCAAAAGAGAGACTGGAAGCATTGGAGATGTGGAGTTACCGTACAGATCAAGTGGACGCAGAGAATCACTAACATTAAAAAGAGTTCTTTCAGGCTTGTTGGCGTGGAATAATATAATAAAATAATATTGGTTATTTTCCACAATACAGTGTCCCATTGATTTTGTATCATTTCTAACCTATAATTGCAGACACTTTCTTTAGTGTCACATGAATGAAATTTGGTACCTCGGTAGAAAACGGTCATAAGTTTTGTTGAGTGTAAGCGAAATTTTATAAATATGACCTTTTGACCCCATAAATAGGGTCCAACCAAAACTCCAAATTTTGCCTTATGGGCTTTCAATGTTAAAATTTTCGAAATACAAAAAAGACAGAATTTCATTGCGAAACTTTCAATTTATAAGATTTTTGGGCGCAAGAAACACGATGGAAGAACTTTCGAGTTCGAAATTGCAACCGTGACCCCTGAAAAGGCACAGTCAAGGTCATAGGGGTGACGAAAAGCGAATCGCCGCTACAAACCTGTCGAATCATAGGTTAAAAAATGTGCCAAGATCGATGGTAAGGTCTTCAGATCCCTCTTGTCATCACTTGACCTTTAAGGGTCACTAAGAGGTCACAGGGGTGACAAAAAGTAAATCGGGGCTACAAACGTGATGGCACCTGATGATGATGCACTGCATCGAAACCGGTCGAATTTAAGTTTATATTTTGGAAAATTACCAATATATTATTTTATTTTTTTACAATCACTAATAAGCCTCACGAAAATAAACTTGGAGAGAGTTCTTACATTTTCAGGGATAACTATGTGAAATTTCTCCATGATGATGGAAAGGAACAAACTTTGCCAATTTCACTGTAATTGTTTTGTATTCACGATCCGGTTTTTATTACCTGAAGACGACACCTTAAGATGACATAAACTGTAGAAACCCGGGTCGTGAATGAAAAACAATTACAGTGAAACTCGCAAAGTTTGTTCCTTCTTCCATCTTCGATAGAGTTGTTAAACTACATCTTCCTCTTCTTTTTAATTGGCTAACTGCGGCCCATGTTGGTTCAATTGTTTTTCTTTTTGTGCTCTCTCCCTTTTTCCTCTTCCACCACTTTTTCATTTCTTTTTCCTATATTCTGTCCATTTCTGCCCCTTCCTCGATTTTTCCTCCCCGAAGGTCCGGAAACCTGTCACTTCACTCATAAGTACGTCACGTTCCTATCTTCTCCCACGTGATACCCATTTCTCGCAGGTCCTTTTCACATTCACAAACCATTCACCCTTTGTCTTCAATTTTAAGAAGTACTTCCAAATCCTACTGGTTAATTTTGTCTCTTCCATTCTCATCAAGTGCCCACAAAATGTGACACTCCTTTTTCGCATAAAATCTGGAATTTTTTCTATATCCAGGCACAGCTCGTGATTGTGACTCAGGGTGCGGATCCAAAAAAATCTTTTTTCACGAGTCAAAAATGCTACCCCTACCGAAAGATGCTGTTTTGGGTAGACAGCCATCAGCGGCAACATTAACGAAATTTTTGAATACCCTAAGATTATGCATATCGCTTGAAGTTTGAAGATTATAGTCCAAATTCACAAAATATTTGCTATGGCGCTCCCAAATGTGAGTTTTTAGCGGAGATGTGTCAAACCATACTACAATGGGTGCTGAAGGCCGTTGGATGAATAGGGATTGCTTTAAATTGGCATCAGGGGGGTCACTGAAAATGGGGGAGGGACTTGAAAGTACCCAAATTGAATCATTTCCGCGTGATTCTCATGTGTATCTATATTGCAAATGGCTCCCGTCCACTATGCTTGCGTGGGAATCAGAGTATCTATACGTAAAGTTCAAAGTCATTAGGTGTATCAAGGATGCATATCTTTAAACCCTTTGGAGGGCGTGTGATGCTGCAATAGTTACCAGCATGGTGTCAGTTTTCGCGCAGCTCTCATCTAATAATGAACTACCCACGAACCACCAGAGGAGGTGACAGCGCATTGAGCCCGACCCGTACCTGCTATATACTCCAGTGTCTCTGATTGGGCTTAAAGTTTTTTTCCAGATCTCCCTCTCTCTTTAAGTTCCAGTTTTTCCTATAGGCCTTTTTTATCCAATGAAATAAATTCAGCTGCATAAAAGGCTTCTGGCCTCACTACGGTAATATACCGTCACAATTCGCCGTTTATGGATAAAGACTTTTTCTTTCATACATTTTTCGTAGGTTAATTAGTCCTTTCCATTTTGTTACATCGGTGAAACCATAGCTCCTTTCACCAGGTCATCCAGTCCTACCCATTATCTCAGGTGCCTGAACTTTCCAACTTTCGCGATTTTGTAAATATACGTCTTATTGAGAATCTGAGAATAATTCTTTTTGGGATACCTAATAACCGGAGATAGCGATCAACGCGATCAGTTGCAATTTACGCGAAATAAATGCGATATTGTCGATTTTTATGTGTAATAAATCAATTAAGTTACAGAATGCCTACTTTTACTTACTGAGGGTTCCTAAGTGCACGACTTGCACAGTCTTCGAACACCAAAGTTCACCGTTTCACGAGGAATGGGAATTTCAGCGTCGCGTGAGACTCATCGAACGAAAGGTGACCTTTGGGGGCTGGCCACGAAGCTCAAGGCGAAACGATCGAATTTCCGAAGGAATGACGGTATGATATTTCCTGCGAACCGCGTAATTCATTCACTATCGTCGATATAGGCTCTTGCCCACCTGGAAGATTACTTCCCAGTAGGAACAATGAAATTACAGGGCAAGATTGCCCACAAAGGCACATACCGAAGAGAAACACGCAAATGGAAGTTAGACATTCCCCTCAACCAAGATTTTCGTGCTGTAATCTCGGCTGAAGTACCGCTCTATGCGATAGGTGCTAGACGCGGTTAAATAAAATCTGCACTTCTACTTCATTTAATCTTGGATTTCTTGTAACGAAGCTTTCACATTCATTCTTAACTGAGAGGATTTATAGAGCTGTGAATTTTCCGGAATACTACGATGCCAATCAATTATTCAAATTTCACACAGCTCATTTTCGTACTTAAAATGAAATTCGTAAATGAGATCCTTTCCGTTCGGCGCGTTCCGTACGAGGAATTGTTCCACACCAGTTTTTGCTCTGGATGCTAACAGAAATGTGTTCACATGGAAATTCACACTCCCTCAACTCAATGTTTATCTGATACTGGTTACATCTTAAGTTGGCGGGCACTTAATTCGATGCTATTTACTTTTATTACAAACCAGGAGTCCACCAGTCTTTCTCGTACTTCCGCGCACTTTCGTGATATTTATTGAATTAAAAAAGGTTTAGGCATGCGTAATTTTCTTTATATGGCGGTGGCCGAAATGGTGATAAGGACAAAGCCATCTGTAGAAATAATTCTACGTATCACATCGATCCTACTTCACATGCCATTCTTCGACAATTTCTCGCAATGGTGCACATAAAAAGGGGTGAGAATATGATGCAATATTTAATAATGGACAAAACAATCCACCACGATGTTATTGTACAAAGCTGAAATCTTAACCAGAGAGTTGAGAGCACGTTTTTAAAAATCATTTAAAGGAGTTTACACTAAACACTAGCCATTAAAACTTAGAAGTTGATTGGTATTAATACCAAATTTATGAAGCTGATAGGTATTCATACCATTCATATGAGTGCTCAAGTTTTCCTTTTTCTTATTTCACCTCCCCATGTTTCTTTTCGATAGACACGGTACTATGAACATATGAAGTATAAACAAAACGCAGAGAAAATACTGAGACTATGTTAACCTGAAAACATTTTCTAACCACGAAAAAGCCGATGAAGGCAGGCTTTTTTCACTTCATGCACAACTGATTGTAAATATATTAACCCTATCCTGTATATGAAGCCGTAATTACAAAACCCATCCTGAGCCACCAACTTATGTACAAACAATTTAGGACGTACGGCGAAGCGACGCATGACGACTTCTTTTGGCATATATGGCATGCAACACCAAAGATACCCGAGATAAACTGTCATGATTCACGATGTTAAACGTATCTTATTATAGCCCTGCCATTTGACATATTGAAGACACATATCCCAGTCTTAAATGCCAATAACTGAAGCCACAATACACCTAGTAAACATAGCAATTCTATAGTTACATAGTTGTTCTTTCACAGGTTCTTATTGGATTTGGAAAAAAAAACATTAAGATGTATATACTTTAATGTTAGTACTGGCAATTTTTGGATGCTAAATCGACAAAATCAAAACCCAAGAGTCAAAAATTAAATCAAGCAAGCCAACCAGTGTAGCCGGAATGAGATCTTCTACACCTTCATCGCGTGATTATACGGTCAAATGAAATTATAAAGAAATAGATAAAAAAATAGCACGACGGAAGGCTGGCGATAGGGTTATGGGCTAGAGTCACGCTCACCATGGGGTAAAGGCATGAACCTCGTTCTTTATCAGACACGGATTCAACAGCGGAGGGCGAATTTTATAATTTATCACACCGTAAATGTAACACTGTCTCTGCGAACATGTGTGTCTAACACGGAGTAAATAGTGAGGCGATGTACTTCTCAAGTTGATATAAGTTAACTTAGAGTGTTTTTAGAGGCAATATTAGATTAAGAACTCAAAGCCAAATAAATTTACAACATTTCAACGCATTGCGGTTAACTAAGTAGTTATAATTCACATCATTTAGATCAAAACGCTTTAATTCACCAAAAATGACACGTGATTATTTTGGCTATCGAAATAGCTAAAATATTCTAGAGTTACTGCTTTCATTTATAGCTATGGCAGAGTTAAACATTTGGAATTGAAGCCTGCCAGCACAAGAAAAGGAGAGATAAGAATCATAAGAATTGATATTTATTCCAATTTCGCCTTGCACCACCTGATTAAATTGATTGTTTAGCGATAAACCTACGAAAAAGACGCCTAAAAATGAAATTTCCTTGCGTTGTAATAGGTAAGACATTAGTCAATTCAGTCAGCAACAGTGATAAAATATCAGCAACAATAGTCAGTAGATAGCATCGAGGGAAATGTTTTTCATAGCCGTAAAAGGAAATCAAATGTTTATTAGTGCTGCAAGCTTAAAACAATAATAATAAATGTCCATGTCAATTGTTTCGCAAATGGGAACAAATGTTTTCTTGGTGATGTAACTCAGTAATGACCATAAATACGGAACTATTGAGAGGATTTTTAGGGAAATTTGTGACAATCTTAAACAGCTAAACTAACTGATAAGCGGCAAGAGTTATATATCCATTTCAGATGCAAGGTTCATAAAAGATAAACACAACAAAGTCATCAACACCGAGCAAACGCATTAGTAAAACGCAAATAATACACTAATAAATCTCGTCAAATGATGTGATGGAATAATAAAAAAAAGTTGTTTACGAATAGGGGTTTGGGTCACGGAATAGTAATCAATATTTTAATAATATTTGCGTGCACACTAAATCACATCATGGCTCATGCTATTTTAGATTTTTTACTATGGAGAGGACCAATTATGCGATATTGCAGATTCTCAGAAGAATAATAAAAAACGCTGTCATTATAAAATATTCCTTTTCACTCAAACACCCAAACTTTCCACGCTCTATCGACTTTTGCGATACTATGGTGCATGATAAAAGTGTAATGATATTTTTTCGCATTGTATACCACTTACAACCAACGTGCGTATTCGGAGATCTCCACTTACGGCTGCGATCAATCTCAGTTATTATTCAAACATCTCCAATTGTGACACTGGTATTCTCAAAAGTAAAAAATGGCACAGTACTCCGAAAAAATATTTCAGTCAGGATTAAAGTTTACGTGAATAGCTTATACTCAGAAAAAGGTCGCAAACCCAATATCGCAGAAGGCAAAAAAAAATACACGAGATATGGGCGCAGTTGACGGAGAAGACCTATCGCTGCGTGATCCACCTCTCCCATGTAAAAAAAGAGGGCAAGCCAACTTCAGAGTTGGAAAAAATGTACCTCCACCACGAAAACCACTCCGAAACTGCAAAAAATATAACAAGTATTCAAACTTTTCCGCTTCGCGCAGCCAACCGTAGGGGATATATTTCGCAAAAAAATCAGGAAGGAAAAAAAGGAAATGCAGAAAAGCACTATTAATTCACTCCATTCTCTCATCCTCTCTCCTCATACAAATTCACCCTTCCACTCAGATCCTCCTCCACTGCCTAAGCTAACAGGAATTATAACTCCCTCCCCGATAACCAGCCGTTAGGCAGTCATTACATGGCGCAATTAAAGTTTAACTCTCCGAATAGCCTGGCTTGGAATTCCAAGGAATCGAACGGTTGGTTACATTTGGAATCTATGGTTACAAAATTTTTCCATGCAAGGATACTCATCTCTCATTCTTATACATACCATTTAATTTTCGAACTTCTTATCCTTTAAATATATTTTTGACTATTTCTTGAAAGTTGTTCATTAAGTTTCCAAAATTTCTCTCATGCTCTTTACTTCTTCTACTATTCCTCAATTTTATGCGGTAAATGGGAAAGAACAGAGTTCTAATTAAATATTAATCGCGGTAGTTAGTAGAATAAAGTGTTTGAATACTTGTAATACTCGTACATACGCGAAAAGCTGGACACAAATATGATTCATGCAATCTTTTTTCAACCTCACCACCCTCCGACGATTATTAACTTTTAAATATCACATACTGAGCCAATTGCCACGGCATGCACCTAATTTATTGTTCACAAATCCTGCATAATTTATGTCACCTTTTCAATTCTCTAGAAAAATTAAATACTACACTCCCTTCAAAGCTCCACATTCTCCGCTGGCCTAATTAGGCCAGAGTCACACGTGGTCAAGGTAACACATCAAACATATACAAGTAAGTCCCAAAATATAACAATGTAGTACAACGACACTATAACGCATAAAGTAAAACTATTGCTAAGTACAATCCACTATCAAAATTTAACGCTGACCACGGCTTTTAAGTCTAAACACAAGTCATCGTTGGCTTACAATTGAAGAGTGGGAAATTCTGATCCATAGTTTTATTTTAATCAACAGAACATTTCCACAAAGCGAAGCCCGAGACAATATTCATAACAATAAAATGTATTAAGAACCTGAGATATCGTATGACCTCATTCACACAGATAATCCTGTCAAAATTGAAATAAAGAGAATATTTTATAAATATAAAGAAAGGGGAAAATTCCACGTCGGCATGCATAAGTCAGTGAAGTTTCCTCAGTTTACAAAAAGTATAAACCAATGCGTAAATATTCGCCAAACCTAATTTTGTGGGCCCTCCAACCATACGTCGCTGCGACCTGCATGTACAAATTGGTTTTCTGGCATTTATACAAGTTCCTTTTTCATTCTTTCTCCTATAATTAAAGCAGTTTTAACCGTAAAACCTTCGGTGATATACCAGAGCATTCTCTGAGCATTGCACTGGATAAAATGTGTGAAGCATGCTCTTATATGGAAGGCAATGGGAACTCACCGTTACCGAATTATGAATATGGGACAGAGGGATTCCCCAATGAAGCAGCCCCGGGATGAGCAAGGGAGAAAGGATTTGATGAAAACTCCGCCAAGTTGTTAAGACAAGGTAATATTATGAGACACTACAACGTTCTTAAAACTATAACGAAAGGAACACTGAACTTTTGAGGAAGACCAAGGATGAAATTCATGAAGAAAATTGAGGATGTTAAAATGCGGAATCATAAATGAACCAAGGGTTAACTCAGTGTTTCTCAACCGCTTTTGCTCAATTCCTCATTTCCCCATAGTAACCATTAATACCACTTCCCTTTCCAATTATAAATTTTTAATAATAATTTCCTTCCTGAAATGAAAACAATGAGCAGGTTTAGGAAACGATTAATGTTTAAGACTTTAATCTGTAGTATTCAATAAACGTTATTGTACGCAAAACGAACTGCACTTTACCAGATTTTTCAGAATCTACAGGACATCACATTGTGCTGAATAGGGGAGAATAGGTACTATCTCCTTTTCTTTCTTAAATTTCGCACAGGGGGCTATTCCTCACTGGTGGAGAACCCCATGGTGCTGCAGCCAACCAATCATCGGATAGATCGATTGCCGATGATTTTGATAACCATGAATTCAGAGCTACGATGATGAATGCACGTAATGCTCTTCACTAGATTCGGTAAAAATAAAGAAAATGGATTCTGGTGCGCGTTTCTTATCTGTGAGAATGGCAAGCCACGTACGTCGCGCCACGTTCCTCTCAGGCACCGACCTCACACCCACCGCCGCAGAGACCTGGAGGAGCAAGACGTGGCCGAGGGGGGACGGTATCGGACGGCAGCGTCCCAGGTCGATCCCAGGCACGGTTAAATCAATATGCAAACGAGGATGGAGACAGGGTTAAGGGTCAGGAGGGTACGTCGGGACGGGATGATTAAAAGAGCTCGGACGGGGGCAACCTGTAAGGCATTGTGCGCGGTGAATTTTATTGCACGATATCCTCATCGAAGATGATGTAATCAGTTGAAGAGGTGCTCGTACAGGATGAAATATCACCCTCCCCAATTTATTCCCCGTATATTGCCGTACTCAAAGATAGTTTTTCGGTCGAAAGCATGAGTGACGAATTTTATCAGTGGCAACAGCATTCGTGGTGATTTTATTCTCGTGACTCATTGGCCAAGGACCTCTACAGTGAAATTATGGTCCGAGCAAACAATGATGCGAAAAAATTCAACTTCCCTTATCCCTCAGCTAATTTTATAAATGTGCACCTATTTCGTAGCCTTCATTGAGCTTATGTTTTTCACCATTGCCATCCAGAGGTTCGCCAGTTAGGGATATTTGGAAAAAGGTGCAAAATAACCAGTGGAGTAGATTCCAAACAAATCCTTCGGCTTCGCCAAAGAAATGGGAGAAATGGAATCGAATGAACGGTACTTGGTTTCGCGATACGCTAACTCAGAAAAGGGGCGCAAGCCATTGCTACCGTGTATATTGGAGTTTCACTTTCAATACGAGCCAATTATGGAGCGCATTAAAATGCAAATTAGCAAATTTTACATCACCTACCATTTTTGCTACTTTCATTGCCATTTGATATTGCTATTTTGATGTGCATTCTAACTATTGTTTTTTTTTCTAATTGTATTTACATATCATTTTTCGCGTTTCTTTTTTTCGATGTGGAAAATAGCTTTTACGTTTGAAAAGAAAAGAAAAATACGCTCATCCCTCGGAACTACGGACTTCTATTTAACGTATTTCGGAAACAGCGGACCAAATATGGAGCAACCGACTCAATTTATAAGTCCCACACGCAACGGATGGAGCTGTGGCAACACTGTACACGAGCAGCTATTTCGAGAACTGACTACTAGTTGGCAGGCGGTCACTTTGTTTACACCAGTGTAACAACACGTGTAGCTCATTGACCTCATTGCCCTTTTCCTCTGTCTTTCGTTATGTACTTGTAAGTCACTCCTAACGTAACTTAAACTTAGTGTCGGTATCTACGGACAATCGGCTTTATCGGACCAATGTTCCCCCTCTTAATCCATGGTACCGAGGCATGAGAGTAGAAGTAATACTCATCCACACTTTTTATACGTCGACATAGGTTTCAACGGGTAGCAGTCATTTTTAAGGTCACCATGTAAATGACGGTAACCCGTTGAAACCCGTTGAATATGTTTTGTTCACGCCCAAAAATATTTTATTTTACTTCATGTGTACATCGACGACGGTTTGGGATGCAGAGGGAACTTTATAGTGCCAATCTCGTCCCAATAATGCCAAATTATTAACTTTTTCGTTTCCATGTTTGAACTCATGTTTCCGCGACATAAGCATGTATACATGCTTTAATTGACGTTATACCTAAGAGACAGTGTTTCTTAAAAAATACTTGATTAAGAAATAAATAAATTCCTGATAGCTCCATTGGCAGGAAGAAACTTAGGTTTCAACAGCACTACTGACCGTTAAAAAAAAAGTCGAAATACTTGAGTCCTGGATCTTCAAAACGTGGAAATTAAATGTAATGAAGTGGAAAGCCACTGAAAGCTTGTTTATTTCTACCTTTTTATACATGTATAATACATTTGTTGGCTTCTCAGATGCACATTCACTCAATTTTATTTTTTTTTAAGTCACGGTTTTCGGCGCATCATATCCAACCGCCCATGTTTGAGTGCCTGGTGTTCTGCAACTCTTCATACCAAGAACTCAAGCGATTTTTAAGTGAACAAGTTCGCTTTATTCTAAAAATGAGATAATTCCAAGTGAATGGCTCCTCGTGTGAAATTTGAATGGGACCTTTGTGTGCTCTTCAACGCTACGAATACTAAAAGAAAATGGTTTTTAAAACGCTTGTATTACAAATATTTATTTTTATTTATATTACCTTTACGCGATCCACACAGCAACTTTGGCATGTCGGAGGGAAAATATGGGACCCTAGGGCATTACATTCAGTTGCCTCGTTTTGAAGATTAGAGGATATCTAATTCGAGTGTCTATACTTTTTTTCATGGACAATAGGACAAATAGGAAGATCAATCCTCCGAATTCGAGCTTTAACGATGCTTGATTGAGCGGGAACCGGTGTTTGCATCGAGGTCATCGAGGCAGGTAGATTATTTTTGAGCTATTGTAAAAGAAAAAGTTTTATGCATATGTAATCAGGTTGTGTTAAAAGCGTGTTGCGTAATCGCTCGTAGTGTCAGGACCAGAATTGAATTTAGCTCCAACTGGAATGCCAGCAGAAGGATAAACTGGTGATCCTGCGAACGCATTGGATGAACATTGGATGCAGCGGAAAGCACGTCATAAGCATGTGCGAGTTGAAGGATCATGCCACCAGTCCAAGAGTCGACATATTGTTGCGAGTGCCCTGGCTTACATTCTCGTTCTGAACTGAGACTCCGTCCAACATCAATTGGTTTTGACGATGTCCTCATCCCACCATTGAGTCAGTATCCTTATTGCCTGAAGTCCATGCATCATTCACACACTTAGTGATTTTGGGAGCTTTCCATTCACTCTAGTGTGCTTATCACTTCGCAACACGGAAGCGTGCTTGCTTTACATTCGTTTCAGACCCAGCGCACTTCAAAACAGATCCGGAGCAGAGTCGATATGCACTAGACATTAAAATAACTCCTATTAGCACGTCCAACATTGTTGTTTTTGAGCCAATTTTCAGCAAAGGCATGAACCACTGATGAAGTTTTTACTTACCCTATGATAAAAAGCTTATGTTTTTAGACCCGTCTTTTGAACGAATTCAATAACTACTAATGTGAGCATAAAGGATGCAACCCATTGGAAGATTTACCGAACGTTTTGCCTGAGCACATCGTTCCAATCATCGTCGTTGGTGTATGCGTTCGTGTATGATGAAGTTCGCTGAAGTGTTCCGATCTGCGCTAACTTGAACACCTTGAATTGAGAGTTCCCTTTATTTAACCTAGCAGTCGGTATTCCTTCACCGAATGGGATATTTGAGAATCGGATATTTGCGCTATTCGTCAAAAACAGCTACGGGCGTACAGACAGCGTTACACAGATGTTAAACGAATTAGGCTGGGAGCCGCAAGAGACTCGGAGGCTGCGCGCTAGGCTTAGATTACTTGAGAAATTGAGAATAGATATCTTTAAGAGCGGCACGGAGAAAACCATATTAGAACTCCACTATATTTCCAGGTCCGACAGAAACGATAAATTAAGAGAGATATTTTGCCGAACGGATAGGTATAGGAATTCGTTTTTCCCCCGAACAATAAGGGACTTTAATAAATGCTAGGCGTAATTTTATTAGAGCGTTTCCTTTTTATATGTAAATGGCTGGTGTCCTAACACCCCCCACCACACGCCTGTTGAGGCGGTTTGCGGGGTAGTATGTAGATGTAGATTAGATGAATCTAGTAGTGTTTAAACCTACCAATCCTGCTGTCCCTCTCTATTATGATATCACGTACCTCACCCTTTCAATTGGTGCAGGAGGAAGATGAGATTTGGGAGCAGGAGGCATGTTGGTATCCATGCTATTAGAGGGCGGTCGGGAGATTTTGGCATGGGCTCCTCGGCCACGTCGCTAGCCATCCACCCACCGTCCCATTTCCTCTCCCCGCCCATCCATCCCACCGACGCCGTTTCATTCTAATATCACGCACACAGATTAAGCCTCTTTCCTTCCCGTCGTGCCCCACGCGTCGTCATACAGAGCCAACATCACACCCGCCGCTTCCTACGAGCAGTGCCAACGCACAGGCCCCCCGACGTCGATTTACGGCCTGCTGAGATTGGAGGCGGCACTTGGGCGGTATTAGGAGGGAGGAACGAGAGGGGGGTGGTGATGGGGGAAAGAGCTATCTGCAATCTACATCCATGTAATATCTTACGCGCGGCCGCCACTAGAGTGAGCGGCGGGGGTTGTTCAAACGACGGCTATTAAAAAAGTTAATTGTTTCCCGCGTAACATTGAGGAACTTTTTCATGTTAATAACAATGAATAACTTGGGTGTACCCACATCTTGAGTTCTCGTTGTGTCCATCTAAACCAGCACGGTGTCCTACCTTTTTTGATTTGCGTGTCCAAAAGTCAGACGTTTCAAAATAATTGTACCCATAATTTATAAAGAAGTATTATTATTGACAGTTTGACAGCGATTTCAACCTTAAATCCGCCTTCAATTGAGTTTTTCTTCGCATAACCCTGTACCGTCGAGCACATGCCCCTTACGGTACACGCACCAAAGATTATGAACAGTTAATATTGAGAATTTCAAATAAAAACAATAAAAACTCAGTGAATTCACGTAATATATTGTCATTGTTCCAAAAGATTTTGCTACGTTCTAGCATCTTGAGGAAATGATTTGGTTGCTAATGTTCCTTACACAATTATTATTTTATAAAATATCCCGCAGAGTAGCGGAAATAATTTAAAATAGGAAAATACTATCAGTGGAACCGAAAAGAATTCAATTGAAGCTCCCTTAATTTGACAATGGAATTCCACTAAGTCTCGGCCTCAAGAATCGCACACATGGGAACAGCTAATATAGAGAAAAAGTTTCAGTCTCGCCATTCTAAAATTAATATACAACGATTGTTGCATTCCAGCATTAAGTCCGGGTTGTATATGATTAAATAATACTGTATAGCAGAGTATGGTAGGTGGTAGGAACAAGTCCAAGAGAAAAAAGAAAAGCTCCAGGTACAAAAAATGTGAGTGGCTCGCTTTTAAACAGCATCCATGTACATTCTCGATGCATTTAGGTAAAACAGGAAGGCCGAGAGGGAAAATATTCACTCCCGTGGTGAAAAAGCATAACTCATAGGTGGTTGCAATTTTGCACGCAGTAAATCACACTTAAAACCGGAGAGGGAGATCAAGTATAGATCAAATTGGCAGTGATTTAATGGAATAGTAAACGTGGATAAACCCGTGACGCAGCAAGTACATCAAAATCCTCTGCGGCTCAGCATTCTCCGAGGCAAGTAAACATGTACAACACAGCCTCGGAAGGGGGAATGGCGACGTCAGGGGCCAGTCTCGCTATCTTGGTCTCCTGTCTACCTTGGGGGAGACCAGAGTGAGAAAGGATAGGCGGGAGGATGGTCTGGAGGAAACAAGTCGAGATGCGACCGTGCGTAGACCGATGGCCGCGTCAAGGAAGATGAATGGAAATGCTCAACTGGAGACGGGTGATAAATATGTTAGATAATAAGGAAGAAAACATCCGGTGGGCACAATGAAGATAGCCGCAGTAAGTGACGTAGCATCCAACTGCTCTCACATATGATGATGTTCACGATGCGTAATTTAAATTGATTTTCAGTCATGAAAGTTATGAATATTTGACAGTCGAGTTGATAAAAAATACAACGAGAAAAAAAATGCTTTCAACTCATGGGACGTTTCACCGTCTCAAAATTAGTAGGAGCTTTCCATTCTCTCTACAGTGCTTATCACTTCGCAACACACCTGCGTACTTGCTTCCCATTCGTTTCAGACCCAGCGCAGAGTTAACGGGAGTAGAGTTAACGTGAGCTAGATAGTAAAAAGAGCTTCGATAATCATAACCGCGATTGTACTTCACTTGTTGATTATCAGTGAAGGCGTCAAATACGATTATTGTTAAGTATTTAATTACTTTCCCGAAAAAAGATTACCTTTTTTAGTATGTACTTTCGACGAATTCGTTAACTAATCACAAAACATTCGGCCGTGACTATAGGGTACTTAGAGAATGCTATCTAAAGGCAGGATAGCAAACGTAGTTGTAGCAGTTGGTTGGTTAAATGGCAACGTGAAAGACAGCTGAGATAATTTCCTTCCATAATAGGTGGATAGGTGTACACGATATTTGAGGAGTGGAGTACGTGTTGAGAAAACCGGATTTGGAATTAGACTCTACAACTTTTTTCGTTTTTTTTTTTTTCAGGTATCATGGATTCCAATTTAAGTTCAACGAATTGTAACAGAGGAAAATGCGACGCACTTGGTTTCTGAGCAGGAGCTTTTTTATGAACTAGTGACGTAGTTTTGCAATATTTACCTCAAGAAACAAGACACAAAGAAGAAAATAACTCGTCACCTTGAAACGTGGTCTGTTGTGCAGATTTTCTAGTATTATTTTTTAAATCTGAATAATCTCCTTTTCTCGCCCATATGGAGCATTGCTCTTTTCTTGGTCTGAATGAACAATTTACACACTTTCCATTTTTTATCACTCTCAAACGTATAATTCGTCAATAATCAATTCACAATGTCTGTAGTTATATTTCGCACTATCCACCCTAACCACTATATTCGCACTATGTTCTTAGCAAGTTGCATTCTTGCGGGTCGATAGTTGAGTAACTGCTAAAAGTGAGAGAAAACGGTTTTAAAATTGTGCTCGAATTATAATTATCAAAGAGACCGTCATGTCTCATTTTGATACTATTGAGTAGTAGGCATATTCATCAAATGATGGACTCAAATACAAGTTCAATGAAAGAAAAAGTGAAACACTTGGTGTTTTTGAATATAGGTGCATTGGAATGAACCGATTGAATAGTTTTTAATGTTTCCCTCACGTGAACAGCACAAAATACAATTATGCATCACCTTTAACAATTATCAGGGTTTGCTGATATTTTAGTTTTCTTCTTGAGGTAGTAAGAGGGATATATTTCCAAAGTCATCATTGAGTCCATATTCGAATTTTATTTTTTTAATTTCCGCGTCTGTAAGAAGTATGAAGTAAATTATGTAATATTGATGGCACAAATATACAGTTATATGTGAGAAAAAGTCTCAGAAATGTAATAAATATGCCTACAAAAGTTTCTAACCTGACTCATTTTTCCACACCGTACCGTACGGTGAAAACGCCTTAACAATAGATGTGTTTTTAATACTGTAAAAGTTACTGCGGTGGGTAATTGAATAATTTTTATAAATAATTGAGGAAAGGAAGGAACAAAAACACACCATTAGTTTTTTAAGAAATCGAGTAGCTATAAATTCCTAACTTTTTCAATATTCTCCCACTGGAGTGCTCAGCCGTATTCAATCCCATGTAAAACAGCTTGTATTCTTAGGCAAATTTCTCGAAAAGTAGTTCGGCCAGGGGTTAATATTTTGATACAATTGGAATGATGAGTGTTTTCTTTAATATGAGGTAAAATTCATCGAATTCTAGGTGAAGTGATATCTCGGTCAAACTACCTTAAATCGAAATAGCCTCTTTTCCTTGCCGAAAGATCATTGCTTTTAGTTTGGTTTGAACGAAAGATTTATCGTTTGGACCAGTTTCAAATACATACAATTCGCCAGAAACTACTGAGCAAATGGAAATGATTTTGAGTTTTGTGCCAAAGGAACCGGCTGAGAACATGGAGGACAGGCGCAAAAATCATTAGATAAAATAGCATACGGAGCAACAAATTTGGCCTCTGTGTTAACCCTAGGGCCGACCAACAGGAAGAAAAGCGGTAATCACACAGACCCAATACAAGCTAATAGTTTAAAATTCAATAAAAATTGCATTGAAAGTAATTTTGTCATCATATGCTGATCGAATACCTGGAATCCGAGCAGATGTGATCGGTATGGACATCAAAATGAAAAAAAACTAAACGAATAATGACGAGGAGGTGAGAATTCGTATGAGCCTATAATGTTTTTGGCGATGGACTCCACAACGCAGAGGGCGGAAGTAGCTAGGGAGGGCGCTGACAACAGATCCCGGGCGATGGAATCACAGAGTAGAGAGCAAGATAAACTCCCGGCGAATGAAAGGAGCAAATAAAGACCATGGACGTGCAGGTGAAAGAAATGGGTAAACACTGAGGCGACGATTGAGGTGTTAACAGATTCCTCTAGCCTTCTGTAATCGCTTCCTCTCTCTCTAAAAGCCACGGTATGCGTGAGGTGAAAAACATCGCGAGGAAGTGAAGATAAAGGTGAAGAGATTACAAGCAAGGTAGAAGGGAAACAACTAGATAGCGTTTAGAGTTCATAGAGAAATATCGACGAATTAAAATACATGACGGTCCGCACTTCGGACAAAGATTCACGGAGATAAATATAGGCGCAAGCCGAATTGCATAATTAACTCCGTGTTTCACTCCAAGATCGTGTTCTAATAAGGTATATCAACTTAATATATACCATTTACAGCACTTAGTATGAGCCTGAGCCATACTGGCGAAGTGTAACGAACAACTGGCGCTTGTATGTGCTGTGCATGTGGTCGAAAAAGATTTCAAAGATATGAGTGACGGCAACCATCACTTTGGCATCTCTCTTTAAAACTGAAATTTTACTGGTCAAAGAAAAGTTTAGATGGTCACTTCGGAAAAATATATTAATTTTAAACTTAAAACTGCCGAAATAATTAACATAATATTAATATTCAAATCTGCTCTTACGATCTCTCATCATTTCCATATAAGACGCTATGATGAATTAGAGTACGACTGGCACGGCCGAGAAGTAAGTCTTTTCTCATACTAGTCCGTACCAGCCCTCTCACGGTCGTGAGATTGGTGCAAAGGCTGAGATTGTGACGTCACATCCTGAAATTTTGGAAATTTTAGCACAGCTAGGGCTTAACCTAGGGCTAGAGCTTAGGGCTAGAGCACCTTAACGTGGATTGGAATACGGCCTAAGTTACGGTGTGCTAAAATTCAATATTTTCAAATAAATCAGAGAGTTACGTCACTATCTGAGACTTTGGACAAACTTTACGACCGGGAGAGGGCACGTAGGCAAGGGATTAGGTCATGCTTAATGTAGTCAGCCTTACCAACCAGCCTCTGATACGGCAGCGGTCGTGAAGAGCTGTGCGGTCAAATTTCAATGTAAAAGTCAATTATATGGCCATGTTTGAGTTGGATATACATTAAAAATTTCTTGAGTTGCAAATTGAACTCCTCCTTGACTGATAAAATTGCTGCTCTTCACTTTTTCGTAGGAGCCGTCACTGTCACGCAATTTTAGTTGTCTTCTTCGATTTCAACTTTATTCTAACGCTAGTTGCCCGTTAGATTACCCAAGTATGGCCCACACCAATGCTAACAATAGCACGTTAACGGTATATATACCACGGTATTACTCCTGAAATGGAACTCTTAAGGCTACGGTCTCCGTTGGTCATTTGTTTGACGTCTTCTCCAACCACATCTCCATTCTGGCGCTACACAGTGGTTTCAACAAGGGTAGCTCAATTAGATATGCATGTTGCTCTATCGATATTCTTACACGTACCCATTACATATAACCCCTTTCTTCCTTCTCGAAAGATCCTTGAGGCAACCAACGCTAAATGGATAAAAACACCACCAATAAGTATTCCGAAGGAAGTAGCATTTGGATGATAAAGAAGTGCAATCAAAAGCATTTGGAATTCCAGGAAGTGTACATCAACCCTACTCGCCCGCTTGACTTCAAAAGTTCGAGCCAGACTCACTAATTGTAGCACATGTGTGGTGTATACTGGTGAGGTACTATATCTGAATTGGAGTAGGGCCCAACACTGTGAGGCCATAACGAGTAGCAGAAGATTAAGGCGGCGACTTGGATCTAGAAGATTAAAGGGAATTACGCGCGGTAAGAAACGCCGCAATCCAAATGTAGCGTATTCTCGTGTTTCGTGTCGATCCAACTCCCTACTCGAAGTCCTTCTTGAAGTGGAAGAAGGCGCTGAATCTTTCACGGCCGCCCTTATTCACGAAATTAAAGGTCCCCCGGGAACTGCTTACTGCCCCCGGGAACATAAGGATACTGTCATAGAAGTGACTTCCATGTGCAAAGACGCCCTTATTTAAGATGAAGGCGCTTAAGTAAGATCGATAACGGTGTGAAGACGGATGAAATGGAGGAGTAGAAAAATGGATGGGCCGAGTTAGAGAAGCGGTCGAACTCGACGAGGAAGGAAAAGTCGGCAAAATTCAGGATGAGGGATCGCCCGTGGGGGACCAACCGCCGCGGCCGGGCGTGATATAGCGTCGGGAGACAAACCGTGTGTGTCCCCATCTGAGTAGGCACCGTGAAACCTGCCTTTAGAGGAATCTCTTGAGAGACCCTGATATTTTACGCGATAAAGTCGGTTTCACACGATGCATGATCCAGTGCAAGACCTAGTATGCAACCCGGTGTTTGATATTGAAGACATAATCCAGTATAACGGGAGCCGTCATAGAAGGTTTCAAACGCTCATTGAACTTGTACTGGCGAGGAAGCGATATTTTCATATCATCGTATCGCATGACTACTATAATTTGAAATTTACAAATCTACAGCAGCAAGTGTAGGGACTGGACAAGGCAAATCGATTGTAGGGACATTTTTATTTATCGTAGATTTTACGATAATAGCTGAAATATGGTATAGATGGCACTGATTACAGAAAGTGAAGATCGCGCAGCGGCTGTAAAATGTAACGTGATTGGTCAAAGGCTACTAGGTTCTACTGGGAGCGAGTTGCAAACTAGATTCGTATCCATTACAAAATCAAAGCTCAGCGAGTATTACAGCAAGCATGCTTCTTAGCCAACAATCTGGTCCATTATCGCACGATGCTGCATAATCATACTAGCGAGCATCCTCGAACTACTGCTTGATTAAGTATCGTGTTAAACGGGCTTAAGGCAGCTATCAGCTTAATTCTGGGTCAGACACAAAAAAATACATGACAAGTCTATTATTCTACGTCCATAAGATGTAATGCCTAAGTTGTTTGGCTGAAAGTTTACATGGAATACGTGGAACACCTTAATAATCAAACACCTCTTAAGCTAATACTTCTTCGATTGTCTTTCATTCTGTCCTTCTTACTATCTCCATCCTCCTCCATATCCTTATCTCGAACGCCTCCAATCTCAAACCGTCCTCTACCCCCAGGGTCTAATTTTTGTTATCATGTCCTGCTTGCATGTGGTACGATCCATATAAAGCTCCCTACTAACATTTTACTTACGTGTTTAGCCAGGGTGCCTTTCAGTGAAGGTTTCCCACACTTCTTGAACAACTGTCGGAAATAAAGCAGGGTTTGTGGAAGTGCAAACAGGTCGGCAGTTATTTTAGTCTCATGTCAATAGACGGCAAACGCACAGCTCCGACAAAAGCCACTACTATCTTATGCTATACGTTTCCTATTATTTCCAAATAGCGGAAAGCATGCGTTCATTGAATAGGAAAATATTTACGCGCGCTGCAAGAAATACAACGCTTTACGTAAATTTGGGTTGCGATGGTTTTTTTTAAAAGTCTTACATACCCAAAAATGGAAAAAAGGAAGGTCAAAAGTTATCCAAAATCAGCTTGAATTACAACAGAATAACCGCTGAGGGAATCGATTAATTCGTCGAGTTATATTCCTTAAATTATGGATATATCAAAAAAATACCAATGGAAGTGAGTTTTATGCTAGATGAATTTCTATGCTAGACCTCACCGGCATTGAAATTGAGGAGCGTTTGTTTAACATATAGAGGATATGAAGCTAGCTAATTATCCTTAAATAGCAAACTGGATCCTTAAATTTCAAGAATATTTTTGATTTAATGCACAAGAAGATACAAAAGAAACGTACTAAAAAAAGATTTTCGCAATAAAAAAGGGGAAATTTATTGAATTTTTAAGACGTCCACGTGATAAAAAACGTCTTTTTTTATTATCAATGGTACCTACTTACTGAGGCGTCCAACGGCTGGGGAGAAAATTCGCAGAAATAAGACGGTGGGGTGCGTTGGGAGTTGGAAATGCGGGAGGTGAGAATGGAGGGAGAGGCAGAGAGGGAGGAGGTAACAATGGCAGTCTTTGGGAGGGCACCGGGGTGGAATTAACAATGAGCAGAGGGACGCTGAAAAGGGGGGAGATCGCGCTGTTTGATAAAGAAGAAACAAAAGCATTTGCGAGGGGATGACGAGGTTGGGGAGATTAGCTTTCTTTGATCAATAATGAAGAATTGGGCAATGCAGGGGAGTGTCCTTGACACGAAGGGAACAGGAACATCACGCAATGACAATGGACATTATTGGCGGTGAAACGGATAGGTGACGGCTAAAAAATCCACAACGCACTATATTTAAAAAAAAAAGGAGTGATGAAAAATTGAGAAGACAAGCTGGCGAATGTAAAAACACCTCATGTTAATATGTGAAATATTTGAAAAACAGAAATTCTCTCGCGAATTCGTAGCTACCCGGTGCAAAACTTAGCAAGCGCTTATTATAATATGTTGCGAAATAAACAGCCAAATTTATTGAGACACATCAAAAATTACCTAAGCAAAGTCAAACTCAACAGTAGGTAAAGACCCTTTGGGCAAACATTAATGAATATGCAAAAACCCAAAAAACGATACCCAATTCATTAAAATTACCGAGGCGTGAAATTTAATTTCTCCGCGATGAAAAAGTTATTTTATGCCTTCATCGATCAGATATGACTACCAACCGAGGCAAAAAATATACGCATTCAAAATTTCATCTCAAGGTAAAATATGTCTTCAAGAGAAACTTAGGCAAGAAGAAAACAATTACAATTTAGCTCCACATGATAATGAGTATAACAAAAATACTTCTATTCTGCGCATCATCAAACGAAAAAATGTTTACACAAATTCAATATGAAATATTTATATATCACGGTGACACATAAAACCCAAACGAATTCAAGCTTTCATCTCGGGATGAGATATTTCTTTGTCAGAAACTAAAAAAAATAGCTTAATTTTATACTTTTCCAATCATTGCGATTACCAAATGTTGTGGTACGCAGTCGCGCGCATCCTCTTTTCACCTTGCACTTCGGTGCATAAATTAGATACGTTTTAAATACAAATACTTCAATTTTACATATTGCAGTGCGTTGAAAATAAAGACTAACGCATTTTTTCAACGAGAAAAAAATAACGAGGTGACAAAAATTATCTGCGCGAATTGATAGTTTAATTATGAGATGAAATATTTCTCAACAAAAAACTTTAAAAAATGTTTCCCGCGATGGAACTTCAATTCAAACATTTCGATCCCACAGAACATAAACACAATGTGCGCCT
The DNA here is from genome assembly GCA_963573305.1 of Pyrrhosoma nymphula. Classification (NCBI taxonomy): domain Eukaryota; kingdom Metazoa; phylum Arthropoda; class Insecta; order Odonata; family Coenagrionidae; genus Pyrrhosoma; species Pyrrhosoma nymphula. The sequence continues at coordinate 1,499,435 of OY754339.1, read as the reverse complement.
TCGTTGAAGAAAGCCAGTGCGACGAACGTCGTCCTTCGTCAAAGAGCGACGAACAAGGATTTAGAAAAATGAAAACGTTTGGGAGATAAAGTGTCCGGAGGAGGGGGTTTGAGGGGTAGGGGTGTGAACGGAAGATAGGAGCGGTGGAACGGGATGAGGGAATGCAGGAGGAGCCTTAGGGATTGGTTCGTGGGGGAGAGGGTGGACGGGGGATTTCAGTAGCGCGAGCATATAGCGGAAAAAACTGAAGGAAAAAATAAGTCTCCGCGCTGCTGCATCGAGAGCTCGGGAGACTCGTTGGGAGGGAAACAACGACGACGACAAAAAAGAGCCTGGATTAGCAAGTGGGGAGAGGAGGATGCATTGTCGAGACGTGAGTGGGAAATGGAGGGGGACCGAAAAGGCATCGGGCTTAACGCGCGCTTAATATATATAGTGGGTATTATTTTGGCGCGGCCGTATACGATGGGGGAAGGAAGGGCTACAGGAAGATAATTAAGTGGACCTCGAATCTACATCTACAACTACAATATAGTCCCAATTAACCGAGTCCCAATTAAGCGAAGTTCTGTATTATCCGATATACATATCACCGCATAGGCTCCCAGTTATTAATTGGTTTGGTTGGTTTCTTATTTCGGAAGGCGACCGACAGCTTAGGGTACTTAAGCCTTTAAGGATACATTGGTAGGGAAAGGATTTTTGTGGGGAATGAAGGAGGGGTGGAGAGAAACCCGGCGTCGGCATTAGCCTATTATTTTAATATACTTTATATACTTTTCGAGGCTGCTTGGTTGATTATTTGGGACGGCGACCAGCAATTGTGGTCATTTCCTCAACTGAGGACATTTGGGTTGGTTGGTGAGGACAGGATTACGTGGACAATGAAGGATGTGTGGAAATAAAGGATTTGACATTCTCTTAACGAAATACACCAAGGGCACCAAGGTTTAACGGACGGAGCCCAGAACTTGAAGTGCTCTCCACACAGCACCCAAGGCGGGCTCGGCATTCCTCTGAAAAATCTCCAACACTGCCGGTGTTCGAACCAGGGCCCCCAGGATTAACTCTGTCCACCACACCAGCCCGCTGTCACAAGTTATGTACTGCATTTTCATTTTTGGTAGCTCGACCAGATTATCTAGTACTTGTTTTATTTTAGTCAACTACTAGAGGGAGGATATCATCCTTGCAGACATTTTGCTGCTGAGATATCTAAAGATAAACGAAAAAATAAGTGGAAACTGCATATGGACAATGTTAATATTTAATGAAAGAACAATGATATATATTTTCAAAGTAGTTATTTCCTTAAAGCGATATTTAAAGTTAATATACATCACACTACGAAAAGGCGTGAGAATAGCTTAACAATATCATAATTTACGTACGCCCGAAGACCCTTCAAATATTATCTGAGTTTTCGATTATCCGAGGTGGCCTAAGTCCACATCAAGGCGTCTGTAGCGGTAATCGTGAGTCATTGAGTAATCATTTCAATCATTCTAAGTAAGTAAAAAAATTCTTGGACCACATTTCATTTAAGTGTATCTGTACATGCGTTGGAACGCGCGATAGCGGCAGTAGTGGAAATCATATAAGAAATATATTTTTAAAATTTTTCCTAAATTAAAGCATGCTAGAGTTTTCGACACGATATTATAAATTTAGAAAAAATTGTATTGAAAAATAGTATTTTCGAGTGTTGGACTCGACGTGACACCTTGACATTTGGTAGCAACAATTATAATAATGAGGAGTGTTAGTCTTGAGGGTGAACACACGATACCCCAGGCCTCATCACTAAATCAATACGCCGGGAAAAATTCTGCATTCTACAAAATACCCTGAAAGCCACCTCAGGGGTGTGTGGCAGGGGGTGAGTATTCACCAACATGCATTACACTATACCCTAAAGTTAGTGTAACGACGACTAATTATACGTTAGCATAAATCGCTAATGCTTGTCACAAATTCAGTGCACATACCAATTGTTTCGGTGGAAAGAACGCTGAAGTTAAATGTTAACGTAAAAATGGGAGGGAATAGGTAAAATGAATTGGAGGAGAGGGGATGACAGTGAATGATTGTATGACAATGAAGTGTCTTGTTGTCTAGATTTGTTTTTCTTGGCTAGTCGCAAATGGCGCTTGAGAAGGAGGAACTTCTTTCCAATTCGTTCCGTGCGTCATCTCTCATATTTTGTAGCTTCATAGTTCAAGAGATATAGTGTGGGGTCGAAGTAATATTTCATCGCGGGCGGGTCTAAAATGAAAATAATTATTCCTTGTCAACTTTTCAGAATTTGAGTACTTCCATCATCAGCGATACAATCAAGATACAGACGGTCAACAATTAAAATATCAACCACCAATACCCATTAAATTAAAATACATAATTCTGTCTCCAGTATCACCGTGGACTGATTATTTTAACTACACCTTAACTGCTGCAAGTTATCATCCAAATGTAATAACAAAGGATGTGAAAATACACAAGCGTGCAGTTGGTGTTACAGAGACCTCTACATGTACACAGAATAATTACACTAAATTTTGACATTTACTTCATAATAAAAGTGCATCACACTGCACGTTTGACAGTTGCCGTAACATCCCTCACGGTTCATTGCTATTTGCGGTCAATTGAATTCCGAAACGTCGGGAAGAAATTACTATTTTGATTTTAGATCTACCCGCGAAAAAAATATTATTGTAGAATATCCGAATTTGAGATGTATAGCACTCAAAATAATATTCCCAGAAATCTTTCAATAAACATAAGCCTATTATTGAGTCTCAACTGACTCACAACCAAGTACTTCATCAGCTTTGTAACACTCTTTGTTCACTGGTAGCAGTTTTTAACGAAGCAATCAGCATTCCTTTGTATTTTTTATTTCACGAATTTAATCACGAATCATGCTCATTTCGCGGATGAGAAAGGCTGGAGAAGGGTTGAAGGACGGATCTAGGACGAATGCAAGAGGAGCATTGCAGTAAGACCAAGACGCTCTCGTGGAGTGGAAACACTACGTGAATTTACACCAGGATGTATTTAGGTAAAACTAAACGTAATCATTAGGTACATTTGTTAAATAACCATAACCTTTTGATAACGACAATGCGTAGGAACTAGTTGTGCTTGCATATATTTTGGAGGAAACATACACATGCCTGGTTTAATGATGACTGATTATCGTTAACCGCTAAATGATGTAGCCTTTACATCACTATGATGTTAACTAAGAATTCGGGTTCTGTAAACTAAATCAAATTGCCAGTTAGTGCAAGAGCATGGAAGAACGCATTAATGTCGGTAATCATATGGAAAAAATATTTAATAAGGGATTATTAAACCGGGACATAGTTTTTCCATATCATCAGAAATAAATTTCCGCCGAGTTTAAACTTAATATATCAATCGAGAAGTTCAATTTAAGTGACAAAAATTCCTAAAATTTATAATTCCAGGTGTACGGAATTCGGAAAATACCTCTTGAGTCATCTCAGCTCATTTATCAATGAGCCAAATTCGACACACTAAATATATATATGTGAAAAAAATTCGGAAAAATACTTTTACAAGATTTATTATTTTTTCCTAAAACCACCATCACTTAACATTGAGGAGGACAAGATCCCTTCTCAATGAAAAATTTGTCCAGAAGGATTAAGCCACCGTAGCTAATGATGCCGTGATTATGGTAACCAGTTGTAGATGTGTAGACCATTTTTTTTAAATTGTTTTCATGCCGGTTTTCATCTCTCCCTGTAATGTTTTATTCGAAGTCGGCGTTACCGATGATCCATCACGTTTCAAGGGTCAGTTTCCGAGGCCCACCCTGTGCAAGGGGTGACCTCTCGAATGTTTTCAACCTGGGCGTAGGTCGTATTGATCTGCGAAGGAGAGAGCACAATGCGAGGCCGTTTTGAGTGGTCCTCGTTAATCCACTCAACCCAAATCACCACTCGCCGATGTTATTCCTTTCACTCATTACCTCTCCAATCAAAAGCTTCTCCGTTTTAAACTCCTCTCTCGATGGTTTATTTCCGCTACAATCTTGCACCCCAACATCCACCTCTGGTTCCGAGAAAAAAGAGTATGATTGCGAGCGATTGCGAATCGAAACGGTCAATTATTTTTGCGCGCGACCTCGATTTCTAAAATTAGTATTCCGCTGATGATCTCAACGCAAATTCCTGTATTAATTTTTCTCTCTCTTAGAGAACAAAAATATAAGGTTGCTTACCTTGGTAAGGTAATTATAGGTCAAATTAGTTACTGATATTTTTTATTACCATGATACATGATACGTGCTGGCCCGGGGGGGGGGGGACGTGTCCCCCTGTGCCCTTGCCTATAAGACAAATGCCTTGGATTAAAAAAAAATAATATTTTTTGTTATACTGGATTTAATAATCACAGTTTTCAAATAAAAAAATGGCAAGTTTTTATTGGCAGTTTGAAAAATTAAGTTTAATTCGAAAAGCAATAGATATATTCCTAAAATGCTTAGCTGGCCGCCCTCACTAAATAATAGTTTTTGGTGCATGTAAGGTTGGTTAACCTGCGTTGTCTAAGCATAGACTGTCTTGCCGGAGACGGGCACGCGGCGCCGTCCGGAGTGGATATCTTCTGCTAGCTCTGCTACACAGTAAACAAATGAATTCGCTCTGTTAAGCGAAGGGTGGTACTGCATGGCGGATGATAAGCGAACTGTTCTTATAAGACCAAAATTAAATTGTTTGAACATCTGGGCGGGATGCAAGTTATAACCAAACTAAATTTAATATAGAAAACGCTTTTGCTGTGGATTGCCTGGAATTTTTATTGTAACAAATATCTCGAGGGGTACACCGAATATATCTCCAAGTTCACCGTTCAAATATTAAGTATTATTTCTACTACTCTCAATGATATTTTATAACTTATTTTTAACAAATAAGATGATGCGTCGAAAACATGTCGCGATGAATTCAAACAAGATTTTGGGGTTAAGGGCTGCGCTAGAATACTTGCGATCCGCCGCGTGGCGCCACCCATCGCTTGACAGAGCGAATCCAAACTCGTGCCTTGCTGAACAGTGTTGAAGTGCTACACACTTTGCCCCGGTTAATTCGTTTGGAATGTTGCAATTGTTGTGTTTTTCTCTAATCAAGAAGGTAAGTTCCCATGCAGCTAATGGTAATGAGATATACCTATACTCGTGTTTTTGTGGTAGAAATGTCGTGAGGTTAAAACTGGTATATTTTCAGAATGAATGCGGGACTCGCAGTGGTGGGAGCTAATTTGGTACATTTTGCTGTTATTTAATAAACAATTAGTTGTTTTATGCGACGAATACACTTCTCGACATGCTAGTTCCATAGTGCTTTACATTGAAAAAGGTGTTTGTAGGCTGTTTGAGGCGTTTGAGGAAGCGTATTGTGATAGAAATGAACAAAATATATTTTTATCTTCGATTCGGAAATCCCTCACCTCAACTGTTCCAAATAATTTTCAATGGCGTATTTTGGCAAACATTGGTGATTTTTGCATTCCAGTAAATCATCGATATCGTTCTTGGTATTTATCAAGAGTCAATTTTTCGATTAATCGCCATTTACAGAAAAGAATACAATAATTCGCATCAAATAAAGCGACGGCTTTTGTTTCCGTAGAAGGTGGCTGTCCCACAATGGAACAAATAAAAGACTGAACTGTTTCATTTGCCTCGTCTATAGCAGGGTGAGTTTAAGTTTTTGCACAAGATTTGAACATTGGAGGCACGTACATCAAAGAATCGAACAACATGAAGTATCTAAAGCTCATTTGGAGTCCGTATCTTTATTCATGGCAGCAAAGCAGGAAAATTCTACTCATGATCTACTTTTTCATGACCAATTGCAAAAGGGGAAGCAGGAGGTATTGCAAAGGAGAAATATTGTACAGGTCATCTTCAATGTTTAGAAATTAATAGGCAAACAAGGTCTTGCTTTCCGAGTATCTGCAGAACAGGCACACTCATTCAATGATGATTACATGAGTCACGGTAATTTTTGGAAATTATATTTCTACTCAGCAAATATGATTCAACTTTTAAAAAATCATTTGGATGAAATTACTAAAGGAATTGTATACAATCCCATGAGGCAAGAATACTTAAAGATGAGGAAACTGGAAAGAAAAGCCAAATAAAGGGAAGAGGAGTTTTTGTTACATTTCTTAGTAATAACACGGCTATAAAAATAGTCACAATCATTCGAGACAAGATAAAAGAAAGGGTATCAGCAAGTGAAAGCAGTTAAGTACTCTATTAATGGACACGACAATAGACATTTCAGGCAATGATAAGATTGCGTTTGTGGTCCGATTTGTACAAGTACGTGAAGTAGTTAAAAGATTGTTATATTTAAAGTGTGTCACATCCAATAAAGCTGAGGCGCTGCTATCCTCATTAACTGACACTCTGAAATAAGTGAGAATTTCTATAGAAAAATACGTGGCAAATTCCTTCGATGGGGCATCAAAAATGAGTGGACCCTAAAATTTCCTTACTGCCAAACTATCAGACGTAGTACCAAATCACATCCACACACGGTGGTACGCAGATACATTAAACTTAGTACTCTCTGATATAGCTCAGGTCCTGCCATCAACTACATCCTTTTTTGTTTGCTTCAAGAAACACAGGTATTTTGTAAGGAATCGTCTAAGAGGCAACACAAGTATACAAAAGAAAGCCCAGATTACAAGCTGGGAGCAATTGGAGCTACACGTTGGCGTAGTCGAAGCGATGCTTGAGTTACAATCATTGAAATAATTGACAACTGGACATCAGAGTCGCAGGAGGACCAGTCTCGGCCAGCAAAATACGAGTTTTACGAGCTGACTGTGGCATTGCATAAGATTTCCTTGTCAAAAAAATTTAACGCCAAAGTAAGGGATGACGCCTCAGGACTTCTTCGGAAACTTCTCAGTTTTGAAACAATAGTTTCGGCTACGACTTTTCTCCAAATCTTTAAGGTCACAACACCATTGTCTGATTATCTCCAAACCAAAAACCTTGACTACGCTCACGCATGGATGTTAGAAGAGTCTGCTGTCTCAAGACTGAAAGCTGTCCGAATGAGATTTGATGAAGCATCCTGCAGCTGCAGCCAAAACAATTGTTTTAACGTTCGCAGAAAAAATTGAATCATGTTCAGAAAGAGATTCCCTTGAAGTTATGCCAATTGAAATTGATTTCCACGCGAAACGTTTAAAGAAAGTCAAGAAAATGGCAGGAGAAGAGAGTGATGATGAAAATATTCGATCTTCCTGTGAATATTCCTTTAGAGTAAATGTATTTAACAGCATTGTATATACAGTCACTCAAACAATGGAAAACCGATTTTTGAAACAAAAAAACTGTACATACTTGGACTTGGCTTTGTTCAACCCCAAAAGAAACTCCTCAACCCCAAAAGAAACATTGGACAAAATATGTAAGTTCATTGCTTCGTTTGACAATGGAAAACTAAGCGAAGAAATTATGTTCTTCATAAATGTTTGGCCCAGTATAAGTAGGAAATCATTAGAGTAAGACTACACCACTGATACGTTTAAAAGTTTTGAAACCTATCGATGTGAAAAGGATGAAAAAATAATAGAAGGAAATGCACACACAGTTGAAGGGGTCGAAGATGAAGAAGATTCAGACTTCTCAGCGTGAAGTGCAAAAATATATATGTAGATTAGGGATTGGAAATTTAAATCCAGAATCGATTTTTGATTAATCGACTTTCGATTTTGGTTTAAAAAATCGATTTTCTAAAAATTCGATTTTTGCCGAAAATAATCGAAAAATCGAAATCGATATTTATTCATAGTAAAGTAATTGTCTGCTGAAATACGGATGTGTTGTTGTAACAAAATGCAAAATATGGGTTAATTGAAGCACTAGGGATAAGAACCGAATACAGTTAAATTTATTAATACAATATAGTATTATTCTAAAGATATTAATAAGATATACAGGAAAGTAATAATCCATAACAGATACTTATAAACATATAGGTAATATAAAAAGAAAATTACATATAGTTTAGTATCAATAAGAATTGTATATTGAAAAGTGGGCATACCACAAAATGAAAAACAGAATTTTATTTATATCTTGTTTGCAAAGCCGTGGAACCAGTATTCCTCAGGGATAGATCTTAAGAAAACGAACATATTTATATGTTCTCAGGATAATCGATTTTGCACCTGAGTTGCAATTAACCCGTCTAAGAGAAAATAGTCGCTAACACGGCTAGAGTAGACGGTAGAGGCAACTATAGAAATAAAATCCTGCTGGCTGGTTTGTATACACGTGGGGATATTCTCCCTTAATCTCCTTCCAAGCTTGTAGTGGATTAGAGTTGGAATTGCGGTTGACTGGAGGGCGGTTAACGAACTGGCGCAGCTCGATTGGCAAAATTCAAACGCCTTAGAAAGCTAAAAATCGAAAATCGATCGGCTAGAATCGATTTTGGTCGGTTTTTCAAAACAAATAGTCGACTTCGATTAAATCGAAAATCGGAGTGTGATAATCGATTTTCGATTAAAATCGAAATCGATTTTCCAATCCCTAATGTAGATACGTGCATAAAATGTGCATTTGAAGTGACAGTTGAGCATAACATGTACAGTCTCCAGTTCACAGAACTTGATAACGTTTACAAATATTTACTAACAACAATGTGTAAATACACAGATCACCTGTGCGCGAGACTTTTCTCGAAAATCAAGTGGATAAAAACAAGACCGAGAGCAACTATGACCAATGTTACTATAGAAGCATTTGTCCTGATGCAGACCTAAAGAGATATATTGAATGACATAGAACCGGATTTTGTGATCAGTAAACTGTGTGCATCAAGTGCAGAAATGAGGCGACTTTTATCATTGTAACAGTCAAGGGCTTTAACCACCATGTCCACATTTAAACCATGAAGGTGTTTACAAAATGGTTATAGTTAATATTGTTTCACATCTCTCAGAATGTATTCATATGTTTTACAGTAGTAACTTAAATTTATTTTTTGATAATTGTGATATAGATAATTTACAAAATCTTTTAGTTACTAACATGGCAATTTTTTTCTAATAAGATCATCCTAATGTAAGACTTGCTTGGTTTGAAAGAGTGTTGATTTTGACCCTCATTTACCTTTTTATAGTTCTTGCTGTATTATTATGATTGCTCTTTGATTTACCTGTAACACATTTTTATAGTCTAATTTACCTATTGCCTATTTGTGTATACAACAGTTTAGGCTAGTACCTAGATGAGTAAGTAGACATTTTATAATCTGGAAATGTTCCATCTTGTTTATTTTTTTTTTTGCTCTCCGGGACGATTCTGGTGGTCCTGCGTATGCCCCTGCGATCCCTGCCATTGGCTTGTCATCAGATTTCGCAGGGGCCGAACCACCAGAACTTGACAGAAACACCCATGCCCTGGGCAAGTGAAAAACCGATCCAGCCGGGATTCGAACCCGGGACCCTCGGATTAGAAGGAGAGGACTTAGCCGCGCCGCCACCGAGGCCGGCGAAAAAATATTACATACTTAAAAAGACGCTTTTACCTTAATTATATATAGTTTGTAAATACAGTTGGCACAGAGTGGTTTTTAAATTCATGATCATTCGCTTTTTTCTTCATTTCAAGTTTAGGGGCCTATACTTAAACAAAAATCACGATTTGAATACTTTTAAATGTTCTTGCCAAAATCTTTCCTTATTAACATACTAGATTTTTAAGTCGTTACTGAGCCTTTAAATGTCTTCAAAACGCATTTTCATGAACCTAAATTTTAAAAATTTTCCCGGACTCCAGGTATTCCTTACCCCCCAGTAGTATCCCTTCCCAAAAATATTTCCTGGGTACTCCCCTGGCTGCCGCCCTCATCACTCCCTGTCCCCCGCCCTCACAGGGTACCCAGCACGGGCCTGCCGTGATACCGTATTTTACAGCATTAAACACGAGCGTTTTTCTCAAAATAATCGCTGGAAAATCACCTCCGGGTCTTGCATGCGAGTCTTAACGCAGGATAAGGTCATCCCCGATGATCTCTACCGTTGAAATATCTGACCTCAAATGGTCAGTACTATACTGTCCTTGTCCAAAATATTGTTATTTACAACAATGTTGTGGTTCTTATTAACATAACCTGATTTAGAAGATTTTTTATAAGTTTGAAAACTAGAGGGAAAAAATTCTTAGCATCACTTTTCTCAAATAATCGTCGTATCGCCTAGCACGTCTATGTAACCATTCAGGTAGACATTTTGCGATCACAGAATATACAATATAGGATACGAAACAGTGCTGTTGGACCCCCTACCAATTGGATTCACCTTCGATTCGGCACTTAAGGAACTGGGAGGAAATGCTTGTTCCGAGGTCGGGAACCTGCAAGACACCCGTGATATCCCAAGCACGCGAAAGTTGGCAAGAATAGACGCCGAAGGACAGTCAAATGCTCCACCTGACAATATGGCCACTGCCGCCTGAGGTGGCCAATGCTATATACGCATCACTCAGAAGGCCAATTTTACGCATCACTCAGAGGGGGAACTTTCTTTTCGTCTCAAGAATTTGACCCAGGTAAGTGTCACCCTGAGTATATGGACTGCGTTTGGGCAAAAAAAAGTCCCTAAATTTACATTTGCTAGCCGAAACATGCAGCAAGGGCCGTTCAATATAAAATGCAATGAGTAGCTCATTTTGATGTACAGAAATTGCGAGAATGCGGATACGGAATTAGAGTAAGGGTTAATTTCCTGTTTTGCTCATGGATTTGAGCGGTCATTCTAGCAAGTCCTCGCTTTATACGAAACAATTTCACCCGCACGTTCATCTATACATCAGACAGTGCAATTAAGTGCCTCAGTAAATATTGTGACCAAACTAAACGGTCACCAGCTCTCTGAACCATGGTAGATAGCTTATAATCAACATTTCAATCACAATTTACATTTTTCTGCGCTTTTCTACGCATGCATCAGCTTCACCTACGCTGTTATAATGTAAGTCCAATTAAAGAGTCTCCTCAACATTTGCTCAAACTCTGCAATGGCATTGGTAGCATATCTTTACTGTAGTACATGCTTGTGAGGCTTCGCCTCGCGACAAGCATTAGCAATTTATGCTAATGCATCATTAGTCGTAGATAAACTAACTTTAGAGTATTGTGTAATGCATATTGGTGACTATTCACCCACTGCCACACACCCTTGAGGTGGCTTGCATGGTATTTTGTAGATGTAGATGTAAAGCAATATGTAAACCAGAGGAAGACCGCAAAAGAGTAGACGATTAATAAGCCTGGTACTAAAACCGAAGTCTGCACCCGTGGACTGAGGCATCGTTAGCAGTTAGGCCTTGATGGTATTTCACCTCACAGGACTAGGTCATTTTCACGCGTTTAATAGTATTTAATCAGCCGAAATTGGCGAAGAATGTGGAAAAATAATGAGAGGATAATTACTTTCATGAAAAGGGCACAGTATGATAATGTAAACAGGAATAAACTGATCGCTTTACGGAGCGCATCCAACCTACTGTAACATTAGCTAAACTATTCGAATCCAGAATTAACTTTGGTTCCTTAAAGCCCCTGCTCTACACAAAGGTAAACCAACAACACGATACAGCCCCAATCTACGGGGATGGGATCATGGAGGGGTGCTTTGCCCCCGTAATCCCTCCACTCCCCCCCGTATTAACGAGCTATCGAACTGATAAATTATCTGCCGGTTTGGAGAGCGGCAGCAGAAGAGGTTTAAATCGGCTCGATGGAGAGGATTTCCGTTTTTCGTGACGTTTCCCAACGCCCGCCGGAAGGCATTCCCAATGTGAGAGGAAGTTGGATGCCCAGCGGGGTTAGTAGGACACACAAAAGGACTTTTGAATAATGATTGGAGGCGGAGAAAGGCCAAAGATTTGAGAGGAAACACAGAAGGTAAAAGGAGAGAGATAGATGGAGAATACGAGGACGTATTGCAGATTGTGGACGAACCCTTGATTCGCATACTATTCGTTTACGCATAGAAATTCCGAGCTACGATTTTTTGGAGGCATTAAAAATTTGACGGAAAATTAAATGACGGCACCGTCGTCAAAACCCTTTCATTAAAAAAATACAAATTATTCATACATCCAATCGATAAATATTTCGGAGAGTTCCCAAATTAATTTTTCAATAGCTGAATATGCTCAAATTGCAGTGACTAATTATTGCCACAGTTTTAATCAATTATGGTTTGTATACCATTGATGGGACTTCAATTTAATTTCCAATACACCGTTGGGAATGACTAATAGAAGATCCTTAAACGCTGGACATACTCACGGGAAAAGTTGCTGGGAGTGCATAAAATTACTGCGAAGGGAAAATTAGTGATCCTACGATTGCTTGTGCTCAAAGGTCTTACACTGAAAACACTGTTGAATCAATGTGAGAAACAATATCCTATGTAAGCAAATATTTGATCCGAATACAATCAATCACTAAGATGTAATTTCGAAATCGCAATAGAGGTATGTCTAATACTCGACAACTTACCATAAAATGGAAAAAGAATCTGTTTTACCCCACAAAGGTAAAATATATCCCAAGGTAAACCTTGACTTCTTACGTAATGAAAGAATATTCCGTGCACGAGCAAAATCAGACCGACGAACTTACCACAGAGAATATCTCCACTTCAGTCACCGAAATTTATTTCTGAAAAGCCTACTCAAAGATCCAATACTGATAAAAACTTTCCGAAAATCATCCCTTCAATCTTCAAAGGAATTTCATTCTAAGACTTAGGAAAAAATGGCAATGCTACTAAAAAAGTGGAAAGTCAATATGTACTTTGGTTTGATTCACAATATACACTTGATATCAATCTGACAGTATTTTTAGAGCCTCATTCTTGAAGAAAATTTCTCATAAAGAGAAGCGAGTGCGCCAGAAATGTCTCCGAGGGATTAGTAAAACCAAACATAAAATAATATTCGCTACTAATATCATTTGTTTTGAATAAACGAATGGCACATACATTAGCACCATAGAGTTTTCGGTAGCTGAAGTGAGGAATCGAACCCACGATCTTCAGATCTGCTAATAAATACACTTCTCTAAGGATATAAAAGTTTCCTTATGCATTTAGTTGAACTTTACTATCTTAATTTAGCAGATAAGACGTTAAATTTATACAACCAGCGGTAACAGTTTACTGATCGTATAAGGGAAACACAATTGCTAAATAAAAGCTTAAGCATCACTGAAAGCTCCGGAACACGCACGAGACCCTTTACAGGTTCAAAAACCTCTCATTATCTTGAAAACGATTCGCACTTTTTTCTTTGATACATAAGCAATTTTTCGGACAATTTTTTCGACAAAAACTTGCGAAAGAAATTTATCTTGAACCAGTACAAAAGGAGTTTATTTATCCGGACATAATTCAGTAAGATTCGATACGAAGAAATTATTACTACTGTATAAAAAAATTAAAATAGGGAAGTCACCAGGTGTGACTGACGTTAAAATTAAGGCAAAAAGACCATTTGAGTTCCCTAATAAAACCCCCATTCTTTCCATCACCTAACGTCTTATTACTCAATAGCTCGATAAGCGCTAAAACTCGGTTTCCAGGTATAGCGTAGCTCTCCTGAGAAGTCGTGGAAGCTATCGGTTCGAGGATAAAATCTTCGTGCTGTCAAATCAAAGCCGTCGAAGGAGGTCGAAAATACATCGTCCGAAAAGTACTGATTGGGTTTCTTCTTTCGTGGAAATAAAATACATTAGATGCTTAAATAGTTAACGTTAATCGCAATCATCAGACATCAATCCGAAGGTTGATTCGCTGAAGCTCTCCAACCCCCACTTAAGCAAACCGTTTGAGTTTTCCACAAATCTTCGTTTCAACGTCCCTATATGTTATCTATCCCTTATCCATATAGTCCCTATATGTTATCTAATTCTTGCATCCCTTTCTTGGCCCTCCTAGATTATTCTTCCCATTCATTATCTTACTCAGTTACTCGTGCTTTCCCGGCGCACTCTATGCATGGATCGCTCTCGGGTTCTCCACCGGGTTAGGCTCTCCATACTGGTCGACGTTTCGATGCCTGACTCTTACATCGTCGTCCTCAATGCTGTTGACAATCAACAGCCCTGAGGACGATGCACGAATCGGGCACCGAAATGTTGGCCAGTATGGAGAGCCTTACCCGGTGTAGAACCCGAGAACAATTGATAACTCAATTACCTAAAGGAGTTAAAAGAATGAATCACATTGTAATATTCCACATTCTTTTTAATACAACTGACAGGTTTAAATGTTAAAACATCTTATGGTATTTGAACTCTGATCATAATGTTTTAAAATCAATACTGGTAGGTTCAATTAAAACTCCAGTGTTGTATATTACAAAGTGATTCATTCTTTATCATTCCACTGTTAAGTTGAAACTGGCCAGAAATATGACTTTACCTACCATCACGTTTATACCTTTAGGGACGTTCCATCACGAATATGTTAAGTCAAAACAAACATTGCTTCACCTTTTTGTTAGGTTTGTTAAAAAAACTCCTTTCACTAGAGAAATGCGTTAACTATTAAAAGACAAAACGAAGGTACAAAACATGCAGATCATTCGAAGAATACAGGAAGCTTCAAAAAGGACTTTACAGCTTTGGAATCTAGGTTACATTGAACCTAGCCACCTGTAAGGTAAAACTGTGATGTATTTTACAAAAAAAAAGACTCCAAAACCAGCTCTGTAAGTCGTCTGAATAAATTTAAATGAATTTATAAATATGTAAGGTGTACAAATTTGAAGAACCTTGTACGCATATTTTAAAATGAACTCTTCTCTGCCACAGGAGCCGACTGCAGCGATTTCTGTTGATTTATCGCATTTTGATCTCAATAACTTTGCTACAGAAATTTGCTACTTCGTAAAATAGTAAGATGATGAAGAGCATTTTATTTTTACTCGGTTCCCTGGGAGTTTTCGCTAAACAGTTAAACAGTTTTTCACGAAAATGGTATTTATATTTGACAGAAATATACTATTTTCACTCATGTTTCACCCATTCTCGCATTTAACACTATTTTATTCCAAGTTCAATTTGAGAATGAAATAGCGCGGAAAGGGTTTTCGTTTAAAATGGAAGACACGCTTTTCTACATTCCACCAGATAATAGGAATTGAATGACGTTCAAGTCATTTTTCGGAGAAAACATTTTAAATGCAGCATAATGGCACTGGTAGAAACATTTTTTTCAATAGTTACAAAAAATAGCTTGTGTCCTAACACCACCTGACACTCACGTCCTTGTGAAAGGCTCGCAGAGCCCAAGGATGACATAGATGTATGAAATTGACTATGAATGAAAAAAAGGTATTTGATGCATTGTTCACATTTCCCTATTCCAGCAGCAAGATAAAAATAGATTTGAGGCACAAATAAAAAAAACGAAGGAAAAGTGATATATTATTACGAGGACGGCGAGAGAGTTGACAAGGGTGGGGCACGTGGGAGGGGAAAAAGGAAAAATTTAGCAAATAATGAGATTACATTCAGGTAAGGTATTAGATGAAGGAGCGCTCCAACTCCTCGAGAAAAGAGGGGTGTGCCAGAGAGACGACGGATGAGTTAGTGGTCAGGGTCACGGAAGGGAACGAGGGCTAAAGAAACCAGTTAGGATAGCGGAGAAAAGGTGGACAGAACGAACGAGAAAAGGTCGGAGGATAATGGAATATATAGATATAAAGAGAGAAAAACGATTCCACGGGCTCCCAGACAGAGAGAAATATGGAGGTTGAAAGCCGAAGACGACGTTAGTCTTGAGGACCACGGACGGGTCCGCCTATTCAAAGAGGAGGAATGGAAAATGTTCCGTTAATACCCTTCGGCTCTCATCTTACTCAGAGCACGCCCTTGCGGTTCCGACCCTCGCGAAAAAATTGAACTTCCCCAAGGCCTACGTTGAACAAAACAGCATAACTCAAGGAGAAAGCTCAAAAATGTAACTTAAGATCATAACTAAAGAATTTCAAATTAGAGCATAACTTAATTACACAACTCAAGAGCATTAAATAACAACGCAACTAAAGAACATAACTCAACATGTATAACATAGCCTTAAATAACTTAAATTCAAGCTGCTATCATCAATTTCTTAAAATAAAAGCAGTGGGAAAATTTTTCTATTTCTTTAAGCTAACCGCTACATCTCGGGATTTTCACTTCAACGATATAATGTCCAAGAAACGCACCAATATTTCAAATTTCCATCCAGTATGATGTATAAATTGCGATATCCAGCGTAATCTAATAATAAGTAATGACTCCATCTTGAACAATTTACGCATACTTCTGGATTTAACTTCATCATCGCTGAAATGCACATGTTCAAGATAGCTTATTATTTTCCAGCTTAAGAAATCACACCAATGGTAAGAATTTCGCCATGACAAAAATCGCTCGACTTGACCAGGTTTCGAACCCAGATCTACAATTTATCAGCCTGTTATGTTAGCCAGTAACTTGACCTGACCGGTAATCGGGAGACCTGGGTTTGAATCACGGTCAAGTCGTATTAGTTTTTTTCGTGGTGAATGTCATCCCTTTGGTGTAAATATTTTCGCCAATATGCGATACAGCGTACGAAGTAGCTTGTTCATTTCGCTGTGATTGGTTCAAAGGCAGGTTACACTGGAAAGTTTATTGCCCAAGCCGCTAGCAGCAAGAGACTTTTGACGTCAACTGCCCGCGTAAACGGCTCAGCAAGTTTGCTAGCAGAGCTTTTTAAAGCTTCGGCAAGTCACTATCAGAAGTGGATTGCTGCGAATGAAAACAGCAACCAATCTGTCTTACTACTAACTCGTGAAAGTTTTAATGACAGAGCAAAATACCCCGCAAGATTTTGCATAAAAAACTTGAGGAAGTAACATGCCAGTTTAAACCTGCCCTAAGAAATTATTCTTCTTTGTGAATGATCAACATGACTTTTACCTCAATTTTATCTTCTAAAGCGAGTATAAACGCGTTGTATCCTACTCACACGCACTTGTTTAACCGTATAAAGTTACGCTCTTATGGTGGTCGGAGCGATTTTTGTTTATGAACAGATTTGCATGAAATATTAAAAAGCGTGTCCTTATTAGTGATATCTATAGTTACAAGTAAAAAAGATTTCATCATATCGATTTGGTTTCTTGGTAATTTAATGCTATTTTAACTAGTAACCTTATGGCGCAAGACTTATATTTCAAAATAATCCAATTAAATATGCACAAATTTTCTCCTAAACGCAAAATACTACGTTTCATATTTATTATTTATTTCATATCATTATAATGGTAGCAAACAAATATCAAGGCATTATGCCGTGTAAAGAGAGCGTATTTAGATATAATTTTCGCTTAAATTTCGAATTTCGCGCCGAGAACCCGTCATAATAATTCTTTAATCAAGGGAAAATTTTTAAATATAATGCATCATTTACATTGGTACATGTATGGTGATTTTCACCGTGTAAACATACTTGTGTACTTAAGTGAAGTGTGGCCCAAGAATTGGTTTTTCGACTTACTTGAATACATAAGAATGCGCACTCAATGACTCACTATTACCCCTCCAGCCACCTTACGTAAACTTATTTTTTTTTTCGACGTAAACAGATCTTTTATAAGTCCCACTATTCGACCGAAGTCCCGGCGGGTGTTCGGGACGATAACTAGCATGCATGGAACACGGATGAACCTTTTGTCCAATCCGCGGGGAAAGTCTCAATATACGCATTGTCCCTTTCTCCATTGAACGCGTGAATTAAAAGCAATATGGAGAGAGGACAAAACGAAATATTTCTCCGCGTTCCCCTAGGCACTAATGACGACTTACTGAGGGGAAAAAGAATAGGTGTAGTTGCGTAGAGACAAATGTATAATTTAGGTGGGTGGACAAGTATTTGATGTTCTTAACGAGATATGCAATGGGTAGGTATAATAATGAGAGTAAGAACTTAATCTTTCCGGGTGAATACTGAATGTAAAATTATCTCGAGTTACACGCTTAGTAAATTCTTCAATTCACTCTGGGCTATGATGGTGATGAGCAAGACGCCCATCGAAATGTAGGATGAAATGGAAGAATTGTGGTGAAGGAAGTGTGTAACACGAAAAGAATTCAATTAATAATGAGAGCTTTCCATTTGCTTCGGCACGCCGTCCACTCACTACGTAACACAATCGCGCACTAGCTTTCCATTCATTTCCGTTTCATGAGTAATAGGCATCGCACTTCAAAACAGAGCGGAAGTAGAGTCGGCGTGCATTAAACAATAAAAGAACTTGAATTATCGCATTCACCATTGTTTTTTCTGCGTTGATTTTCAGTTAAGGCGTCAAACATGGAAAATATAGTTTTTTTATCGCTAAGCGGTTAAAAAGATTACGTTTTTAAATAAGTATTTGGAACGAATTTGTTAACTATGCACAGATCTAATATGCCCTTACTTAACTTAGCTAGATACTTAACACCATTTCAATATCCCGCGTAGGGTAAAATACCATAAAAAATGTGGAAAAACAGAAAATAAGTACCTACTTATTTAAAAGGTGCCGAGTTGACGTGATGAAAGTGTCATTAATATTTCCACTTACCAATTCTCCTTAATTAAGCTTCACTGCATATACTGTATGTGTACGAGATCCTCGCAAATTAGGTTTGAATTAGGGGCAATGCAACGAAGACCGGAGCGATTTCTATAATGACTATGTGATAATCGAATAAGTGTTATAAGAGGTTTCGCAAGGTAGGATGAAATCAAACATCCGTTAAAACATGTAGCCAAATATTGAAGTACATTTATTACCAAAGATGTATCAAATAGTGGACTCGAGGATAATGTGGTAGGCTGGATCATAGATAAAATTTGGACTAAAAATCTATTATTACTTTTCACCCAATATATAAAAGATGGTAAAAAAATAACAGAAAAGTCGCGCAGTGTATGAGTCAAGGAATTGCATCGCTTCTTTTTATGAGTTTTAAACTCTGTGATGAGCTTGACCAAAGCGCAATTAATGAGCAGCAACTCTTAAACCGAAGAAGTGGATCATCGGTTGTACCGGTATGATTGTCACAAATTCGTCAAAAGTTTGGAACGTTTCGTTGGAAGACAGCGTAGATGATTCAACCTTGAAATCCACCACGCCGCACAGGTGGACGTGGTCGCTACCGATGAATTAATACCGTGTAACTGTAAATTGCCAACTGTATTTCTAAGGGGACGCGGTATGATTGCTGCGAGGGTTTGCGCAGTTGTAGTTTCGACGTTGACTTCAGCACGCGTCTTTGAACGCCTACTCTCTTCGAGTCCCGACACGGGGTTGCCGTGATCACGCGTTATGTTGTACTCACCCGCGAGTCTCGCAACAGCGGGTGATGCGGCAGCGGTGTCCCGGGCATAGTCTCCCGCTGTCTTGCTCCCTTCCGCCGCCGCGCCACCTCCGATGGTGCTGCTGCTGGTGATGCTTCCGGCAGCCCGCACCACCTCGTGCGCCACGCTCGCCCCGCCCCCCAAACACGCGACAGCACCACAAGCAAGCGCCCTCACCTCCGCCCGGGGCACGACCCAAGCTTAGCATGGAAGGGCAGCGGCCAGACCTGAGAAACAAAGAAAGAAGGTCAAGAATTTGGGGTCCTTATTCGTAATATCATTATCTTTTTTGCATTTTATCCTTATCATTTTTTGCATTTTTAAAAAACATTTTTTTGGGCATCGGCAAAAAAAACAAGTTTTTTATTTTGTTTTTTGGGTTGTTACGTTGTAGTTCCCCATTTGAGACCAAGGAAACTGGACACTGTATTTGTAAACAATAGAGTCAGCAACATCCTGTTCTTTGGTTAGAAATGTTAATGCTCAAGAAGAATCCGCATTGTTCTTGCTACAGGAAAAAAATGTCGCACTTTGGAGGAGTTAGTAAAAAAGAAACATGAAATGATGTAATGTAAGAGAAACAATTGCACTTTTAAGATGATGGCTCTGTGAGCCGAAACGCGTTGTACGCAATAAACCAATTTGTGGAAAAGTGCAATTGTTTCTCTTACATTATGAAGAACTTCCACGATATCTCGCCTGAATCTGTTGAATTTATATGAAATGATGTATTAATATTTTACAAAAGCTACGTTACATTGAAGTACATAAAACAAGTGTTGAGAGGAAACTCCTGTCCGAGAAGGAATGTGAATTGAAATATCTAAATTACCATTTCAGAAGATTATATTCTACATTTACTGTAGTTCACAAATTTACACTAGGGTTAAATTTGAATTGTGGGTTATTGAATACGTATTTTGAATTTAAAATTTATATTCATAATTCGTGTATTGTTATATTAATTACTGATTAAATTCCAAGAGAAAATTCTTATTGGTAAATAAATATTTTGCTAAAACACATCGATTCGCAAAAAAGGTAGTGGGCTGCATATTCCGAATAAGTTCCGAATTTGGTTTCACTGCAAGATATTGCGGCAAAACTCCTCGGTTTAGAACAGATAGGGATTATGTTTGTCGTTCGCTTGCTAGCAGACGATCTAGGTTTCAAAGCGTAGGCACTGACGACCTCCGAGGGTAGTGAAGAGGAGAGGTGCAGCAGAAGCGCTCTAGCTGTGTCAAGGCTGTGAAGAAGAACTAATCATAGAGTGTTCCGTTCTATTCGCACCGCGGAGGTTCTGTCTCCTGTGTTATTTATTTTGTTCTTTCGTGTCCTGGGTGCTTCATAAAATAGGAGAGTACAGAAAATTTGATTTTCATTATGATTTTATTGGATTTATCTCTATGAAACAGCGATTAGTACTTCAAGCCATTTCCTTTCCATTTGCCCGTCGTCGGCACGCGATACACCACAGTGACCCACTATTCTCGCATTTTTGTTTTTTCATTTTTTATTCCCAACGGACCTGCAGGTATATCGGGAAAAAAGGTGGCATTATGTCCACCGTGATTGTACAATTGACTTTGGGGAGGTTACAATTTAATTTCTAACAATCTCTATTCTTTTACCTGAGAAGTGTTTGCGGAAAGATTAGGAATGGGATAGGGTTAGGGATAGGAGTAGGTCGCGAGAGAACGTGGGTTGGATGCCCAAGGGATAGACATATGAGCCGTTGGAATGCAAAAAATGGTATAAGTCCGTTTCTTGCCACATTTCAGTTGTACGCGAAAAAGCATTCCTCTACTTTTATTTTGTTTTGTGAATCAGTGGTGTGAAACTAGCTTCAGTGTATTTCCCCTATGAAACAGCATTTAGGGTACATTTTTTTATTAATATCATATTAAGCCTCATTTTACAAAAACATGACATTTTTTTACTTACACCATTCTTGTTCTTAACGACACATATAAAAACGGACTGTGCTTCGTTGGTTTGGCCATGTCGAGAGCATAGCAGACTCTTTCGGGGGTCAGACAGTTTATCTAGGGACGAGAGTCGAATAGCGAAACAGCTACATTGATATGATATTAGATTGAACAGCGTGAGAGGAAGGAGTAGGCCGCGAAAGTAAAGGGTTAATGTGGTGAAAGAGACTCTAAAGAGGAACAATATTAGGAGTCTTAAGAAGAGAAGGTGGTGTATGAAGCAATGCATCAGTTTAAGAAAAGCGGAAGTGGTATGCAAGGGTAGGAAATTATTGAGGAAATTATTACGAGAGCCAGTTTGCTAGGCCTGACAGCAATAACTAAGTTCTTTGACTTTGCCTACCCCAAAAGGGAACGGAGTGATGGGTATGAATGCATGTTAATCCCTCAAATCCTAAATTATCAGTTCATATATTAAAAACCCTCAATTTCATTGCTGTATCAAATAACACACAGTAGATATAAGACTTAGTGCTTTCCTGGCGTACAATGTGAGTGAAGTCTTCGCGGGTTTCCCACCAGGTCAGTTGTTCAGCCAAGTCTGAGGACGATGACAGAGTCGGCCATGGAAACGTCGGCCTTGGCTAAAACAACTGACCGGGGGGGTTATTTTGTAATCACACTTAAGTGAGAATACGTCATAAAAGGTGGAAAATTACGTCATTTTTCGTAGTTCAACTCCGCCACCCAGGCGGCGTGACCATCTTCGGCTCTCAAGTGGTGAACTGCCAGCCTATTTATTTGATTCATCCGCTCTTTCGACTCTTGATCCGTATCTTCCGACTCTTGATCCGTTTCATTTGGCTCCGCCTTTCATTAGTTCCATCTCACCTGTCGTTAGGAACGGGAAATGGAGCCACCATAGGACCTTGGCCGATCGTGAGCCGAGAGCGAAACGGATCTCCCGCCTTCCCGCAAAGAGTCATTCCAAAAAGGTGAGATTACAAAATAACCCCTCTGGTGGGAAACCCGCGAAGACTTCACTCACAAGACACACTAGAGTCTCCATTATCCGATTTAAGTTGGACTTAAGGCCACCTCGGATAATCGAAAACTCGGCGAATACTCTTGCGGTCGTCAGGAGTGCGAAAATTATGATATAGCCAGTTAATTTAATTACTGTACGAAGTAGCGAAACAGTATAATTGGCTAACGTCCGTGAACGGCAATAGGGAGATAAGAGTTCGAATCCCGGTCGTCTCAAAGGATTTTTTATGTCGAATTTCACCCACCTTGGCGTATGTCTTTGCACTCGTGCGCGTCGTGACAAAATGCACAAATGATCTGACGTACCAGATCATTTGTGCATTTTGCAGTGGTTCGAAAAAAAACTGTATTTCACTAGAGAGTGAAGTGCAGTGTCAGCAGCACACTTCACGACGATGTTTAAGATCCAAACAAAGATGGATAAAAATACGGTCATGTTCGCAACCCATCGGAAAAGTTCAGGTAAAGAGTTGATTAAGAGACACAGAGAGTTATGAAGTTCGGGAGAATAACAGAGTGAGCATTAAGATGTATTCAATGGACATTTGTAACTTTTGGAACTCTGGAAGTAAAACCCGGAGACTACCTCGTGCAGAGCCAATTTAATTAAGTATTGCAAATGGTAGGTCATCAACAATGAAAGCATCTCGGGTTTAATGATTAATTTATAGTAAACTAATTGTTAGAGCAAAATGACTGAATTAAGTCAATATTTGTTCAGGGGATGCATCAATGGCCAAATAACAATACTATGGTGTAAAAGATCTGAATATTGTCGGTGCATGCAAACATTTACTTCATAGACCACAACAATAAAATTACTTCTATTTACCTAATTACCTGAGTAACTGTTACCTAATTTTTAACGGTTCTTCCAGTACGTTTGTAAATGTATGCCATCTTAAGTTCACACATTTCAAAACATTTTCTGGTGTTTTCCCAAGTTTCAACATTTTTTATAGGTAGCATAGATTTGTGTCGTGTTGTTTTTCAATGAGGAGAAGTCTTCATGATACCATACATAGGAAAAATATGCGAGATACCATCTTAATTCGGTATGCAAAGGTGTACAAAAAAATTGGATACGCAAAAGGTGAGAAAAACAAAGATGAGCAAAGTCTAGCATGGGGATAAAATAGGTTTGTTAGGGAAATTTACAGAATGTAAAGGAAGTGGTTGGGAGAATTATTTACAGGCGAATGGATGTTGAATGTTGTCATAGAAAGGAAAAGTTTGCGCAAGCGAGAATAAAAGGAAAGGTAAAGGCATTTCCAGCGGTGGGATGGCAGGTGAGAATTATGAGTGGCTGTGAAATTCAAAATCCGAAGGCTCACGTTCGTTTTTTGTCTTCCTCCTCTTAAAGTGCTCTCAGTGCCCAGTTGGATGGCAATTCCACCCGAAACCTGACCCTGATTTGATATTTTAGCCATTTATCATACCCAGATAACCAAATAATCCCTCTATCCTAGTTCAGACGTTGGCAATGACATATAACTGGAAAGAGTGGAGAGTAGCAGAAGATCAATTTTCTCAGATGGCTAAATCCATCTACTATGTAAAAGGCTACTCGTACGTACGCATGATTCAGTTTTTTATACGTAGTGATTCAGACGTGCGCCAATAGATGGCTAGCGAGCTCCATATACGTTCTCCACTAACTGCAACACGGCGCGAACGTATGCATTTTTCAAAATGCATTTGGGAAACTGCTTAGTAACAGCTCCGCCGGTATCACCAAAATTGTTTTATGCAAATAAATATTGGACATTCAGATATTATATATTGTGTCCCATGGTTACATAGAATGCCTTCATCAAAAATATATTTAAAAATCACTCATTAATTTTTAGTTAATTATTTACCTTTTTCATACCTTTCTGGCTATTTCGCCAATATATTAACCAGTTTCAGCAGGCTTTTCAGCTAGTATCGCATATTAAGCTCAAACACAAAAAATACCTGGCTCAGCGGACCTGCATACAAGACCAGGTATCGAGTGGGATTCAAAACCTTCCATTTTTCCGTGAATAATAGATATGTTGAGCATAACCCTACGCAGAAGACATAAAAATGTGGAATGCATGACCATATATGCTTTGAATGTAGCAGTATTTCCATGGAGAATTGTACAGCTAGTCGGTCATCCATGAAATATATCACGAAAAAAAAACAAAATAGAAAGGTAAAAGAAATGACTTAATCCTAATTCACCACGCAATGGATGGATTTACCGATATTATTATCTCATTCTGTGTAGATAAATGTCGCGGGAAATGAAATTTGTCACTTCGGATTCTTCCAAATCTCTTTCCCTTTGCGTAGTTTAGTTATAATCATGTAATTTTGCGTGGAATTTTTGATAAATCCCTTTTTGTACAAACAGAAAGTTTGACATTATCTATTACGTGCTATTCGGAAATTTCGCCTAAGCTACCTCTTCCGTGCACACTACCGTATTGAGTATAATTCGTATCTTTTTGCACTAAGTGGCTGGAGGACATGGACGTTACGACATTTTTTAACGATATCATGGAATTTACGCCACAATCATCAACAAAATTCGGAAAGATTTTATTGTTTTTTAGCACAAAATAGCTCATTCAACGAGGGTCACCAAATTTTTAATTTAAAATCATGATATTACACAGCATTTACGAAAGAAAAAGCTTTTCAGTCTCTCGTTGCTATCTTGATGAAATGTGCACGGCATGCCTTTATTCTGATCGTAAGCACTAGATCAAGTGATCTTATTTTGAGCGATGACGCAGTTTCAAATTTTTCAAATGTGCATGACCTTGGGAAGCTGCTATCAAGCTCCAATTTATCACAAAAGCCAGCCGGAACGCAATTTGCGGGTAAACTCGAATTGAAGGAATGATTTCTTGAAAACAGAAATACTATTTGTATATCTGAATTCGTATTGTTATCAGCAATATAAATTCGTGACGCGAAAATACCATGACGTGGATTATCTACTTCCACAGGTGATATTATTATCATGTGAGCATTATCACAAAAATCTTTCTAGGACCAGGCACCTTAAGTAGATTTCACTGCACAAGAAACGCCAATTGTAATTACATGGTTCCTCTTCACGCCTTCAACTTACTTTCATGGTGCCACGAATGGCGTCTAAATTTTTAAGTAAAAAATTCGAATATGGGACTAAAAATATGAATGAAAAAATTCGTAGTTGTGAACCTACCTAACGCTGAGGGCATGGATTAGAGCTTGCTATATATATGGCGTTAAAACTATGTCTCTGTAACACATATATCCAGCATGTGATACCGAAATTCCATATAAAGAACTTCGGCGTTGTTAAAACTTAAATTTATTGGTAAAATGGCACCCCACCTATTTATCCTGCAAGACGCACGCCCTCATTACTGTCCGACTTGGCGCTTCGCGTAAACAAATGACCCGGAGCCGTTTCCAAGGCACCATTCTTTACGGTGTCAAATACATTCCAGGAGAGATGCGAGAAGAGGGCTCCAAATTACTTACGCGAGTTCAAAGAGATTTACAGCACCTTTCGCTAAGCATTATTTGGAAGGAATGAAAAAATATTTCCAGAACACATTCATACGATCCTCATTGGATAATAGCGGTTACTTCATCAAAGAAAAGGGATTACATCAGGAATTGTTGTAAAAATTTAAAATAGCGTAGTTTTAAAACCCTTGAAAGCGAAAATATTTAACAATAATGAAATCTCTCTAGCAAAGTTATTATGAATTTATTTCAATTCGACTTTAAACTCGGATTGTAACACGGGAGCCTTATCTTGATCACTTGCGTCCTTGTTAGACTCCACACTTCAATTGATTTGCTTTCAAACTCCCTTCCATTAGATAAGAAATTTCAAATTCATTTAAGATTGTTCCCATGCTTACTGAGCAATCACACTATTATTATTTGTTGATAATTCTGCACTTTGCCAATATATTTCTCGACCTCTTCTTTATATCACTTGCGCTCCACGTTTGTCATGGATTAACAATAAATAAAACTGCAAATTTTATGGCATATGGCAACTTTTCGTATAAATAAGCTCAAAAATATTCTAAGGTTTGTTCACCAGAACATCATCACTTATTTTGGGTCGTGTTGATAACTTCAACGAGCAATCATAAAATCACCATAACAGTCGCCAAAACAGCGTGCGTGTATTTTCAGAAAGCTTTATCAGCAAAAATTTAAAAATAAAAAATATTTCCACAACCTCCAATCCCCGAAAAGTATCCTCACCATGTCGACCATGTGTTTGATTTTACAATTGTTTCATTTAATAAGCAGTATTGGCATAGCTTATTTAATTCAAGACGGGGAAATTCAATATATTACAATATTTAAATTTTTCCCATTTCTTAAACAGCATGTATCCCGCAATGCCTCCCAGGCTTGATTGCAGTAGTAGCTTGATTATTTTAATATCATATGCATAAAAAAAATCTGAATTCCTAAAGATTAACTTTCTCTTCCCTCTAATTTCAAATGAAAAGAAGGCTAAGTAAAAATCAACTAGCCGTTTCATCAATCCATAAAGTGATTAAATTTTGGCGCCATGCCAACTTCAAATAACTTCGACGATTATCATTTCCGTGATTTTATGTAATCAATAAAGGGGGAAAAATGGAGTCGGCTATTTTTTGGCAATAAAGGTTATAACAACGTTTCCCCCAGCTTGATCTTGCAAAATTAACGAGCAGTATAAAACTAATATATATCCACCGCTGCCGGGATTCGATCATCGACCCTTTGAAGAGAAAGCCAGCATTACAATTCTACCCCATTAAAAATCTGATATTTATTCTACTAAAGTATGGCAGGTCAAAAGTATTTACGTCTGCTACGCACATCATACATCTGCACTTGATTGGGGTACGCTGAACCCTCAGATAAAGAACTCAGCATCATATAAAAGGATTAAATGAGGGGAGGAACATTGGTATCTTATACGCTGCTTAAAGAGACATATTTAATTATGCCCAGTGAGTACTGTGGGGTCTCTAAAAGCAATCTCCCAAGACCAGTAATGGCTGCTCTAGGGGGGTTAAGCGACTGTAGAGATTGCTCCATTAATGAGAGGGGAGTAATTAAGGCAAGGGAGTAATTAGGGAGAAGAGTCACGAAGGAGAGAAGAGCGGCGTTGACAACGGAACAATCTCACCGAGAAATGCAAGAGGATGGGCTCGAAATCGTTCAAGGTAATTTTCAGCCCTATTCGAAACAGGGAAATACCGTCACAAAATAATGTCAACCAAATCAAATTGGTAAATTAGGGCATTGAAATTCAAATGTCTGATGACTTGCAACCCATTGATAATCATGGGTCGTTAGCTATATGTGGAAAATATTTTTAAGGTCCCGCAGCTTAACTTCCGACTCAAACCAAACGAACATACAAGGAGACATCGCGAGACCTAGTATGTTGAGGTCACTAACGACACAATGTTTTTCTGAAACTAGGGTGAGTGTGTAGAAAAAGTGTCAAGGCTTTCTCTATCATAAGCCGCGAGAAAATTGCTAATATAGAATTTCTTTCCGTGTAAATTCTTTGCATTACTCTCATTAATTCAAGGACCGCGGCGCCGTGGCCGAGTGGGTTAAGGCGGGAGTAGATTAAAATGATTCAGGGCCTAGAGTTCCCGGATCTCATGCGGCATATTATTTTCCGGTGAATGTTCCGGAGACAACGTAAGATGCCCGATCCCGTGCATTTACAACGGCAACATCAGCATATCAACATGAAAAGGAACATTAGGAGTCTTAAGAATAGGAGAGCCTATCCTATCCAACAACAGCATTTTTATTTTTCAACATATATTTTCTGGAGTCACAACTAACCCTTCAGGGCGAGTAGAGAAGCCAATTGCGGGATCTGCGTGCGCGCAGATACGAATGCTCATGTGACATATTCCCTCTTCCCTCCTTCTTTCATGGATGGTGTCCTAAGCACCCCCTGCCACACGCCCCTGCGACCCCAATTCGTCGATTCATCAGCATATTTTGTACCTATATTTTGTTTTCTAGTAGTTAAAGCACGCCATCGGTGAAATCAGTTTTTATAAATAGTCAAAAACGAAAATAATTGCCTAACACAGTATTTGTTTTGACTCATGCAGTGACGGTGGAGCCTCCTTAACAACAACATACATACATATATATATATACATACCCATCACAACATTCCCTTTCGGGATAAGTCAAAGGACTTAGTAAAAAGTAATAACTTCAGGCTTCACTATATGGAATCTCTCCATATCGGAAATAAACATTGCACTTCGTAATGGTCCACTAACTTGATTTATTTCTTACGACCCGTGTTTCATCACATAGTGACATCTTCACTATGTGATGAAACCCGGGTCATAAGGAATAAATCAATTTAGTGGACCATTACGAAGTGTAACTTTTATTTCCGGACTTAGATATTGCTGTTAGGCCTAGAAAACGGGCTATCTTTTAATAATTTCCTCCACAATGCCATCTCCTTGCATACCTCTTTTGCTTCTCTAACACTCGTACATCGGTTCATACACGCTCTGCTATTCTTAATGTCCTTTTTCTTCACTATCCCATTCACCCATGACTCTTGCGGTCTACCCCTTCCTGTCACACTATTCACTCTAATATCGTATATCTGCTTCGTTATTAGACTCTCTCCCATTCCCACAACAAACAAATCTGAACAAAAACGTATTATCTGATTAGACATAAAAACGTCATTAACTTAACAAGAACACTGTGTATTATGATTCGCAGTGCGTGCGTCCATTTTCACATTCTCCGTGGACTCTTAATGAGCTCTTCGCACATTAGGACGGGGGAGTTGGACGTGGAGAAGTCAGAATAAGGGAGGTAACGAGGGCAATGGACTCGTGAGGGAACGGGATTGCAGGGGAGGGAAGGTAGGGCGGGTAGAGAGGGGTAGAGCGTCCGGGAGACGAGAGCGTAGGGGGGGCAGGGTCCTGGATAGGCCAAGGGTCACGGTCAAAGTCGCGATCAAGGTGCGGGAGAAAGTTGCGTGCACGTCGCGAGAGGGGGCGTGTTTTATGACGGCGCGTGCGTGGCCGCCACGTCCCCCACGCGTGCTTCGCCCACTCACGCACCCACGCATACAAGCTCACTCTCGCTCTCACAGAAGCTGCGTGGACCTGTCCTTCCTTCCGGTTAGAAACCTGCCAGCGCATCATCGGGCGGTGGGGAGCGCATTTGTGGCATAGCTATCAAAGGGGGGCCATGCCGCCGCAAGACATGCGCAGGAACGAAGCATTCGCAGTTACACCACGACTCCATGATGCAAAAGAAATTATAAAAGTCCATCGTTGGGCTCCTTTCGTTCCTAAAATTCGGCCTTCGGTGATGACATTCTTAGCTACTAAGGTAGTTTGAACGAGATTTTTCCCCAGTCATAATCTATTCCATATTCGAAATTTATTCCAGCCGCTGTATGAAGTATGACGTAAATATTGTAATGGTAATGGCACAAAAATATTGTTTTTTACGACTAAAACTTTTGTTATTAACTAAATATGCATACTTAAGTATTTCACTTGACCCATTTTTTACGCCGGACGGGGAAAACGCCTTCACAGCAGAAGATTTTTTTTCGATTTTGTTCAAAGTACTAGAGTGAGTACAAAATTTATTTTTTCAATAGTTGAGAAAGGATACGAACTACATAACATTAAATTTATGATGCGATATAAGCGTTAAAACTTCCTAATTTTTTTTATAGATAAATTCTCTCTGGAGCGCATGACCATGGGTACCACATCGCATGGGCTTTAACGGCTTCTTTGTTTAGGCAAATGTCTCAAAAAGTAATGAGCTGATTATTTGGTATCTTTGGAAAGGTGAGACATTTTTCTCTATGAGATCAGATTCATTGATTTTACATGAAGTGATATCGCGCTCAAACTACCTTAATAATCAAAGAACTACGTTCACACGCTTCGTGGAGGAAGTACCACTGACTGTGTTTAAGGCTAAACAAATACTAGATTCCACCTTTTTCTTTGTTTTGCTTGAATTTCTACAGTATCTGAAGACGTTATATTTAAAAAATAAAAATAACTAAGCCACAAAATATACAGATTAGTCAAAGATTATATTTTTAACGAATACTTCTTTCCAGCGATCGAACATCAGTGCTATTCCTGTTTAATCTCCATATGTTATGTCAATAATTGCATTAAATTGCTATTAAGTAAAAATATATGATTGTGAGCTGCTTAAATTTAATTTTTATTCAGTTCCATGTAATTTTTCTCAAAGTTTTCCACGAAATTGACGTTAATATTTCAACAATAATATTTTACTCCTTTATTACTCATTCCTGTACATTATGTCATGAAATTTTAAAATCATTTTGACAACAAAATATCGTGGAGAGATATGATTAGGTAGTTCACGTCAAACAGTGTACACCTTTTCTGTAAGTATCCAGAACATTAACAAGATGACACTCAGGTTGGGAACCTTAAGAATGAAATCGCGCACTCCCCTGGCAATGCATTGCTTACATGACCAGATCAAGCCATTAGTTGTGACGTCAGACACGGTGAGATACGTGTATTTTGCACGGTGGAAAGCATTAACGTTGTGGTATATCCTTAAAAGATCACTCTCAGGTAATTAAAATTGTGGCATTGAAGCTAATATAAAATGCCGCTTTGCTGGACAGCATCTAATTGCTAATCGATAGGGATAATAGGCGGTTTTTCGTTTTACTGTCCCGTATTAACGAGGTTTGCATAACAAGTATGAAGCATTTTTTTCTTTCAGGCAAAGGTATTCAGTAGTATTGTATAACCCCGAGAAGTATGCCGGAAATCCAGAAAAACATGACTTTTAATGTAAGCATTTCGATTTATATCAGCTTCCCGGCTCTGACGTCCCGCGCTTAGTATTTAGTTGTCGTCGAAATAAATTTATTTAGCCTACATAAGACTTCTATCTACTTACGCAATTTCACTCTTCATCTCAACATACGTCTTACATCTCTTTATCCCGCTCATGAAACCCATTCTCTTTCTTCCCCTTTCCCCGCTTGCCCTCAGTATGGGCTCACATTTTAGCCCAGAGTGCACAACAGATGACAGTATGGGCTCTTATGGCGATTCATTTTCCGTGTGAATCTCCGTGAGGTTAGAAGTGTTATGTTGCCAATAGCAACAGGCATATTAAAATGGTGCAATGCACGACACTCACTGCACATCTAAGTCTTTCGATAAACAAATATTATTTCCCTTCAGTAACTTACCTAAATTTAGCATGGTGCCGGAAATGGTTGCCTCCGTTGCCCAGAGGTGAGCACACGGAGGAGGAGCAAGTTTGGCAACAGCGCTCTCCATAATGCCCATACTGTCAACTAAACGTGGAACACTCTTTAGTCGTGAATTGTACATCGGAAAAAGAAATATGGGGATCGGGTTGGTGTTGCGAATCAAGTGTTCGCCTCCCATGCAGAAGAGCTGGGTTTAAATCCTGGCGATGGAGGGGATTTTTCAATGTAATCCCGACGCCTACTTGGGCGCCTTGTTGAGAGGACTTCAAGTACAGAACTCCGTCCGTCGATTGGAACGTTAAACCGTGGTCATTTTGGCGCCTTTCATTACACGCATTAAAGCCGATGCAAGGTTTATCTCCATCCTTCCTATACTCCCCAATAATCTTTCCCATACCAGCTTACCCACCTGTCCTTAACCTGGCAATCAAATGCATCAATTATTGATTGAAACTACTACTTTGAATGCACTTTTATGCAAAACTAGATGATTTTTGTGTGGCACAGCCTGAAGTATTTTTGCTAATGTCAGGGGAAGCTTCTCGAAGGAAGTATCACAAGAAATCATTTTACTTTCATCAGAAGTCCTTTAGAAAATGAAATGTTCGGATTAGTTTTGCAAAGCCCTTTTTAGCGGAGGGAAAAATGAATTAGGAAAACATGGAAAATTCCTAAATTGTGAGACATGAAAAATAAAGGGAGCAACATTAGTTTCTTAAAATCAACAAAAAGCTCATATCTCACAGCGCTACAGTCTAACCCTATAATCCAATTGCAAAACACACAATTATATGCTTCGGGTAAAATTTTGTCACATGAATACTTTCGTTAAATTAATAAAAACATTTCATAGAAATCACAGATTAATTCTCCAGAATTACAAAATATAAAGAACGAGCCGGAAAAAAATCTAGAGCATAACAGAATTATTATATCACAATGTAGAAAACACATCAACGATTAAATTCTGAATTTACGACATCGAAACCCAAAATAAATTCGCATAGAAGATTTGTTGGCGAAACTGGCTAACATACCTGACCAATTGGGTAATTCGGGTTCGAATCTTGGTAAAGTTGAATAGTTTTTTCATTGCTAATTAAATCACTTTGATTAATGTAATAAAACAATGCGACATTATTACAAGAGAAATATTGTGTTATATTAAGCTGGTATATTATAATATAATATATAATAATATAATAAAAATACAAGCGAGGTATTTAATCTTCTCAATGCCTTAGAACTGGGCCAAGCAAAACTATAAATTTGGCATTAGTTTTAAACAAAACAAGAAAATAATAATTTGCGTCGCTAGACTGATTAAGAACATCAACTTTGAAACAATATCTCGGATTGAACTTGAAGGCATAGATATTCCTTATTCCAATTCTATCCTTATTTTGAGTAAATCATAAATAATAAACTGACATTGTACGACCAGGTAAATGCCATTTCTGATAGAATTAATTGAATATTATATCAGATTAAAACCCAGAAATAATTCTAACACTGCACAATAAGAAACTATTGATCACGGCGTTAAGTTTTTCTAAATATGATTATTGCACTCAAGCCAACGGACACATGACGAGTGAAACTAAATAATAAATTGAAACGGTTACAAAACTCAAGAATTCAATTCATTTTCAGTCTTCGCCGGGAAGAGCACATTTCTCCTAACAGGAAAAGGTTCCATTGGCTGAACAATTTTGCTACACGGAAATATCTGCTTTGGGGTTTTCCATTTTTTATATTAAAAAATAAAAAACCTAAGAATCTCCGAGAACTCTATTCTTGTCCACCTGAGACTATCCCATCTAGCCTTTATTTACCTGAAAAGAAAGGAGTCATGTTCCTAGCCCTGAATGACGAAAAACCTAACCAGGCGGGAATCGAACGTGCGACCGCAGACTTAGACAACTCCGCCGCCACCGATGCCGATGAAAACAATGAGAAATTGGTAGTTATAAACTTACCACTGTACCCCACAGAGTTTCACAGATCCCAATCCCAACAAAGTTGTAACACCAAGAAAAAACGACAACATAAGGTAAATTTTACAGAACGTTTTGGTGTGAATAGCTAGCTCTATTAGGAGTGGAAGGGCGAGAAAAGTGGCTAGGAGGAGTGGAAAAAGTGAAGAATTCAGGCGGGGAGCGGGTGAAGTGAATTTTAATTCTAAACATCACTTCACCAGCTCCGCACTGAACACCCCCTGATGATGTCAACTACTCGGCGAAACCTGGTCGGAGGTAAATAAATAAAAATCTGTGGAAGCTACAAATATTTTACTGGTGTAACAACCATGAAACTCCTCAAACTTGAGCTGTATACCGTTTACTGAGAAAGCTCTTGCAATCAACATTTCTAAAAAGGCAGAACATACCTTGGAAAAAATAGCAGGGTGTGTGAGAGAGAACATGTGATCGTGCAAAGTAAGTGAGCACGCAGAGACTGGAAGCGAAGGGACACTTTGAAGACGCCGCCGTCAAAGGTCAAGAGCTCCGCCATATCATTTGGCGAGAATCGATCCTCGGGAACGAGCGGGCGAGACTCGTATCGAGGCCACGGGGGCGACATGCGAGGACGGAAAACACCAGAAGCGTCGGTGAACGACCCATGTCCGCTGCTACACGAATCGAATTACGAACCTTTTTTCTTTTTAATCTTTTAACGGCTTGACATTCAAGAAAACAAACAACCCAGGATTCCTCCGCTGGATCGAAAGCTGACACAAAAATAGAATGGGGACTATCGATTGTCGGCTGCATATAGACGCATTTTCCTGGAAGGGGAAGGACATATTAGGGGGGAAGTGATAAAATACAGCACTTGGAGCTTTATTACCGCCCAGGCGTGGACTTGGTAGCAAGCAACGTTCAATGGTAGGCACGATCAAACGAGGTTGGCTTTGTTGGGGGTGGGGAAGGTACAGGCTGTTTCCCGAGATCCAAATAAAGACAGAGGGTTATCGCGTTTGAGTATTGATGGCCGGTAGAAGAGAAGCAATTACATGGCCTTTTTTCAGTTTCACAGGAGAGAATATATATTGTGAATGCCTCTCCGTAAGAAATTTGTCCCTCGGTGACGACGACGGTGAGAATTTAGGAAGGCGCAAGTTTCATTTTATAGCGCTCTTATCATCAATCACTCCAACAGTAGTGACGAGGGATCGCATGGTAGGTACAATAACTGCTCAAGTACCGATATTCATCAGTGAAAAAAAGGCCTTACCCTACTGCAAACCGCGGAGAGGCCTTCATATACCTTTAAAATCACCTTCATAGTAGATGTAATTGACATGAGTAGGCCTCATAAACAAAGTAAGTGTAAAAAATTATTCTGAACAACGCATACACTAATGAGGTAGCCCAAAACGTATAACATAACACGCATTACCCTCCATTATCAACACCATGAAACTACAAATTGACAATTGCTTCCAAAAATATTCAAGAATAGTCATTTGAAAATTCACAAATAGCATCATAAAATATAAAACGGAAAAACATAAAAATATCGGAATTAAAAATTACACTTCGTAATGGTCCAATAGTTTGACAACAATTTAGTGGACCATTACGAAGTGTCATTTTTATTTCCGATGAAACAATACACTTGGATATTAATGGAAGACGCATGGACATAATTGAACATTATTATTAACTAAAGGTTAAGTGAAATTAAAGAAATTTTTTAACTTTCCAAGGATAGAAAAGGAGCAAAAACCTATAAATACAAACATCTTTCAATAAAAAAAAGCTGCTATGCAGCAAGGGCCACATACATGCATTATGATGAGAGACCTACCTTTGCCATTAAAACAACTAATATCGTGGATTTGATAGGGCACAAGCAACCAGAGAAACACCTTATTTCACACGATATCCATCAAAAAGAATTAATTGATGAGTACAAAGTTAAGCTGAAAGCCGTAAGAGAAATTACCCAATAGTTAAAATTATTTAGTATTTAACGTCAAATATACACAGAAAACTTAGGTACAACTATTAAAATACTGGTCATGGCAGGGTCTCTTAGGAGAGGGTATTTCCTTTAGTTAATTTACGTTTCTAAGGAATTTTTTAATCTATCCACTTTTTTTCCAGCAAAATAGTAAACTTTGCGAAAACCTCTCAGGGGTACAGTCAGTTGCATTCTAAGAATTATTCAATCTATATTTGGAACATGCAGTCATGAAGCATGCTATCTCCAACGATCAAATCCTTTTCACGGCATTGCTGGCATTCAACGGCTATTCAAATCTCTTCACCTTTCCTCTCAATACTGCACCGTAAAGACGTCGTGCTATATACGAGTCTAACTCGGTCGAGGCTACTAAATTTGTTTAGTGCTCCTAAAAATCTTAATTTCTTTTCCAGTGGTGCCATTTCAACGGAAGGGAGAGTCGCTTGGGAATTGAAATCGCAACGGAAAAGGTGCACCAAATTCGGCAGCATTGCACTAAGCTCTACGATAGGCAAGGTCAACTTTTTTGGGGCAACCGATTTTGGCCAGTGGGTCAGATTGTGTAACAATGTGTGCATTTGATAATGTACAGTCAGAGTAACAGCAAAAGTAAAAGTGGGCAAGTCTGCCTGTGCTACGATTACGACTGTGCATAACAACTTGTACATTTGAAACAAAAATATATAACTTAGTGTAGCCACATAAATCTCATACTATACGGCCGAGCTTTCGCTGCCGTACATCATTATCTGGTATTATTTCATAATGGAGAAGTTCCCAAATAATGCCTAATTCATTTCAAAATATTGTACAGTTACAAAAATACAATTTAGTTGATAATATAGTTGAGCTACCCATGAAGGTAGGTTTTGATGGAGATAAGATTGCCTGAATTAATCACTCAAGCAATTACAAGAACTGACTTGTACGATATCATTCTTCCGCTCGGTAAATGCACTGCCTCTTTTCCACCAACCCATTAAGCCTATTCTCTTTTTTTCCCCTTCGCCGTATACCGAACATCCTCCCCTTTATCACATTCTTCACCATCCCGTCAATCCTTGATACCCTTTCAACAAAATTTGCAAGTTAATTTTTTTTTA
The DNA here is from genome assembly GCA_963573305.1 of Pyrrhosoma nymphula. Taxonomy (NCBI): domain Eukaryota; kingdom Metazoa; phylum Arthropoda; class Insecta; order Odonata; family Coenagrionidae; genus Pyrrhosoma; species Pyrrhosoma nymphula. Next base: position 1,462,629 of record OY754339.1, on the reverse strand, counting down.
ATTTTAGGAGAACGGATAAATGTTATAATTTCAAATGTAAGTGAGATTAGTAGACAGCCCATAATTATGAAACAAAACGCTATAATTCATGAAATTTCCCACGACTCCAAAGCTTTTTAAAGAAAATTAACAAATAAAATTTAAGCTAAAGCTTGAATCCGCTGCAACTTTGGCCCAGCGTAAGTCACTTTCACCCAAATCTTCAAGAAAAAATCGCTCTCTTGCCGTGAACCGTTACAAAAGGTACATATTCACAAAATTCCAAGATAATAACCGAAATAGCTTTCACGTTGATGAGTAAGTTTGAGTTAGTCAGTCAAGACAGCCTTTTGCAGTAGCAAGAGAAACGGGGTGGGAGAGACATTCCTTTTTATAATTCAGAGCCGCACCTTCAATCGAGGGAGTGATGAGGAACACTCGTTGGGTTAATTAACGGCCAGAAATTGGTTTAACCTTTGTTGACGGCGTGTTTCAGGACAGAACTCCGTAATAACCTCGGTGAAGAAAAATAGGCTTGTAGCCACGGTCCCATTATGCCGTTTGCCAAAACAAAGTCTGGCAGCTGGGATTGGACGTCATGAAGTTGGCATGGAGAGGAAGCAAAGAGAGGAAGGGAAGCAAAAAGCGAAGCGGAAGACGCTTGTCAAAAAGGACAGACGGCTTACCTACTCCTCGTGTTTGACCCTGAATCTCCAGAAGACCCCCTTTTTCATTAGCAGCGGTGCAAAACTAAGTGTCGGGATGGACTATTTCAGTGAATTATGTCACGGGACTACTATTCCCGCTGATTCATGCCCTCTCCTTTTGCACAACCGCTGCCTCACTGCTACAAATACTAACAAACAACGTCAAACTAAATTTAAAATCGTGGTGAAGATTTAGAAAGCGGGAAATGTATTTTGGATCTTGGATGGAAAACAGCGCTGCCCAAACAACGCAATGCCTTAATCAAATATTTGAAAACACGCGCAAGACTGTAGAAAATCATTTTTCCACGTGAATTTCTTTATCCTAAAGGATACACAGAAACACTGAAGAGGAAAATAACAAAAAATCGAGCCAAGAATCTATTCAACACTTTCAACTGCTACGTTCTGAAAGGAGCATGGCAGGTGAATCTGTTTTCAATGCACAAAACATTTTCAAGTAGTCAATCAACCCAAGGACGACATTCACTTGTAATACTAAGCTCATGTATTATGAAAAATAATTGTGCATCAAAGGTAATAATTTACCATTGAAATTACCCCATACACATAAATATATAAAATGGTCATCCCCAAAGCCCTTCAATACCGATTGAACAAATTTACCAGTAAGAATATAAAATAAATAATATTTAAGGTTATAGGATTGATGAAAACCTCCACGTTTAAATGTAATAAACACATGCACGAGCCGAATTTGAATTTTTATGGTTGCTTTATTAATGCCGTACTCTGTTCACCCGGGAGGAAATTCAGAAGAAATAGGAAGGGAGCCAATGCTAATTATTTTCAATCCAAGCTTTTGGCTTAACGCCATCATTTTTCATAACAAATACAGTATGAGCAGTTCACGAGCTAATTATAGGGTAGTACTCTCAACAAGAATGAATTTTTAGCTAAAACAACAATTTCATGCGTTTTAAAATTTCCTACGAACGCACGCAGAACGTTATGGCTTAATTTATGTTTTGATTTACCGAAAATTTCAAGCAATTATATTCAATTTATTTAGACCGTCTCCAACGTTGTCAGTAGAAAAATAAACCCGATTTAATAACTTCCACAGAGATATCGCGCAGGTGAGGTTCTCAACTTATAATTGACATGCACACAGCACCTTAAAGTGAGGCTGAAATGAAAAAGGCAGTAGCGGAAGAGATGAAGAGAGAGAGAGAGAAAAGGTTAGCTCCTTCAGGGGACGGACGCGGCGAGACTCGAGGGTAAAGAAGAGAGAGGGGGTACAGAGGGGATTACGATGTGGGGTGGGGGAGGGCAAAAGACGGAGCCCGGGCAACCGTAGCAGAGGGAAGCACCGGGGGGAGGGAAAGGCAAGTTTGCCCGCAAAAACCACCCTCACACTCCACCAACACAGAGACCCGACTCCCAAAACTTGCGGTAATTGCGCTTGGCGCATGCTGCTGCATTCTCCGTAATACACCAATTACGGGGGAGATGGCGGGCGAGAGAGCGGCGGAAAGGACGGCCGACCCAGAGGGGAGGGTGAAGGGGGTTGAGGGTAGGGAGACGAAGAAGCAGGGGGAAGTGGGTGTGACCAGCGATGTTGTGAATGAATCGATACTCGGATAACGAAATGATCCAAGAATAAGTATCGATCCTGGAACTGTCGATACAACCACATATCGAATTGAGTACCTACGCGGGGGGGGGGTGAGCTTTGTCGGCCCGGTGGTGACGGGATAAAGTCCTCGCCTGCTAATCCGATGGGTCTCTGGGTTCGAGTCTCGCCTGGGTGGGTTATTCAACACTCAGGACATGGGTGTTTGTGTTCATCTGTTGTTGTTGTTCATACGGGGGGCAACGGTGATCTTTTCTAAATCGTGGAAATATATAATATGAAATATCTCTTTAGGTCCGGCCTAAAGACACAGGTTGACTTGTAATTTAGACCTGTTCTTTTTATATGCTAATTTTCATCCTTATGCTACACAAATTCCTTCACGAAAACTCATAAACTATGAATATTGAGTAATCGATGTACGTTTAACTACATACTTTTTTAACAAACCTATCCCTCCTGTAACTTCCCTATGCGACCTTGGAGTGATCTTTGACGAAAAATTAAATTTTCAGGAACACATTAAGATGACTGTGAAGAAAGCAATGGCCATAGTTGGTATGCTCTATCGACATACTGACCTTCAGGACCCCACCGCTCTAAAAACAGTGTTTTTTGGTAGTATTCTCCCCATCCTTGAATATTGCTCGCCAATTTGGTCTACCGCCTGCCCCACTACTCTAAACTTGCTCAAACGCCCTGTCAACTTCTTTCTCGCTGTAGCCCGCCATCGAATCCCCACACTCAGAAACTGTCCCCGTGACTCTATCCTTTCCTCCCTCGGGATTTCCAACATAACTCACCGCCGTGTCTTATCTGATTTAATGTTCCTGCATAGAATCTTCAGCGGATCTCTCCGGACGAATGAAATTCTCCCTCTTTTTCGTTTTCATGTTCCTCCTCGCCCCTTACGTAATAACCCTCTGCTTCATATTCCCCGATTCCGTCTTTCCATCTCCCAACGCTCCCTTTTCTACCGAATCCCCTCCTTGTTTAACTCTATGGCCTCAAAATATCCTTCCCTGGACCTCTTTTCCTCTACCGCTAATTTCAAATCCTCCCTTAAATGCCACCTGAAAAATTCACCGCTCTCTCTAACCCTTAATCCCCTTTTTACGTTTAATCATTTTTGTTTTTTATTTATGTTATTCTCTCTAAGCTTTTATTTATTTATTGTGGTAAGCCAATGTAAAAGCCTTTGTGCCGTTTTTGGTGGTGAAATAAATAAAAAAAATAAAATAAATAAATACTTCAAATATGCTTCAACGTGAAATTTAATTTTATTCCTGTCAATCTGAGATATCTTGTTAATATCGATAGCCGATGCAATCAGCAGAGTATTGATGGGAATTAAATATCAAATGCTTAGTCTCGGTTTCGCAGTATTTGGTATCGAATCAAAACTATCAATACTGGCATCGAAATCAGTAATATCGAAACATCCCTAAGTGTGACGGCGCGCGGCTGCCAGAGGAAGATGAAATAGGGGAGGTGGCAGCAGCAGCAGCAGGCGGTCGGTCGCTCTGCGCGTGGCAGACATCTTTCTACTCCCTCCTAATTCCCGCCAAGAGCCAAACTTCTCCACCACTTCGAGGACCGACCGTGTGCTGTATGAAGAGGGAGAGGACTTATGAAAAGCACGGCGCCTCAAATCCTGATTGTTTACACGGAGGGGAATAAAACATGCTTTTAAAAGGATTGCGCCCGCCGCATCCCAAACTGTTTTATTCCCCTTCGCCGGGCACGCCGGAGAAACCCTTCGCTCCAAATTAGAGCGATAGAGAGGATGGGAATATTCTTAAGGAGTGGAAGGAGATGTGGACGCAGTGGTAATAGAATTAGCCCTAGCAGGCAGGCCAACAGACTCACAGGTGCCACTAAAGGCTGATATTGCTAGAAAAATTCACTTCGCATAAATTATGGTAGTTTGAGAAGATCATACTTTTATTATAATCAATGAATTTAACATCATTATTAAGAAAAAAAATTCATTTCTAATGGTACCAAAAAGGTATAAACTAGAGTATTTTAAGTATTAATTAAGAGTAAATTGTCTTTAAAAAAGAAGCCGTTTTCCATGGGACGACAGTGCACACTAGAGATACATTAGTGAGAGAATGAGGAAGTCAAGACCCTCGGGTCGCGTCAGGAATGTAACGGTTCGCATGATTTCCCAATTATTTTTTCAAACAAATTAATTGCACACAACCATATTTTTTATGAAATCCAAAAATAAACATTTGTTTTTTAAAACTATTCAGCAAACAGCGTGAATCGTAAAAGTCAAGTTAAAGCCTCGAATATGTACATATATGTGTAAAAACATCAAATATAAAGTCTCTGTTATGAATAAAGAAATATCTTGGCCAAAATATCTTAAAGTTATTTTTAGCACCATACTACGTCAGTAGAACAGGTGAAATCACACAGTATTTCAAATTAAAATAGACAGGAATAAGAATTTCTCATTATAAGTACAATGTACCTCTATCAAAGACAAAGAGCGAGAGACTAACGCACCAAAACACATTTCACTTTTTGTCTATTCCTTTTTCCCGATATCTTTTGCCTTTCCTATTTTTCATGGCTGGCGTCCAAACACCTCCTGTAAACGATCTTTGGGGTGGCTCTCAGAGTAGTATGTAGATTTATAAATGATGTGAAAATTTATTTAAATTACAAATACCTATCAATTAATCTCAATATAAAATATTTGAAATTTATAATTTTTGAGTCGATTTTATTAAAGAAATTAGGAGGCAAGGTGAGTTGGAAGGAGTAAGGAGGGGCGAAGGGGTAAATCACTAGGCAGTGACAGAGGGGAGGATGTTGGGTAATCTTGGAATGGGAAGAAAGAGAAGAGATTCCATGAACGGAAGGGAGAAGGATAGGACGTATGCTGAGATGAAGAAAATAATATTATAGGCGGACGGCACAGGTGAAAGTCAAGAATAGTTTTGCTTGCTTCCATTTAAAAACCTACCTTGATCGGTATATCACCTATTAATAATAATGATAATTTTATTTAAGAAAAAGGAGACAATTATTTTTTAGCATTATCAATGTGATAATTGTGCTTGGGCAACGTCGCTACTGATATTTAGTGCGTAAGGACCGGCATTCAATCACTCAATTCAATACATTCAGTCAAAATAAGACGCACGCATGAAAGTGAGCCGCTCTCATCACAACAGCTTACGTCAGTGAGGTTGAACGAGTATGCCTCGATGGAAAGGAGAGGGAATGAAAATAAAGAATTAGAAGGGCCTTATTCTGAAAGGATTCGACCTCAACAATGATGTAGGCGGGTCTGCACAGCCTCGATAAAAATCTCAAATCTTCTTTGGCATTATTTTATAGTTTTCGAGGTTGTGAAGTCCTTATTGTAAGCCGCATACGAAGTTTTGGGCTCGGGAATCTCCATTAAGGGAAAGAAAACGTTAGTGTTCAGGAATATCACTGTTTTTATTAAAAATCGTACCACATGAGTGAAAGTTTCTCGGGTTTCACACCAGGTAAGATTTTTTAAATGGATCAACGTTTCGATGGTTGACTCAGCCATCGTCATCAGGATAATGAGTCGAGCGAGGATGCTGGCGGTTATATATAGCCGCAGATGCCCCATTGTTGTGGGGGCCGTTACGAGTTCTTTGAATTTCTTCAATAGGGTAGTTTCCTTCATCAAAGAAAACGGAATTCATTTATTGCGACAGGTGCCCCAGCATAAACGTATTCATTACACGCAAATTATTTGGATTAAAAAGTCTTAGTTTACAAGTAAATTTAATGTTAATTTTAAGTTCATTTGAAAAGGCTCGGAAATGGCGGAACAGCGGCAGCTCTTATGATGACGTAACAGGTAGATAGTCAACATTGCGAGGTATATGGAATTGTCATCGACTGTACTTACTATAGTATTTCAGAGTCCCTAAAATCTGGTGAACATGTATTAATATACCTCGATTAAAATGCTCAAATTTCGGAAAGTCTCCTCCGTTGAGCATGCCATTAAAAGAAGTTTTCTAGGCTCCTACGCTACCTGCTAGTACAGAGCTACCGCGAAGGAGTTCTTCGCGGCAAGCGTCGCATGCGCAGTGAAATGAATAACGAAACTGCGTACCTGTGACTTCGCGTTCTGTGGTGTTCCGGCCTAGATGTTTACGTTTTGATCACTTTCGTTTTGACAAACATTTCCTTTATCTCATCTTCTATTCCTTTCATTTACCATTCCTATCATTCATACCTTGCATATTTCATTAGTTACCTTTCATCATCAGTTCCTTTTGCTGATATACAAAGCCACAATGTTTCATGAGAAGAAGTTCAATGGCTTTACAAACTGGTTTTGTACGGACAATCTACCGTAAGTGGATGTGGCCATGGTGGTGGAGTTCTTTAGAGAAGATGTTCGGTTTAGTGCAGGTGAAATCAGAGGAGTAAAGCAAGGTACTACTCTCTTCTGACAGCTTTTAACCACAAAATTCTCCTCTTCTCGATTAGTGGAACCGCGACGTAAGCTTTCTTGCTATCGCTAAATGTTGTTGTGTGACACTGCGGCACAAAACAATTTTTATAAAGCAATGTCCTCGGAGGCATGTTACTGGTACTCCTTGGAGAATATGATGCTGATGCAGTGAATCACGAGTTCCCATCAATGGTCTGTGATCACGGCGAGGGGTGATCAACGCATTTTAGTTGTTTTAGTATTTGCTCATACATAGTTTGCTTCGAGATTTTGCCAATCAATATGCTATTGATGATAAGCCTTTTTTGCTAATTTCATGTTCTGGCAATGACATCTCGACAAAGTGGATGAATTAAATTAATGTGTAATCGTATCATAGCTACGGCGCAGCACCTGCTCTCCGTATAGTTATTAAGTGACGATTTCGTGCTTGCTTGCGGGAAATATTTCGAAATGAATACGAACAAAATGGTTTATTTCATGCTTTTCATACTAACTTTACCTAAAAAATAGGAGCTAGCACCATTAATTTGAGAATATATTATACTATACGATTTTCATTCCCCATACCGTAACCATAAATGTTTCATTATTTTGATGAGGTTTCTCTATGCGACTAGAGCAGCTAAATTAATAAATAAAGCTCATTTCCATTTTACACCAAGTTTACTTTTGCAAATAGTTTTTTTCCCGTCAATAAATTTATTATTATTACTAAAGCTTTCTCGGCGGACGTCGTCTGCAGATAAGCAGCGGCGGCGAACCACCTAGCGGCAGATTGCGGTAGTTGCGTACGTACCTGTGACGTCACACGTAGGATTAACCAGCATGCAATAGTTTGCCGTCGCGTTTTCGCGCCGTTGAATTTTTTCACTTTTTAATTAATAAGGAAAAATACTTAACGCCATTTAAAAATCGAACGGCTTCAAACACGTACTCCAGGGGTTATAAACTTCAGATCTAGGCAATAAAAAAAAATAGGAAACCACCCTATTACTGGGCGCCAAGTCCTACTTAAGTTTAAGCCGTTGTCTCTATTGATGTTATTTTGCTCCAACTGTATCAATATCGCTTCTTTCGTTATTCTTTCCCAATATTTGGACGCCCGGGAAAGTAGTGTGGAATTTGGGAAACGGATGTCCATGGTCAAGACTATGCTCTGCTAATGCAGACTCTTCCGGTTGGAAAAGCCTAATACTTCTTTCATGCTCTTTTATTCTTTTCTCGATGAAAACCTGAAATCCTTTAAATAGTGGCACAGTCATTACGCCAAACTACTTCCGCTCTCGCGCGACATCTTGCGGTGAGCTTCAAAAAATCATGCTTGACGGGAGCCAGGAAGTCCTTCCCTTGATCCCTTCTAGCCAGAGCCATTTTCCCCTTTTCGTTGGTCAATCCCTCACATGAATCACACTCAACACAGGATTGAATGACAGGGTCCAGTAGCTGGTGCCATACAAAGGACAAGCCAAGCAGAACGAATACCAAACAAAGAGAGGAGGAGCCGTGGGACGGCACTCCGCTCATTACGTCATTGACGAGACTCGAAGATACCGAGACCCTTCTAAATATGGCACCAGGAGATACGAGAGGAGGGAAAGAAAGAGGAGTGGAAGGAAGTCTCTCGGAAACCTGCACGTCAAAGGAGAAAACCCCATCTTCCGGTTTCTGCGAATGGTGGCGTCAAAATGTTAAAAATCACAACGTCGTAGGCGAATGAGAGCAAAAAGCGTTGGTGATGTGGCCGTCAAAACACGTCGTCACGCTATTAAGAAAATTTCAGCCATGATTCAACGATAACAGATTGATCAAATTCATACGAATGAAGATATTTGAAAATTTCATAGGATAAAAAAACAAAACCAATACCAAGGTATCAGCACAGAATAGATACGGAGAGGCATAAAGCGGAAAATGGCTGTATTTACTTACTTACCGTGTTCTCAGCAAGTTCCATGCCAGCCAGTCGGAATTAAGTAGTGGTACACGACGAGAGAAAATACATTTCTCTCATTATTTCTCCGAAAGATTGCTGAAAATTTTGGGTGGTTTCTGATTGCGCATCCTCCAGTGTCGCACAGAACTTGATGCAATAACGCTAGTCGAAATGCACGGTCATTGTATTGAATATGAGAACCAGACGAACTCGTCGTGCACTGCTTAGCTGTCTTACAGTTAATGACACGAAAGGCGGCGTAGTGCGGAAACAATGAATGATGAATGTACATGGACGTGTTAACGTACATTGCCACGTATTGATCATCATTAGTTGCTGTGTAAAAAAGCATGTTGGTACACTTTTTTTAACAGACCTTGTATGCTTCTCAAGAAACTCATTTCTTCAGCTTGCAATCTCATTCATTCCCTCTGATTCATCACGCACGATGCACACGTATCCTTTGGTCCATAATAAATATTGTGTATCTTCTCATTTTACCTTCCTTGGCACTTCCCTATCCCAGAGTAAATATCTCGTTTTTGTCCTCCAGCAATATTTCTTGCGAATGCAAGTAGGAGACTGGTTTAACATGGAGTGTAGCGTTGTGTGGGGCAAAAACTTGGACACAGAAAAGCGGTCGAGAATAGGCTGCAGGCGTTCGAGATGTTGGCGTGGAGTAGGATGGAGAAGATGCACTGGACCAAAAGGAAGACAAGCGAGCAACTGCATGGTATGGTGGGTGAAGAGAGAAAGCTTCTAAGGAAATTAGGAGGAGGTGGTCATAGCAAAGTGGCGATGGGGAAGAACGAGAATCGGTTTGATGGAGGAGAGTAAGAGAGATGCTGAGAAGAAGAAAGAAATTGTGCTGGTAGATTGCACATTTAAATATCTAGAGGATTTTTACTGGCTTCCATTTAAACCTACCTCAACCGGTAGATTACCCTAAAAATAACAACTCCTCGAGTACAGCCCGGCATTGTGGTAAATTGAGCCACACTACGTTCCACTCGGCGTGAGCTTTGTCACTTCACTTTCTGCGTGAGGTCGGGAGTAGCGCCGACAACAATAATCTCGGCTCTTTAATACATCTGCCAATCAGCTCCTGCCCGTGAACTTTCGTCCAACCAATGAAACCACTAGCAACGATACTTCCGTTGCTCTGGCGAGCGAAAGTCGTGATGTCACGTCTTTGGGCTGAGGTGCTGGGTGTTAGCACGCGAGTTAAATTAGCATCATTTTGAAGCATTATTTAACTAGCTGATTATATTACCACCTTAATTCTTTTGAGAGCTTGTGAAGATGCATTTCACCGTCGCAACACTCTCTAATAGCTCTCAGAAGGCAAAAAAGAGCGGAATCCAGATAACGTCTCATTGGTAAGTAAACGTGGTCTTGCTCGTGGTAATGGGGAAAACGAAGAGGAAGGATGAAGAAAAAAGCAAGGAATTGGACGAAATTATGGAGAGAGAGAGCGGGAAATTGGAGAGCAAGAAAAGAAGATGAAAATTAAATGAATGCGTGGACCTTAGACGGGGGCCAAATCGAGAGAATAGGGCAAGCCGCATATTTCAAGCTACCTTCAACGTAGAGAGACGTTGAGCCGTGGAATGATAGCTACTTCTAACCTCCTCCCCCCTGGGAATAGAAGACCCCGCTATCTCATCCCAAAAAACCGCCCCTTCTCAACTCACAACGTTATCTGCGGCAAAGCCTTTCCCCAACATCTTCAGTGTTTCTCCCTAATTCCCTCCCTTGACATGATGTGTGGTTTCAGTCTTATCATCAAAAAGAATGTGCCAAATTAATTGTGGCCTCGTAGGCAGTCCTGCCTATGATTTTTCCGATTGCCCGAAATGATCTCTACCGTTTACTCCACGGCAATATCAATTACATATTCTTGCCCTCACTTGACAAATTAACGTGTTATGGATCAACAATGGAACAAATACTTATGATACAAATACTTCACTGACTGGCAAATGCTACATTTTCTCATTACTCTGTCCTTGTCCTTTAATCATCGTTTTAAATAGTTTTGTATTTGATCATTCATGAATTTATTTTGGTTTAATTCGTCATGAAGAGGTTTCCCCTCCATTGTGAGTTAAAGCAAATACTAAATTCCACCTTTTTGTTTTTAATTGCTTAAAAAATATTTGTTTTTACAGATGCCTTAGATATTCAAAATAAATTATGCGCAGATTATTTTGACGTCATCCAGCAATGAATTCTAAGTATCTATCACCGCAAACAAATATTTATATTGTGATAGTTAGTCTTAGTTTCTTTATTATCTTCTTCACTTTTGGCTCAAAACCATCCTACTAGAATATGTCTCCTCCTGTAACAATATCTTTGACCTTTATCAAAATATTACTAGGGAACCAAGCATTATATGACTGAAAAAATATGTTAACAAATAAAAAAGCGACAAAATATGTTAATAACTAAATAGATAAAAGTGAAACAGAGGGTTAATAAATAAATAATAGTGATTTGAGCTATTAACCCATTAACTGCCAGTTCGGAAACTTGACATGCGACAATTTTACGATTACATATTTTTAATTAATACATTTTCCAGCCGAATGAGCCGCCACATACTCGTACATTGAATTACCATCGTATTTAGACTTCAATTATTGCAGTAACCTGCTAATAACTCAAAGAAATATGGGAATGTGCCAAAACGTTATAACCATACTATTCCCTGGGATTATTTCTAATCTGCAAACAGATATTCACGAAAATTACAATTATATTAGATAGAAAATCACCATTACATGCCATGCTTCGCCCACTGTCGCCATTAACGCCATTACATTTCTGGCTCAATTTGCGAAATAATAGCGTGGGGAGGTCTGACTCGGAAGTTCATATCAAACGAAAGATTCATTTTTCTAAATGTAGCCAGAAAATTAATAAAATTACAATGAGTCATTTTACGATGAAAACACCATAACCGAGCAGGAAATTCCTCGGTGGAATCATCGCATTCATCGGCGCACATGTGGGTGGCTCTTTAAAAGGGAGTGGCTAGTCCGCAGGACCCAAGAAGTTGATTTAACCGACGGCAACAATTCTTTACAATTGCCATTTAAAACAGGTTAATCCTTCTGGAAGGTTTGGCAGAATAATAAGCATGAAAACGATTAACATGTACTGTAAACTATCCCCGAAAAGCGTCTTAAATGTTGATTGATTCTGGATCACCTTTGTGGGAATTCTTTTTTGCTGAAATAAAAAACTCTAATGTATGTTGGTATAATAGCGCAGTTGACATAAATGCAGCCAATTTGTAGACACATCCAATGCCGTTTGGGGAAGGGAATTACGTGACCGAAGAATGCACGATGGTGGCCTTATTTTTAATCGCGTGATCGTGAAACAATAGTTTCATTTTCATATATTTCTAAGCCAAGTCTTCAACAAGTATTTCAACTGCACTAAGTTTCAACTCATCGCTTTCACCATCTACTACCATATCACCTTGATGACGCCATTGCGCTGAAAGTAGTCATGCTATAATAAATTTATGGTGGAAATACACATTGTATTTGCTACTTGAGAGTCAAAATATTTTGTAAAACTAGTTTTTCCTTCTGGAAGACCTGCAATACTTTCGGATTTTGGAAATAGGATATCAACCCAGCGCCTATCCCAGCCTACCGCTCTCTTTCCTTCCTCTACTGTCCTCTCTGCAGGACGTCTTCCTCCCTCTCCATCTCTCTCTTCTCCTCTTTCTAATCCCACTTGCTTTATGTCCACCGATCCTTCCACCCCCTTAGGACATTATGGTCGCAGCGGCAAAGTGCCTCACTAAGCCTCCAACCCGTTCGATCCTCAGGAGAGATGAAGGCTTCATAATTTCCCTGGGAAACCCATCCACACTTGAGGATTAGACGGAGTGCCGTGAGGAATTTCGGGGAACTCGTGTACAACTCGAGCAAGTTTTCCGTTCTGAAGTTAACGCTTCTCGACTCACTCCAAGTAGCGAATTGATGTGCTTAAAAATACCGGTATACACGGCATGGTGTCTCACAAAGATGAACTCTGCTACATATTGCCCAACGTTGAAATTATTAATATAATTAGAGGATGGTCTGCCGATATAGAGAGGTCTTGATGGGGACAGAATTATCTATTGTACTTGTTAGCCCCAAAAACAGTGATAATTTTGCTACTGTTACCTTAATGTTTACATAATCACTATCAAACTTGAAAGCAAAAACTTGCGCAAGTTTAAAAATGTTGCTGTATGGGTAGCTGAATCGCCAACAGTGAAAGAAGTAATAAAGATACAGGTAGCTAATGGAATAGCCCAAGAAAAGGCTTTTCGCCAGGAGTGGGGTCTGCCAGCAGCTAATGACACTACCTTGGAAGTAGGGAAGCACTTTGTTAAAACATATATGTTTTGAGCATTCTCTTATACGGCAGTTAAATCTGGGCAAAAGCTGCAGCTGAGCGAATGAAATTGGAAGCGATAGGGATGTTGCGTTATCGAAGAATGATGGACAACTCTACGAAGAGAATCACCAATGAAGAAGTCCTACGAATACAGAGTATAATGAATATTCAGAGAGAATAATTCGGAGAAGAAGAGATTAACTATTTGGACAAATCTTGCAACACAGGAATCTTTTGAAAACAAAAATGGAAGGAGAAATGAACCGGAAGAATTAAAGCGGAATACCAAAAATAGAAGACATCCGAAAAATTATGATGGACGTCAAAGTGAAGAATTATGTAGGAATGATCGGTTGGATTATCGGTTGGCTGAGAGGAGAGCTGCAGCGAACCTATCTTCGGGGTGGTGACTGATAATGACTTAATATTTTTTCCTTTTTGCGATCATATCCAATGTTAAGAATGGTTTACCGATTGAAGTAGGTATATTTTAATGGAAATAAGATTACCTCCTCTAATCTTTCAAAAAGCTTCCGGACCCTTCCTCCTGGCATGATTTCTCTCTTTAATTCGGCGTGTCTCCTAACTTTCTTTATCTAATCTATGAAACCTAATTTCTCTCTCCAAAATGGGTGAATTTAAAGTCTTATTTCTCGCCCCTCTTTTGAAGATTTTTTGCAAACAGAGGTTGAATCCTGGTTATTCGACATCAACACCTGTTTCACCGTACTTTGTTCTAGGTATCCGTAATGCATACTAATACCGTAATTCTGTGTGATTTGTGTAGCGTAACGGACTCACTCAGCTTTTATATCGTTGGCAACGAAACGGAATATGGAAGTCAGGAAATATATGCTATCATAATGTTCTCAGAGGTTCAATAATTTGACGCGCGAGCCTTACCTATAACCTTATTAATATGACCCAACAGGTAGTAGGCTCCACAAAATAATTATTAATAATGTACAACCGGTTTCGCCGACTATGGCACCATCAGGTACACATCATTCTGACACTTGTCGGCAAAACTGGTTTTACATTATCAAAAATTGTTTGGTTAAACCTACAAAGTCTACTAAGTACTGTTTTTTATTTATTATTGCAGTGGATTTATCAAGTAATGCCTCACAACGCTGATTTTTCCCACCTTGGCTGATCACAATTCTTAGTTATTGCTATCCTTGCAGCGCATCATAAGTATTTCTTTATATATTCATCTTATTGTTTACCACAGTCACTGATAATTTTCTTTGGATAAATTTCCCTCTTCTTTAACTTCTCTCATCAAAATGTCGTCAAGATCGAACATAGACTTATGAATTTTTATCTTTTGTATTCCTGTGCCTTACGCTTACTCCTGCAAATTTCCTCTGTTAGCTGGTCAATACTAAAATATTTGAAGAACACTTGCCAAATGCTTAAATTGTTGTGATTAAGTTGGTAAGTAACAATTTATTTATTGCAGATATTTTATATTTATTGCACTATACTATAGATGTTTAGCTCTTTTCTCTCCATCACATAACATTTTAAGTGCCCAGCGTATTGATTTCTCTCGATAAATCTACGATTTTCTCGGAATGGAATCATCTGCGCCGCCGCCGCGATCTGTTTACAAACAAAGAAAATACGCATTCACAACCATCACATGCAGCTCGATTCTGTAAATGTCATAGGCGTCATAACACGTGAATTATGGCGGATTCGCCTCAGCTGTGACGGATCCGTCACAGGAGCGATTCTGTAAATGTCATAGCCGTCTTAAGTGCTTTTTTTCCGTCATAACTTAACACGTACGGGAGACCCCGTGCTAGCCGTCATTAGGGCATTGAATAGGAGTATTTTTGTTCATTACTTAAGATATTTATATGTTATCACCTTCAATTCTCCATTTATTGTATATAAAAACATCATATTTACTCGGACAAAAGTAAAAGAGGCTAAAACGGTATTCATAATACAAAACTAATTTTAACTATAAGCGGTAAATTTTGCTTAAATAAGTGTTTAACTATGTATAATGTTCTAGAAATCCACAACTTTTAACATAAAACATTTACGTAGGCAAAATTTACCGCGTATACTTAAAATTAGTTTCGTATTATTAATACCTTTTCAGCATCTTTCACTTTTGTCCGAGTAAATAATACCATGAAATATATTAATTAACCATTATAATGATACTATATGCATAAATGTACCTATATATTACAATATATAAGTGCCCATCACTGAGTCGCACCATCAGTCGAGTTCATCAGTCGACATTTGGGCTGTGGGCCTTAAGGTAACGGAACTCAATTTCGTTTGTATTTACAGAGAGTGCAGCTTCAATAAATGGTACAATTTACATATCGTATTACTTTCATTATACTCAAATGGAATAAAGGATGATCGTTTGTATTTGCGCTAACTTGCTCGTCGGCATGTTTACACATATTCATGCTCGGAGGTATCACCAAATTACGTCGTGTATGCAAATAGTTTTTAAACACAATAATTCTGACAGTATTGCTATTATTAAGTGCATACCTATTTCGCTACGATAACTAGTTTGGTAATGATATACGAGGGATTTCTCATTTCGCTGAATATAGAATGGTATTCACTTTATTTCATATCTGTTTCTCGCATATTGACAATTATACATGAGGGATTTCTCACTTCGTCGAAGAGTATGGAATTCACTTTATTTCATCGATGTTCCTAGCATATCGGTAATTATGAGGGATTTCTCACTTCGTTGAAGAGTATGGAATTCACTTTATTTCATTGCTGTTCCTCACATATTGGTAATTTGAGGGATTTCTCACTTCGTTGTTTATTGAATTCACTTTATTTCATCGATGTTCCTCGCGTATTGGTGTATGCGGTTCAGTTTCACGTAATACTTAGCACGTCTCACATGGACGATTATTTAAAAAACTTGTGAACGACAACTCAATAGGTATGTAAATGAGCACGGGTTATTACTACTCCCACGAACTATATTCGTTCTATCACATTATTTGACACTTAACACTTTCAAATAAGGCACAATTTTCAAATAAACAACTTCATGCACAAGCACAGTTTACTCGTCTACTTTTGTTCAAAATAGTACCGCAAATATTGACCTACTATTCATCACGAGACCTCTCCGGGATTCTTCAGCGCATAAATATCATGAATGTTGGACAAATTTGCCCTTATTAGTGATATTGCTCAAAATATGGGCACTTTATCATAATTATTGATAAGATAGTATATTATTTTGGATATGTTATAACATAAGATTAAATAAACTCTACGAATTTCGTTTTCATGCTTGAAACACACGCTCGTATGATTTCCGCTAGTCAATTTTTTTAATTGGGTGAGCGTTTTTCATTGGTTCCTCTCGTTCACGAACGACTCGCACGGCGTGAACGAGTCCTCCGACTTAAATCTTATGACGGGGGCTTACAGAATCGCTTTTGATTGATGACACGACGTACCCGTCATAACCTCCCCGCCTTAACTAAGGCACTTAACTATGACATTTACAGAATCGAGCTGATGGTACTACGATAATGGACGGTATTTTATATAATCTGGCATTATTCGAAGATTATGATGATGGAGAAGTAGTAGAATATCTGAATTATATAAGGCGCCCTTATGTGATTCGAACCAGAGTAAATCTTGTTCTGTTTAGTAAGTAACTTGCCTTGTTTTCTAAAGTATCTTTATAATTTAGGACCAAGTGAATAAGTAACCGCCTATCTTCTGGGGAGTAATTGGCAGTTCTCTTCAGCTTTCGTACTTCCATTCTTGCTTAATCAACCTGAAAACATACCTCTCTGTTTCTTTTATCGTTTTTTGAAAAGCAACATTATTACATAGGTAATGTTTTAAATGCTATTAGTACAAATACCTCTCATAAAATGCAAAGTAAACGCATTAGCCGAAGATCATGCAGCCACTTTTCGCTAACAACTTATTGTTTAGCACGAGACTGTTTCCGTTCTACCGCTCGCGAGAGTACTGCATTGTCAGCCAATCATAGTTCGCGATTTCTCTTTCATCCGTAAATGTAAGCGGCATTGTTATTGGTCAGGTATTTATCGATAGCATAAGTATCCCGCCGACAAAAAAGGTAACATAAACAGTACCCTAATTTTAGTACCCTAACTTTTCCACCGGACAATTGTTGGAAACTTTATCGAGAGATGGAAAAACCGGGCCTTAGCCATACATCAATGATGCATGAAACGGGGGAATTCTTGTGACATTCCGCCCGTGATAAATAAAATTTATTTTATGATTGTTTATGTTCCTCGAGGAACATTAACGATCACCTATGCTGGTAAATAACTCTTTCATATGCGCTGTTATTCTGTGTAAGCAATAAAAGGGAAAAGTATGGGATTTTGTTTTCAAGTTTTGAATTTTGAACGCGCTATGTGGTCTGACACTTTTATTTTCACGTGGGTGGGTCAAATGTTGCCAAATGAGGGACCGGAGTGCTTTAGCATGAGGGGTCATGACATATTCCCTTAAGGTCAAAACGTCCTTCAAATGTCTTCCGCAAAGTAAACTCATATTCCAGGACTTCTAAGTGGACGGTGTTTCAGCAGTCAAGTTCTGTCAACGCTTGGATTAATATCATCAGAGAAATAATAAGGAAACAATACGGTTCTTTCATACCATTCAAAATTTATCCTCTTAATCCTTAGTATTCATGGAGGTTTTAATGATGATGGCATTTTTAAAACCCGAGTGTTAATTACTAAAGAAAAGTAATTGTGAAGTAGGAGAGTATGTGGAAATGATATTATGCATGAATTTGCATATCGTAAAAATGTCGATGATGGTTCTTACTCGTTGGTACTATTTAATTATTATTACAAATGTAATATTATTAATTTGTATTTTTTCCTACGTACCGTGACGCTTTCTTTTAAATTATTTTAATTTTGCACGCTGATATGAGCTACCAACAATCTTTCTTTTTCGAGATATCAGGGAAAAATCAAGAGGATACGTGAATTAATTATAAATGAGCTTCAAATCGTGTTTGAGTCTATATTTCTATTTCCTGATTGCACATTAATTATCTCAATTCCAGTAATAAACTACACAGCTTATAAAATTAATATCGCGGTTGTCTTCGACGTGAACGTGTCTTCAGCCGCGTCTCAGCTACTTTGGATGAGGCGAATGCAATTTACAGGGCAACTAGGTCACCCATAATGAAGTGGCAGGAGGAGATGGCTTGCCCATTTACGTTTCCGGTGTCATCCATGAGTAATTGACTCGGGAGTTGCCTGCCTGCGTCGCGGTGATCATCACATTTACTCAATCCTTGACGACGAGAAGCGACCTCCTGTGCCCTCTCATTTGGCCCTCCACTTTCGCCCTCCTGTCGCCTTTTATGTCGCGCATGTGTACTTGTAGAGCGCGCTCATCTTGTTCCTCTTACGTATCCTCTTTTACTACGCAAAAAAAAGAAGAAGAATCCGTGGCTGTAACGTTGCTCCTATATATTTTTGGTTCACCGTGGGGCGCATCAAAAGGTTGCAACATGGGCTATGCGGCATTAATTCAACCCGCCGCGCATTCTGTAAGCCGTTGGGTATGGCTACGCTTTCGGGGATTTATGCCAACCTCTCTTTTCAGTGCATGTTTTAATTGGCGCACTTCCAAAATGTAGGAACTTGAAAAAATTCAACTTGAGCATGTTTTTTTTTAAATCATTTATGACGTGCTCAATACCAAGTTGGCCTTTTTTCATTAAAGAAAAAAATGGTGTTGCTTTTAAAGGAGCGATCATAAATTAGTCTATGGAGTGGAAGCTAGGTGTAACTATTATGATTTTCTCGATTTCTCGTTCTCCAGACAAATATTTGGCGAAGAGTACCTAGTATTAATTTTCGGGAGGAATTAGGGGTCCTTTTTAAGCGTTTGAATTTTTACTTTCCTCATTGAACTAATGCAACGCTGGAGGCTAGTTCGGCGATTATTTTCTTGCTGCAAACAACCTAATCATTACATAGTTCCATCTCTGTTGACTTCAGAGGATGAGAAATCACTCTTCAAGTGTCGAATGTCAACAATATCGAGGTGTTGTTATCTCAGCCTAACAGGTGCCAAACTTTTGTTCACCACAATCGCATCAAGTTGAATCCCTGTAATCAACTATGTCTTCGTAAACACCAAACATTGTTTGTTACGCAACCTCTCCGAGTAGGAAACGTGATTATTCAGTCCCAGAAAAAAGATCCTTTACTGTACAGAGCTAACGATAAGTGATTTCTCCGAAGCTTTTTTTGCTTTGAATTTTTTATCCCGTTTCTCCAAATGCTGTCCAGGAAATGTACTTTGTTGAGAGCGAAAAACATACGTTCTTCTCCGATTCATACTTTGCTTTAAGAAGTACTTTATCCTCTTAGGACAAGCACTAGCTTGGAGGTTGGAGTGATGTGAAACGTACTGTTTACTATCCACGTAATTATTCCGCCTACTTTAGAGAGAGAGCTCGACATTTAGTTCCGACCTTAAAGACAGCTGCGCAATACTTCGGGATAGTGGGCTCATGTTTACATCATTAAAAGGATAGTTTTTATTGGGGGACGGATGAAAAAAGATTAGACTAACAGAATGGTCCATATTAAGCGAATTAGCAAAGATAAAATGAAATGAATGATGACACTTCTTTCCTCGTTGAAATTGTTTGGATCATTTCGGGGCATGGCAAGAACACTTAAGTAGGTACACTTTATATGGACAGAATACTATTGAAGTAGTTTTCAATTCTTATTTATCAGCTGATACCGAAAATTCGGAAGATATTTTGTAGGGTTCCAAGTGGTTCATATTTACTGGAATCAAAACAATTTCCGAAGCCGTAACATTACTGAGGTTTAAGGCTGCCACATGATCATCGTCATACATTGAGGATGGTGTCTAAGAAATACTACTAGAGTGGGGTCAAGATACCAGAGGTACCAGAGAGAGGCCAAATTGGTTGCTCCGTATGCATTTAATGTGATGGTTGTTGTGCGTATCCACCATATTCTCAGCAAGTAACGTAGGCGCACAAATAGAAACCCTTACCGTGCGAATATTCACTTAAGGTGAACTATACATGATTGGAAGTGGAACAAAAAGAAAATAAATGGGAAATTATGCGGTAAGACTAAACGTAAAGCATTAATTTACAGGTAAGAAAGGAGGTAACTACGATTTAAGCGATCTTCTTGTACATTAGTTTCATGATAATTCAATGGTGGTTACGCAGATTAAACAGCGGTAGGTACAACCATTTCAAAGACTATTAAGATGTCATAAGGTTGACATTTTCGGAACCAGGGCATTATTCATCATGAGTATGCAACAGAAGGTCTCAGGAGAAGTATTTTCGAGAAGTTCTCCGTCGTATATACTTGACTGATGAAGGCTTTACTTCGTAGAAGTTACTAGTACTCATAATTGACATAGCTTAGTACTTTTCTACAAACTTTTATTATAGTGCGACGCGTTTCGCCGCTTTACGGCATCATCAGGTTTGGTCAGGTTTACAAAATATAATATACGTATACGTTTGTTATTTCATTTTGTTATTGTAGTTATGGAGGAGGAGGGGAGGGGGAACTAGATATTGGGTCAGGGTTGAGGGGAGGTAAAATGAAAGACACGATGATTAAGGGCTGGTGAGGCCGGAAAGATTAATTTATCTGAAAGGAGGGGGGAGGGATGCAGAAAAAATAATTCGTTGCAAAGGTCTTTTAACTGGCTGATAATTTCTAATTGTTCCAGTGCGTCCATTTTCAGGCCTTTGGGAATAACGTGTAAAATTTCGGGTATAAAATCGCTCGTATGATTGTTATCCAAAAGGTTTTTGGCAAATAGTGAGGTGGAATCCATATTTATATAACATCTGGCGTGTTCTTTAATACGTGTACTAAAACTCCTACAAGTCTGGCCGACACGTTATTCCCAAAGGTCTGAAAATGGACGCACTGGAACAATTAGAAAATATCAGACAGTCGAAACACCTTTGCAACGAAATATTATTTCCGCATCCCTCCCCCCTCCTTTCAGATACAATTAATCTTTCCAGCCTCATCAGCCCTTAATTATAGTGTCTTTCATTTTTCCTCCCCTCAACCCTGCCCCAATATCTGGTTCCCCCCTCCTCCTCCGTAACTACAGCAACAATAACAAACTGAAATAACAAACTTATGTATATTATATTTTGTAAACGTGACGATGTCGTAAAGCGGTGAAACGCGTCGTGCAATAGTAAAATGTTGTGGAAAAGTACTAATCTGTGTCAATTATGAGTTTCTCTATGTCGTGTTTGCGATGCTATTCGACACAAGAGACTGAAGCTGTGGGCCACGAGGAACTGGTGGCTGCGTCATGATACTGCTCCAGCTTATTCCAAACACCTGATACACACTTTCCTGGCAGAGCATGTCATTCAGCCGGTGCGCCAAGCTTGTTACTCCAATGAAATGGCTTCTTGCGATTTTCGAGGCCATTCCCGAGGATAAAGACCACCCTTTAAAGACCCCATTTTGAAATCCGCGAGGTTATGATGCAAGACGGCACAGCTGCGCGCCATCCAAAAAGAAGACTGTCAGCGTTGCTTCCAGCGATTAAAAGACCGCTGCACTAAGAGTGTGGAATCACAAGAGGCCTACTTTGAAAGACATTCGCTATTTTATTCAAGTAGGTGAATTAACTTTTGTTTCCAGATCAAGGTCGGATATTTTTTCAAACAGACCTAATACAAAGTGGGAAAGAGTGAATTGGACAGAAGAAGAAATGCCGGAATCAGAAATGAAAAAAAGACTATCTTAAGAAATACTTACGGTAGAAGGAAATGGATTAATATACCTGGGCACTGAAAGAGAATGAAATGCAGTCGAATCTCCAGAAAGCGGGAAGAAGAGAGAGAAAGTGGGAAGTGGTCAAAAGGAAAGCCACGTAAACGATGGATAGATGACTAATGAAGGGACTTATAGAGATAGATATATCCTGATTAAGTGCGTAGAGAAGAAACTTGGAAGGGCAGAAAAAGATTTAGAAGCTTGGTTAATACCTAGAGCCACACATGGTGGAATAAGAACGGCTATGGATAAAATATAGAAAGAAATGTCCCGAGGGACTCCGGCTTACAGGGATAGAGACGGGTGTGCGTGGAAGGGGTTTGAGGGTAAAGGGAACGCAGATACAAAACAGTCGATTAGCAGGAGAAGGGGTTTCGGCTAAAACGATTTACGGAGTGTCACCGCAACCCGCGTCACTCGAAGACCCTAGAACTCCATCGGAGGATAAACGGTGGTCAGGTGGGACCCTCCCCCCACTTGGGGATGGAAGAGAGGGCCGTGATAGGTTTTTAACATGCCTGGAAGTTACTCCCCACAAACAGTTAGCTAGAGTTCTAACCTCCAAGTTGGGACAAAATAATCAAAACACTTTTTACTCATGGAAAACTTATATATGTGTGTGTGTATCATTTCCTGTGACCATTGCGAGGTAAACCCATTGCTTGTTCTCCGCAACAGATATTTTATTAATTAGATAACTCAGGCAATACTCGGTACAAAACTATTATTATCAGAGTATACTATTTAAACCTACCGAATAAGGTAGGTTTAAATGGAAGAGAATAAATATCCACCAAATTGTTACAGGCGCAGAACTCAATATATAAACACGATTTCTTTCTACACCTCAGCGTACGTCCTACTTGTCTTCATCTTATCCATTAACCCTGATTTTCTAAACTGCACGAAATATATACTTTCGTTGACTGTTTCTTTTTTCGGGATTCAATCCGCGATGTAGAAAATTGTAAAAACCTATATTTCGCTGGTCCTCCTGCCAGTTTCATCAGGTTAACTGAACTGATTCCTTAGTCTCGCTCGTCTTTATATATATATATATATGAGTGAGGACTCCCATCGTTGCCAGAATTTTTAAATTTGAAATATTCGTTTAAGATTTATACTCAACGTGTAACCGTCTTCTCGGTTACACGTTGAGTAGAGACTACTCGTTATACGTTTTTCTTACAAATTTAACATCGCGGAATGAATACCGAAAAAAGGAACAGTCGACACTACATCCGCGGAAGCCTACGAGCGATTTATATACTTTCGTGTTTGCTTAAGTTGATTGTAAAATTGTAGAAAACATGCACCATTTCAATTTAGGGTTCATTTTATTCGTATGAACTAATCTTAAAATATTGACCGAACTAGAATCAAAATAAAAAGCCAAAGACAGCAAAATACAAGGAACAAAAAAGACAGAAAACTTCAAATTGCTCCAGAAGCTATTTAAAAAACATTCGGCGATTTAACACGAAAAGTTACAAGACCGAACAAGTTTTCAGGAGAAAGCTAAGAAGAAGAGATGACTGTGTTGTAAGTAAAAAGGAAATGAGAGATAACAGCGAGAAAGAACGAAAGATATGTGGAAGAAAAGATACAAGGAAAGGAAGACACGTTCGGAATTAACATAATCCATGGTTATTTTCAGTCTCAGGTTTGTCGTAGTCCAATTAAAGTACTCCATGGTTATTATTGGGATAATCTTCCGGTTTATGCAGGTTTAAATGGAAGAGAGTACGAGTTCTCTAGATTTTTAGAAGAGCAGGCTCCTATCTCAATTTGCCGTTTCACTTTCCATCTCAGCAACATCTTACGTCCCTTCATCTCATACGAAACACTATTTCTTCCCCTTACCCGATTACCCAACATTTCCCCCTCTATCACGGCCTTCAGCATGCCCTCACCCCCCATCACCCGCCCCAACCACATTGTCTGCTTCTTCCTAATCTCCTCCAGAAATTTCCTCTCCTCACCCACCATAACAAGCACTTCCTCGTTCGTATTCTTGTACGACCACCCCACTTTACTCAATTCGAAAATGACACCATGAAAAATATAATTTTACCCAACCGGGCTTCAAACATAGGCTGTAAGGAACTATGGGGTGTGATCACTCCTTATCGGTAAATGGGGAGATTCGGGTTCGAACCCTGGTCAAGTCAAATGATTTTCTTCATTGTGAACGCAGCAGTCGAAAACTTCAAGGTAAATGCAGAAATCACTTCAATGAATTTGATGATGCAGTTCTTCCGGTTTTTCCTCCGAATTCGTCCATTATACTGGGACGATATTTTCACCAGCGCCTCAGACGCCTTCTTCAGGCCGGTGGAGTATCTCGGAAGATCGGTCTCTCCAAACTCATCACACCGTAGGAGCCCATACCGTAACACGGGTGGCTCTCGTCGGGGGTCTATCTGAATAGCCTTACTTCGACGAGAGGCCCGTTAATACCTCCTGCTCGCGGATAGCTAAAAGTGGAGAAATTATAAAATAAATACGTGCCAACAAAACTAAACTAAAATCTTCAGGGTTCCTTACGTCTGCCAATAAAATGACCAAACTCGTCATAAAAGCATAAAAATAACAGTATTTATTAAAATTTGAGTTAACAAACAACATTAAACAAAGTACTCCATTAATGTCTGACATCGGCTCCTTCCTACATTATGGATTTCACGATTACAGAAATCAAATGACATAAACTGAGCGCGACTCAACCGAACAATACAAGATACATTTTCCCCTTTGGGATCCTTAAACCCAATCCACAAAACAATTTAATGCAAAATAAAAGTGACCCTCCGGGCCTTACTTATGCAACGGTATACGAAATAGAGACAAATAGCAAAAATTAAATAATTGAAAAGCCCCCAAACATGGGCACACTCCAAAAGAACACATGAATAGTGTTAACTATCTCACTCACTATCACCACCAGCCACATACCTGAACCCAGTCACAAATACTCGAGCACACATATTGCCATACTCGAACTTTCAATATTACACACACACAAGTTCAAGAGAGCTGGAGAGGTGTTGCTACTATGTAGGTCGAAGACAGAGAGAGAGAGGGAGAGCGAGTAGCTGCCGCTTCTCTCGCATCCGTCTTCATTCGCAGGGTCGCTCCATAGAAGACGGGTTTTCACTTCTGCTAGCCACGCGAGCACCTTCTGTGCTTTGGTGGGCTCATGAATATACGTCACATATGGATCTATATCTTCGGCACCACTGTACGGGCAGCAGTGTTGCCTAGCTTTTCGCAAAAGATAGATCACGCTGCAGTCGGCATGGTTCCGATTCTGTGTGAAAAATGGCCGGTGTTAATAGGGAGGCCAATTCCGGTACCTTTATTTCCAGTATGTCCATTTGAATCACGGCCTTATTAGAACCACCTTCTCTAGAGTGGTGGCGCTACAATCTCCTTGGTCCTGATTTTTCTGTGCTTGTGGAATGTTTGACAACACCCACTGAGGGCAATATCCATATATGTATATTCATGGGCGGGCTTTGGACTCGGCCGCGCTGGTCTATTGCGCTCGCCACGCAATCGCCCGTCCTGCTTCAGCCATGGATTGCAGGGGCGGGGTCCTTTCAACCCACGGACAGGGGTGGTGACCAGTCCCTCCACGGACCCGTGGTTCGCCGGTTGGTCCTGCGTGCTCCAAAACAGTCTCTCCCTTTCTCATACGTTCACTCCCAAAACATACAAAACAAATTCAATCTGTATGCCTCGAGTACGTGGCTAAGTGGAAATTTCCCCCATTGTAGGGACAACGCGCAATTATAACAAAAAAAACTAAGATCTTTGTGGATTGGTTTTATACCATAGTGGATTGACCACAGAACAAATAATTTCCAGAAATAGCCCCACAAATAATAATTGTACCCTTGGGTTTTACCCGATACAAAAAAATAAAGTTCCTCCACCAAAATAACACGGATAAAACATTGGAAATAAAATCGGGTTTATAAGCATAAAAGCCCTTAACCTCCCTCCTGCTCTTCTGCTTCAGGGCTCCCCGGAACACATATCTCTCTCCTTCTTACATTACGGGTTACAATACAATGATATAATATATAACGACTACCAATACATAAAGGGAGAATGAAATTGGAATGAATTTCATTCAAGGAAAGACAGCTCGTGAACTGCGTCCGTAATTTCTATTTTTTAAACAGAAAAGATCATAAATATTCAAATATGCCAAAAATAATGATTTTTTAATCACTTTTGGACCCATACTCTATATTACTGTTATTTTTAGAATAAATCAAAATGCAAGTTAAACAAATCCAGGAAGAAAACAATTTACGCTCCAAGAATTTACAACGGATCACTGAATAACCTTCTTTATAACACTGCTTGTGTTGAAAAAAAGGTGATTGCTACAATTTATTTGTGCTGAATGGAATATTCTAATAAATATTTAACACCCTCATAGACTTTGAAAAAGAATTACAGGACGAATGCAGTCATGATTAATTATTTTCCGCTTATGTAGCTACGAAGCGTTCACTACTGAAGGTTAATCGCATAGAACCAGCAATACCGAAGCGGAGGGGTTTCAAGACGCAGATCAACAACTTTTCCTACACTTGGCACTCTTTAAGAGCTATGCAGGACTTATAATCAAAAGATATTTTAAAAATCATCTCAACTCAGTTTAAAATGCGCATTGAAGTGCAATTTAAGATTTAGAGGGTCTTTTATGAAAAAATCCAACCGTTAATTCCCAAAAACATCGCGGGCAAAAGCATGAAAAGCTTTTCTTTTTAGATATTAAACTCAAGAGACAACCGGTTAACTCAATGAGGAGTCACTTAAGGTATCCACCGTAAACTAACATGTCATTTTATTCATATTCTAGCCTTTTGTTTGATATAAAAATACAATCATACCTTTCCACGCAATATGTTTTTCAAATTGAACTTGGAATTACTTGTTGCTAAATGTGTAAACATTACAGGGTGTTGAATCTGGGTGAAATATGGGAAAAATTAGTAATTTCACCTAATATATAAATGATATTTTCGTGAAAATCTGTTTCTGGGTAAGGAATGCTCCCAGGGAATCGAATGATAATAAAATTGCAGCAACTGTCCGTCTTTTTTTAGATATTAGCAAATTACCGCAATAACTGAAGTCATAATGGGAGTTCATTTGGAAATTTCACTCCCAATAATTGTAACAATTGAATATTTGGCTCCCATGGCCCGAAAAGTGTCGACGAAAAATGCATTCCTCGAAAAAACTGCATATTTTGTCCTTAATTTTGTTTTTAATATCTAATTTAATCAGTGAAAGCAGTATTATTTAAACAAAGCAAACGAAAATGTGGAATGTAGTATTTTCTGTGACACCTGAAGTCGCGAAGGAACCACGATGCGACGATGCAACGTGATATACTGAAATTTTCGAGGATAAATACCTCTACTATATGTAATTTAACTATGAAGTTTATAATAATAAGAAAAAAATTGATTTAAAAACAATAATTTAAACATATTATCAAAATGTGTTATAATTGCTATTATTGATCGCACAAAAATTCAAAATTTATCATAAAACATAAGAGTTACAATAGTCGAAAACCGTGCATATTTTAAATAAAATTAATTGAAAAACCTATGAGTTATAAAATGTTCTTAAGTGGATGAGATCCTCGACTTTTTCGGGTGAAATTCGGGAAAAATTCGTAAGTCAATGGGTGAAATCGAATAATGAATCAATGTGAAAGAACTTGAATTTATTCCCCAAAAAATTTTAAAAAAACTTGCAGAAGCAGTTCAATAGTTCCCCGAAGACTAATTTTTCCACAGTACTTTAAATCACGAGGAACACCAGCAATGATTTTGCATCAAAACCCTTACGTTGCTATTGCAAGAGCAAATCGCACCAACGGCAACAATGAATCCCGCCTAGATGAAGTGCCTCTTCCACGAAGAAGTCGTATGAAGAGCAATGAGCGTGGAAGACAAATATAGATCGGTGGTACGCCCCGTTGTCCAAGTAAATCGACTGATTCGAGAGCAAATCACGTTGAAGCAAAAAAAAGGGAAAAAGCGGCTCCCTCTAGTAATGGTTACACATCCGTAAGGGAGTGGATTTCGGGAACGAGGTCAATGGGGAGAGGAAAAAGAGGACATGGGCGGGGGAGATTAGAAGGGTTTTGGAGAAGATGACGATGATGATGTCCGGACACGAGAGAGATCGAAACGGCTGGACCGTGCGGGAGCAGCCACCGGGGGCTGGGGCATTAGTGGATGGGACGGAAAGAGGTGAAGATTGGTTTTGTGGCTAGAACACTACCTGCCCATGTCGACGGCCCGAGTTCAAACTCCGGCTGTGGCGGAGATTATACAGTGGAATCTCCCAATGCTCAAAGTGTCGATATAGATATTTTCCAACGCATTTATGTAACTTGCCCTTTACTTTATACCATGAATAACTTGCATACATAATGTAGTTCTGTGTCTCCTACTTTCAATGCTTTTCTCCAGTTATTGTAATTAGCATATGTTTTTAATATTGCCCATGCAAAATACCTAACAATTCTTCCAAAATATCTATAATTAATTAAAAAATTTGTGATGGAAATTTTTGTGATATTATGTATACAATATTTAAATTTCTATATTTAAAGTTCTACATTTGATTGTAATATACGCATAATGTTCAGTGTGCCCATGAAAATATTTAACTATGCATTTATGTCACTTCCTTTTTACCATGAAAAATCTGCATTCGTAACGTTATTATTTGTTTTCTATTTTCAATGTTATTCTCAAATGATTGCACCCTAGTCAGTCCGTTTTTCGTTTTGTTCATGTAAAATACCTAACAAGGCTTCCAGAACATCTATAACCATGTCCTAAATTTGTGTGGACAATTGTTTAGTAATTTTCTGCATTCATTATTTAAATGGTATTCTTTATTTGATTGAAACCTATGTGCAATGTTCAAAATATCCATGCAGTTATTAAATGACGCATTTGTGTCACTTGCTTGTTTCTCATTACCATGAAAAATTTGCATCCACAATCTAATTCTCTGCATCCTATTTTTTAAATTATTCTCCAATTATTGTAATCAACAGATATTTTCAATATTTTTAAATTAAATTAGCTTACATGGCATATGGAACACCAGTTTATCAATACGAAAACAAAAGTGTGTACAGCATATTTTACGGTTCGAATTCAGGAAGTGGCGAGGGGTTTTCAGTGAAACCTACCGACCACTTATTCAGTGCAGATTTTGAAACCTATTCCACAAAAATAACGGAATACTTACGAGATGCGCAGGTTTAGTTATAAATAGTCACGAGCTTACAAAATGCGTGACACAGCCAACAATCTAACGTAATACCCGGTATGGAAGCACTGAAGATTCTTCTAGATGAAGTATCTAGATGAAAAATCACGTAATGATGATTTTCGAGGTTATAGCCCCGACACCAATAAACTACTAATACAAATTAGGACGATCCCGTGACCAAAATGAGTCCGTTCTGCGCATGACGTCATCTGGATGATACGAGCAGCAGACGACTCGAGAATCAGCAAATAGAAACAATGGATGAAATTTCCGGTGATTTATTTAGTTTTTAGCAACGACAGAATGGAGTCAAGTAGATATTTGCGATCCTAAGTACCTATATTCAACATATTTCACCGGTTATAATTATAAAATGTCTAGTTTGAGAGAACAATCTGGTTCACCGTGAATATAACCTTAGCAACAATTTAATAAAAAACGAAAGTTGAAACTCATACCATTTTCAACATTAAAATTGTCTCCGGAAAACCTAGGTCCACATCGCCCGTGTAGTTTTATCAATGGGATAACTAAAAAAATATCTTCCCTCATATGTTTCCTCGTATTGCTGTTGTATCCAAATACCACACAAGTTCAAATCCACAATCCACTCCGTGCCTAGCTAGCGCTTGATGTAATCCAAACTACGTCACGGCGTTCGACCTAAACGATAAATCGAATCGCTAACGATGCGCAAAAACCTACTAAGTATTAGTACTTTGCTCTGCCCGACACTGTCGGGATTATATTAAATGATCTTCTATTGTTACATGACGCAATAAACAAAGGAGAATGTGGCACTGGCAATATATACACACACATACATACATATATTTAACCACTTGACTGTGTTTGACCAACTATGACCAATGTTAATAATAATTTTATTTTTTTGTTCTGCTATTATTCATTTTTTACCCTGTAATTATTATATATATTTATATGTTGGGTAAATATTAAAAACAATAAATAAATAGATAGCATGGAACCTCGAAAGTGGAAACCTTCTCTCTATCCACCTAACCAACCCGATCCCCGAAGAGTGGGCAACGGTACGGGTGGGTGGCAGGGGGCGATAGGGGAGGAAGTTGGGTCGAGGAAAATAGGGTCACCTGAAGGGGATAAGGGAAAGAGGGTCACTCGCTACAGGGGTACGACAGGATGATCAAGCTCACTTAGGGATGTTCGCAAATGGACGAGTTCTGGCGGATATCCGCGGGAGCCGGAGGCGTGATTGACCAGAAAGAAAGATGGAGTGACGCTCGGATAATTGGTGTGGCCAGAAAATACCTACCTGGACTCGGGGAAAATGAAGAGATTATCGTAGTTATTGGCCAATATACCCCGCACGATCAGTTGATATCCCTTAATATTAACATCGACGTGGTGTTCCGACCCGGTACGCCGAGACTAGTCTCGGTTCAGCAATTTGCCATAAATCAAGCGGGAAATACTCGTCTCCTGCGCTTCTTCTATAATGGGCAATCATGGCGGCCTTCCAAGCCTCTTAGAAATATTAATTTTATTTTTCTATTCACTCGAGCGGTGAGCAAACCGGTGACCGGCATTTTCGTTAGCTAATGCGTTGAATGGATATTCGAAATGCAATATTAATTAAGCTCTAAACCTTATCCTAATACAACTCATACTTCGGATGAAGATACGTCAAATATCCTACATAGAGATGCATCTCAACTGACCATCCAGCACAGGGAACGGTAGCCGTTGAGTAATGGAGTATTTAATGATAAAATGCCCATTTAGTGCCCCAGTTTCAATCATACTATCAGTTTAAATTCATGGCAATAATTAGTGCTTGGAAGTCTGCCAATGCGCTCACCAATTACCTCTCGAGTTCATTTGAAAAATAACTAAGTGATGACAATAACTGGGCACATAACTTTCCGATAGAGTTTAGCAATTGTAATTGGGTTTTAATCTCCAACATTCGAACCATTAGGATTCATACATGCAATAGTACCAACTATGGGATTAATGAAATTTATAGTAGACAATTCACAATTGAGAATGTTTTAAAGGATAGATTACATTTCGTCATAGCTATTTCGACATTCAATAAACGTAACGTACTAGGAATGACTCATTAAATAGACAAGAAGCTTGATTATCTCCATTAATGATTTTCATCGCATTATCAACACTCGCACGTTACTCGAAATGAGACGAAAATATAAGGGTACCTCATTAAGCAAAAAAGTATTTAAATTTTGCCAGTGATTGCACGAAGTGGTACGAAGACATCACTCTTAATTGTGAAATACGTTCAGCATCTCAAGCATGATTTTGTGGGAATTAACTAAGAGTAATGGAAAAGCTCTTTGCAGAGTCCAAAACAATTATTACAACAACCATGATTTCAACAACTTATAACCATCATCTAGATGTACGTATTAACAGCTGAAAATGTCATGCATAATTGGTGCTTAAATATAAAGTAGAGATTTTTGAGAAAAGGTAATGTTAATAACAATAGCAATAATTGAATAATAGAAAAAAATTAAGGAAAAATATTATTCTTTGAGAAAATATCAGGTCCAAAAAAAACATTTTTTTTTAAATTAACACGCAATAGTAAAAAATATCAAAATATAGAAAATATTACAGAAATTGCGAGAAAGGGAAAATAATACATTTATGGGCATTTATATAGGATGGATGAAAATAGTTTAACAAAGCATATCTTCAAATGTTTTTGTTTAAATAAATCAGCAACTCGCTGGTTTCAAGAAGTTAAGATAGATTTGGAAAGAAACAACATAAAAGAAGAAGCAACAGAAAGAGATCGAAGAGATTAGAGAGAGAACATTCTCAAAGTGGACCGAAGTGAGGAAAAAAGAGACAAAGTGATTGGATGAAAAGTGAACAACAAATAATGAGGAATTGAAATTGGCACGGGGCCCGAAGATGACTTTTAGGAAACTAAAAAAACAAAGTTTAAAGCAATTCTGAACGAAAGATTCAGAGCATTCCCCTACGTACATATTTGAAAAACAATGCATATCAATGCTGATCACGGTCCGAAACCGAACAGGAAGATAGGAAAACGTGAGAGAAATTAAACTAAGAAGTAAGTAAATAATTAGCTGGCAAATCCTGGTAAGCTATAGACACTTGAGGACAAAGTATTTAAAACCGGACAGCACAGGCAAGAGAGAACGTTAGACAGGCGTGGAAAAATCCCGCGGCCATCTACTCTAATAATCACCGATGTGTATATATATATATGTCAGTAACTTTCACATAAGAAATACCCGTGAAGCTGAATATTCTTTTCGCAGCAGACCTTTTTTATTTGCAAAATTCAATTAGAAATAGTGGTTTTTTGTTAATGGGAAAGGTACCAATAGAAATAAAATAAAATAAAGATTCTTATTCCTTCAACCAAATTTTGTATTCCAATCGAAATTCCGAAATATTTGCTAAAACGTAACGATTGTTCGCAATATATTTGAGCGTTTTTGAGTCATCGTCCCCATGACGACCATACTCATTGTTTAAGTCGAGATTCCGTGTTAATATATTCATTGATAACTCAGTGATTCTTTGCTCTAAATAATGGTTTATTTAATCAATGTAAATGATAATATCCTTCCCGTTGATATTCAACGGGGGCACCTTCACTAGTATATTATAATATAGAATAGAAAACGTTTTATTACCCTAAGACAAGATGTCCTATACGAATAAAAAAATGAAAACAGTTTTATTATAGCTATAAAAAAGAAACAGGTGTGAATCACATAAAATATGCAGATATGGACAACTATCAACAAATAAAATAGATGAAATTGTAAAATTTACAAAGTGCAACAAATGCTGGATAAGCATATTTGGAGAAAAAATATATACGCCAAGAAAACTTATCAACGGACTTCGGAAATAACATGACAGGAAATCATCCACACAACAGGAAAATTCAATTAGTTAAATCAAAAATGATATTTCACTTTTATTTAGGAAGTAGCAGAGAATTCTCACAGCTACTCCACAGAAATGATCGACACATACTGAGCCATCATACTCAACAATATTACTATAACTGAACGAGCATAGCACATTAGTATCGAATCGCCAGTCCACCTATATTCGAGGGAATTCACCACGGGAAATATAAATAAAGGGAAGAACTGCTCACTTACTCCGTATTTCCGCCAAATTAGCACTAATGAACCTACAAAGCGCAGAGAAAATCAATTTTTGCATCATGTCACTTTACCGACATTCCAGAAAAACTTCCACGAGATGAATAAATGCAAGAAGCAACTCGCTAGATCCTAAAAAAATTAAAGAGCCGCTATTGATCTCCTAACGATTTTCCCACGGAGTAATAAAAAAGTCCTCTCTTCCTGGCTTCCCTGACACAGGAGGGGCAGTGGATGAGGGGCGATTGCAAACACATCACTCCGTCACACTCTCTTCCCCGAGAGGAGACGCCTCCAAGCCTCCTGCTCCACCGACATCCGCCGCTCGGCAACAATTGAATAATCAAAACCTCGTCAACATAGCGGAGGTTTCGCGCGAGGAATCCACCCTCGGGGGATGAGGCAAAGAGGAATAGACCGGGACCGACGGGGGGACAGGGAAGAAAAGGAAATGGTGAGGTTTGAGCGATGTCCGATTTCAAATATCGCATCGCGATGAGTAAATATTGGACCAAAAATGACGGGATATCTCCAACAACCTCCTTTTGCTCGCTAAATCTCTCGAGGCTTCACACTGTTTTAGATTTAAAAAAAACATGTGGTTTGTATAGATATATTTATGGTTTATAGATATATTTAGGGTATCAGGTTATGCCCCGATGAATATCGGCTAATGAAGATACTTTTCTTTAGTTTATTGCACCGAAAGATACGATATTTTGAACCCTATCGGAAGATATGTCGGTATGTGTTCGGGAGAGGCTTTCCGCGGGAATGCACACGACTAGGAGGTTTATTGATTCTAAAGGCAGTTTTTGGATTGCTCAAAAGACAAGGCTGTCGTGTGCCATTACAGCTCAAGGTTACATAATTTTACTAAGGCAAAGTCACTTATTCTTTTATTTTCCTTACTATAGGCATTTAAGTATTCTTATAGCGTCAATACAAGTATTACATACATCGTCCATACTTGGATTAGATTCCCACGCAAATCCCCTATCGCATATGTATTCGTACGATATTCAATATACTCCAAAATCATTTACTTATATATATATATAATAAGACTTACAGGAGGTAGGAGAAAGAGATATAGATAAAAGGATTTGTTCTCTTTCTCCTACCTCCTATAAGTCTTATTTTATATATTTGTGGCCAATTGGCGAAAATTTCACAAGAATATATATATATAACGCATTTACAATTCATGCAGCAGTTATATTTCATTTTTTTTACTCCGTAGGCTGTAAGCATGAGTAACTTGGGATAGATGCAACTTGATAATTCTTGGATATTTTTGAAGCATGTGAAACAGATAGCTTCGCAATCTTAGGATAAATGTTTCGGTAAACCTTTTAAAACGTTATCTTTTTGATCAATGAATACCTAAGTTGTGGAATATTGTGGAGAATTTCACTTCTCATTTGCCAGACCCATGGCTTCCCTTCAAGATATGTTTTTCGGTCGTGGGCATATCGCATGATACCGCATATCAAAATAGTCCATAAGGCCGAGTGATACAATGATATCGCAAGGCAATACAAGACATTTCCCGGCGTCTCAACGTCGTATTTCCATACTCCATGAAGATCACATAGCACAGTTGATGAATCACAGAATCATATAGAAAAAAACTTGTTATAAAGAACAAATGATATCACAAATCTACTGTTATCGCTAGACTACGTACAGCATTGATGATTTCCAACCTGATAACCTGAAGCAACAATTCCATTCGTCCATATTATTCTGCGTATTGGCCCGGCAAGCCAAAGGTCCGTGGTTCGATTCCCAATTGATTCTGATTTTTTCTCGAGGCAATTTCTGCGTATTTCAAGCGTAGCAGTCTTCACGTTGGCCCGGCAAGACAAAGGTCAGAGGTTCGATTCCCGGTCCGATATACATTTTCCCTTTTACTTACCACGAGATCAAAATATTTCATTGCCACGAGATAATTTCTTATAATTTCTTTTTCTCGTGGCAAATTTTAGGTACCCATCGCATTTCCCGACGGTTCGATAACGCATTTCCTGAAAATCGCACATTTCGGCCGATGCATCGTAGTCCATAGATAAGACAGCGAAAGGACGTAAAGTAAAAAAAAATAGAGATGATCGGTATGCAACCGGGAACTCCGGCATGCATTGCCGGAACCTCGCACCGAAGGATCAGAAGAAAAGGATTGGTAGACGAATGAAGGCGAGAGAAGAAAAAAAGAAGACGAGGAGCGCGAAGAGGGAGTAAATACACACGGGCGGAATGGAGAGACGGAAGTTTGCCGTGGCGACGACGGTGCGGAATTCTGGGTTGACGGTGGGGGAGACAGGCGGGATGAAGAGAGGAAAAGAGGGAGAGACGGGTGAACTACAGAAATAGTGGGGTGGAGGGGAGTAAGGGTACAGGGTTCACGAGCGAAGGTTTTAAAAAGGAAGGCATTGAGGCGAACAGGGAAGGGGAGAGATGTTTGAGGGAACAGGTGGACCGGGGGGGGGCAGGGCTAGAGCGCGGACTCGGACGGGAGTCGGGAGGAGTACTGGGGAGGAGGATGCGAGTGGAAATGACGAGAGATTCCGGGGGCAGCAAGGGGGTTGATGGGGGTAGCAGAGGCCCCCAAACCGGCCAGAGGAAGGACAAGAGAGCAAGGCCGGGAGTGTACGCGTCAGGACGTACGAACACCGACCGAACACCCTTCCCACTACTCCGTAGCGATTTTTCCAAATGGGTGACCTGGGGCTTGTACATTGCCGATATTTGAGAACACGCTCTTTTTGAGCAGCGACAAGGGGGGGGGAATTGAAAGGGGAGAAGGTCCAGGAGCGATATTGGAAAATGCACGGCTGCAGAAGGTAAGTTGGAGATAAAATGAGTGTAATGAAGAGGCTCCCTTTGAAGATGGGGTCAAGAGGGGAGTAGTACATGGCAAAGGGAGTAATAAGGAAAAAGATTGGGGAAAAATAATTGGAAAGGTTCTAAGGTCATAGTGGCAAACCGAAGGACGCAATGTAAGGCCTTCCATTATTTGGAAAAAGTGCAAAGGAAGAAGGTCAACGAGAAGTAATTGAAGGTGGATCAATGATCAATGAGGATCAATGAGGGAATAAAGAGATTGGACGAGAACAAAAGTTCTTTGACGCTCCTTTGAAAGATATCCTAAAACAGCAAACTTTTCACATTCTTCCTCAAAACGCCAATGAGATTACGTCCATTACTTGTCAATTGGAAATATAGTTTAACATGAGCGGAAATTTACCTCTAATTAAATCCTTTCATCACATCCGCTGAGTGCCATGAATGCCAACCGAAATTATTTTTAGAACACTTTATGTTGTTCTTTTCTAGAGGCGAAGTAAGAAACTTTCATCTCGGCATAATAACGAAGAAAATTAATCTTACCCTCAACTACACAACATCGAGGTAATCACGGATAAACAGGAAACTTATTCCACGCATCTCATGTTTAATAGAAAAAACAAGCGTACTTGGGATATGTCCCACAATGAGAATCATTATTCCGTCAATTAAAGTTTTCCTAACATTTCGGCCAAGGAGCTCCCGTGTTGGTCGTAATAAAATACAACCAAAGCCAAACAGTACTCATTCCTCGTACTCTGCCGCACTGTAGGAAAAATCAAGGTCATTGGTTCACGTACAGTGATGAAAGTGGGCAGAGGAGCAGAGCCGGAAATACTGCTTTGTAATATGCATGCGAATAAAATAAATTGCGTGGTTATAAAAATTTTCACGATATTAATGAAAATTCCCATAAAATACAAAAAAAATGGAAGTTTACCATTAAAAAACGGCAGTTCAAATGTTTTTCACAGTTAAAAAATTAAAAGTCGAGCACGAAGTCTTTACGTGTGGTAGACAATTACATCTTGAATTAGAGGGGACGGTGTCATTGGTTCATTCACAAAGGACACGATTTTCATTGACGGCAAAGAGAACTTAAGGCCTTGAAATGCACGCCTGCGTGAAAAACATTATAAGCTCACCAAATGCCATGAAGGTAGGGCCACAACGAAAAGCTCTTTACGTAGCTGCCCTCTGTATTTAAGTATTCCTCATCTCTCAATGTAATTTTCGTAATTCTATCACACTCTACCCGGTAAAAAAAATCGCTTAACCAGCGTAAACAACAGCTAAAACGGAATTTTTTCTTAAAAAAATCCGTTTCCGTAACTCGAGAGCAATTCAACATATAGGTACTTTAATCATTTATTTTTCGATTGAAAAAATTAAGGCAAGAATGCTAACACCAACGATGCTTGCAATAAATTCAAGCTTTTAGGTTTGTTTTCAATTTTACAACTTACACATAACGAAGTTTCTTCATTTTGCAATTGCAAGTCCAATTCTAATCTTTCAGGTGCCCAGTAAAAATACAAAATTTTAATCTGGAAAACTCAAATAACTTGGATTTTTGTTTTAACGTACAACTAGATAAAAAATTAGATGCCTGTACATGAAAGTAGCATTAAAATGTGCCTAGATGATATGTACTAGCAGAAACATTTTCCTAATTCTCGGCCTTCCAACGCTGGAC
This sequence comes from Pyrrhosoma nymphula, assembly GCA_963573305.1. Classification (NCBI taxonomy): domain Eukaryota; kingdom Metazoa; phylum Arthropoda; class Insecta; order Odonata; family Coenagrionidae; genus Pyrrhosoma; species Pyrrhosoma nymphula. The sequence continues at coordinate 1,424,639 of OY754339.1, read as the reverse complement.
AAATTTCTACGATCACTGAGAGCATTTAAGAGTGCGTTCGCAACTAATATTTTCCTCTACACGCGGTGTTTAATTTCGGGTGAGAAGGCAAAATGAACCAAAAATGGGAATCTAGTTCATATTTTCACAGCTGAAAATAAAGGTGAAATGAAAGGAAATTACGTCGATTAATAGGTGTGGAAATTCCTGAATTTAAAATAGTTATAACCGTGAGGGAAGAGAAATTAGTTAACATGAAAATTCAATTAAGAGCTCCAATATTCCGCCGCACTTACATCCACTACATTAGGTAAAACATCGATTCTGTCCCTGAGCGTATTATGTTCTGTGCTCACGAACGTAGGTATACGAAACAGGAGACCGTTGAATCCAATAATGGTAGATAAAGTGATTCCCACGAACAGTAAACGAATGTGAGATGTACGACTAATTATTCGAAGATCTATGAAAAACTCATTTTAAAAAAATTATAAAATTAGGAAAATACTCTCGTAAAAGCAAAGAAAATCATTAACTATTTCAATATTATGCGTTAAGATGACGAAACGGGCAGTAAATGAACATGATGTGGGCGTCAAAATGTACGCAGCTCTAGCCAGAACCCATATAATTTCGAATATTAATAACAAATCAGGAGAAATATATTCATTAAAATCAATATAAATGCATAGTTCAGATAAATGTTATGCGTCAAGACGACGGTTTACTCTTTCGTGTACAAACGACGAAAATCAAACGAAAGTGATTAAGGCAAGACTCAGCTTTTTGCAACTGAATATATCACCGCCTAAAAAAATCGTAGAGCCTTACGTAGCGTTGAAATTCAACCACCCCACAGAGACACGAGCTTGCCCTACTTCGAACACGAAATGAGATACGAAATGTAACGAAAATGCGGAAAATCGGCCAAAAAAAAAGAAAGACCATTCAAATATTTCCACGGATGCCAAAAACTTCCATCAATACGAGAGAAGGAGAGGAATGCATAGAGACGCGACAGAGAGGGTGTGCGAGAAAATGAATAATTCCGTCAGATACGAAAGCGGCGTTCTCGTTACAGTTCGTGGCTTAGTTCACGGCGCGAAAAACTCACGCATACGAGAGCGCGAAGAAAGGAAAAATTCCTCGACCGATAAAACCGCCCGACTTGAATGTTGACACAGACACATTTTCGTCCCGGATCGAAATAAAACAAAAATCTCAAGGACTCATCGAGAAGTGGGGACAAGGAGAGTCAGGAAGAGGTACAAATTAGTGTAGTATAATGGGAAAGGTAGTAAGTAATTAGGGTAATGTGAGATTGTAGAGGATGAAAAGTAGAGTAGTAGTGGGGTAAGAGTATGGCAGAAGTAAGTGAAGGGTATGGTAGAAGTAAAGGGTTGATTGGTATAAACGTAAAGGAGGAGTAGCGTAAAAGTATGGGTAAAGTAGCATTAGTGTGGGGTACAATTAAACGAAGAGTAGGGTAGAAATAGGAATGCGTAGGATAGTAGAAGGGAAAAGTTTGAGTTGCATTTAAAAAAATTTTTAAAAATCGTCTTTAACATTGAGCGAATTAAGGGCTGAATAGTCTTTTCATAAAATTAACTCATTTGCGATCACAAACATCCATTAGTGTAAAATTGTTAATATTAAGATAATTTAAACCATATTAGGGTAAGACTAAGGAAGTAGTAGGGGAAGGGTAAAGTAGAATTAGAGGAAGGGTAGGGTAGAATTAGGAAATGGGTATGGGAGAAGTAGCGAAAGGGTCGGGTAGAAGAAGGGGAACGGTGGGGTAGAGGTAGAGGAAGCGTAGAGTAGTATTTGGGGAAAGTTTGGGTATTATTAGGGTAGGGGTAGGTTAGAAGTAGGAGAAGGGTAAATTAGAAGTAGGGGAAGGGTAAAGTGAATGTAGGGGAGTGGTAAACTAGAAGTAAGGGAAGGATAAAGTAGAAGTGGAGGAACGGCACGGTAGACTTAGGGGGAGGGTACAGGATAATAGCAGGGGAAGTGTAGGCTAGCAGTATTAGAAGGGTAGGGTAGCACCTAGTTGTAGAAGAGAGTACCGAGTAGTATAAAGTACTAGTGGGAGAAACGACGGGTGGAGAGAAAGAAATTTTAGAAATGGGATACATGAAGGTGGGATAAAGAACCCACGGGCACAGCTCCCCTATTCCTCACTCAAGGTCTCCCGAAATCACTCAATTATCCTCCTTTCCCAATATCCCCCTCCTTTTACCCAATCTCATCTCCTCCCGATTCTCCCCTTACCTCTCCTCAAAGATTAAATGAGTGTTTCAAGGCGCCTTGGCTTAAGCGTGTGAAGTCTAAGGTTATTTGTTGAAGACTGATCCCTCAAGTTCTTCTTATATCATAATGAATGTATACATTAGCATAGTCCTTTAACGCTCGTATTCCCTAAACTTATAGCGACATTTAGAGCAGACCATGTTTTGGTGAAAGATTACACCATTCTACACATCCCTGTGGTGGATAATGGGGTAAAATGTAAACGAAACCTTCTCTCCTCCATACTTAAATGCTTAATTCATCCCTTTGGATTCATATTTCTCCATTTATCAGCTTCAATAAGCACCTCTTCTCTAAGATGAAATGCCCAATCACCCCATTAATGCTTCAGCCAAATTCCTTCCCAAAATCATTATGCTCCTATCGTTTTTCTTCGCATCAGTGCAGATGAGAAAATACTTTTCAGTTGTAAAAAAAACCTGCCGCAAAATTCTTCCTCTACGTATTTCCGGAAAAATATTTTGCAAGTCCCTTAGCCCACGATTACCATCGCTTCCTCCTCGTACTCAAGTTTCTGGAAGACGCACAAAAAAGCAATAATCCCTCACAAAAAACCGAGCATCGGAGGGGAAATCAATTACTTAAGCCTCCCGGTTTCCCCGCACTCTTAGCGGCTTGGCATCTTTATCGTTTAGAAAGCCCTGGCGTGATTTAAACAGATCCGAGATAGGTGATTTGCCCATTTCTTCGCATAAGAGGATGAAATAAAAAAAATTTCCGAGGCACAGAATTAATTCCACTTTGCTAATCGCGGAAAAAACTTATTTTTCCATTTACGAAAAAAAATAAAAAATCTCTCTCCAACAGATAAGCCCCGTGTCAGTGAAAAAAAAACTTACAATGGTAAATTGGCATGAAATTTGCCGATAAAAGAAAGATGGCTAGATTTAACCATATACTTGCGATTGGAAAAAAGATAAGGAATGGATTCATAAAGTTTGAGGGAAATGTAGCATATACTTGACAGTTACAGACTTGACTTCACGTTTTACATCCGACAATAAAAGATAGAAACACTATCGTGTCCAATAAAAGAGTATCTACATCTACCTACTACCCCCGAGCCGCGGACGTAGGGCAGGGGGAAGCAAGGACAACATTTATAAAAAGGGGATTTCCGTTGGTTCTAGTGCGCTAATCACTTCGCAAAAAACAGCGCGCTTGCTTTCCATTCGTTTCAGATCCGGCGCACTAGGCAGCGCACTTCAAAACAGATCGGGAGCAAAGTTGATGTGCGCGAAACAATTTTAAAAACTTCGATGATAGCATCCGCGAATGTTATTTTTGTGCTGATTTTCCTTATAGACGTCAAAAATGGATAATGTAAAGTTTAAAATTACTCTTTGATTAAGAGCCTACGCTTTTAAATTCTTATTTAAAACGTATTCGATAACTATACACAAAATACGTTGTTGTGGCTGTTGTGCACCTACAGAATGCGTAATATGTCATATGTAATATTAAAATGTCATTTTTCCCGCGAACGATGAAAGACCATAACAGCTGCCAATGAGACTTTTAGCCAGGTTTGTCGATAGGTAGTGTAGCTCTTAGTAGTTGTAATAGTTCTCTCTAATACTTGTATGCTTATCTGCTGCCTAGTACTTACAGCATGCTGTGTATGTTTTCGCTATAACTCTTGAATCTCTATCCGTGTTTGTAGTTGCAATATGCATATATACTAACGGTCCCTCTAAAATTGGTAGCATATCTGTGGTGTAGTGCATGCTTGTGAGGCTTCGCCTCGTAACGGGTATTAGCGATGTATGGTACCGCATCATTAGTCGTAGATACTTTAACTTTAGGGTATAGTGTAATGCATGATGGTGACTACTCACCCCCTGCCATACACCCTTGAGGTGGCTTGCAGGGTATTATGTAGATGAAGATAAATGCTATCTACCGGTCGATTTGTTTTAAGATACAGTCGCTACCACTGCAAAAGAATTAATTCATACACTTATTCATTTACCTATCCGTTCGATGGAGTCTCTCCAAATTCGATGCTTTCGTCAGTCCTACAGATGCAGAGTTTGAAGAGAAATAACATTCACCGTATCCGTCGGAAATAGTTCAACCTGTACCTTCACTGCAAAACCTAGAAATATTCAGTTCATACAAAACTTGCTGAAACTCAGCAAGTTCTCGGAATTAAACTTTCCAGACTTTTTCCGTAAAAGAAATCTTGCTGAAATTCACCAAACTGTGTTTAATTCAGCAAGTTCTTCGAATTTTAATCTGAATTTCATCGACCTGTCTTGCTTAAAATTTTGAGCTCACCAGATTTGTTTAAAAGTTGGGACAACTTCAGTTAAGAAAACCTTGCTGAATTTTAGCAAATTTTGGGGAAAATATTTATCAGTGTTTCTAGTAACTATAGCCTAGCGTGTAACCTTTGATTTTAGTTAATGTTACGTCAACGTGATACACTGCTATCCACTTCAAGGGTGTGTGGCACGGGATGAAATGTTCCTCAGTAGACATGCACTTACCGTTAAGCACAGTATCATATTTTTACTCACACTTATGCTAATCATACTGTTAAGAAACGTCTTTGTGAGGAAATTTACATGCAATATGGCTTCTAACTGTTATTTTGCTTATAGGGGATAGATGCTGAACTCATACATCACGGGGACCTTTTGTAAGTGTTCAGTCATGCTAACATACAAACATTATTAAAATATTATAGACGCATTAAACATAAGAACTAATTAGAATGGCACACAGAAATAAAAAGTTGATAAAAATTATAAAACAACAGTAACAATCGTCGCTGCCTACCGTTACCATATTGGAGACATCTATCCTAATTATTCAGTCCCTAATCGGACGCGGTTAAAATAGCATTTTAAACTTGTCCGTCCATCAATCTATTTCTTTAACTTTACTTATGTGATCAAACCTACTATAGTAGCATTGATTTTTGAAAGTGTTCTTTACGCCTTTGGAAAAGTGACTCGCCCCACATTTAATCGTGATACTTAGCCTATTGTATGCTATTTTATGTTATTAAAATGAAATAGCCACTAAAAACTTTATTACCACGATTTAATTCAGCTTACACTGTCAGTATCTGGTGACTAAATAAATTTCCATAGTAGGAATGATAAAAAATTTTGCGAATTTCACAAAAGTTGGTTTATTCACGACCCGGGTTTCAACACATTATGTCATCACGTGAAGACCTGAAGATGACATAATGTGTTAAAACCCGGGTCGTGAATAAACCAACTTTTGTGAAATTCGCAAAATTTTTTATCATTCCTAACATGGAAAAATTTCACATAATTCTCCCTGAAACCGCAAATTTTCTAAAATTTCCATAACTTTGATTCTTATTTGCCTGAGACTAAATTTTATTTCGCCTATTCTTTAATTTACGCTGCGATAGCGATTCCCATTCGTATTGGTGGTTCAAGCGTTGTGGCAAGTAGCACGCGTTAATTTTTTATTAATACCACTATGTAAGAGTTGTGTTTTTATAATTATAATATACCCCAATGTTATGTGAAAACCTAGAGTGAACTCTGTACGGGGGACCGGAAAACTTTACACTAAGTTCTAAGAGTAAAAAAAACTATCTTCATCCCCAACGTCCCTTGCGGTCTTTCTCTAATATCCCAGTGGCTCACGAGAGCGAGTAACCATGTATTTGCTGTTCCCTCAATCCCTGCAGGGTTTTGGTATAACCCTTATTCACTCCCCTCCACCGTTTGCCCCTTTAAGGTGGGTCCTAAATCCTGTCACATCTCGTTCACAAGATACTTCCCCCCACCGGGCACTACGCTAAGATTACCCTCACGATTTGTAATCACGCAAGGGCTTACGCTTTCAGACACGGTACTCGAACGAATGACAACAGACGGTTAACTTGTGGCAGGGAAGTAATGGCAAAGGATCGAATCATGGTCACCTGAGTATTGGATGTTCATCCTGAGGGCCGGCGTTCGAATACCACCACTGGTGGAGATTTCTCGGTGGAACTCCGATCCCTACTTGGCTATTATGCGGAGAGCACTTCGAAGTGTTCACTCACTCCATCCGTCGGGTGAAACTTTAGCCCCCTTAACCACTTTTTAGTAGGCTAATTCCGACGCCGGGTACCTCTAAACCCTTCCTCCAATCCCACATAATTCTAGTATTCAACCTTGATACGGTCGAGGTTTTGCAATTTCAAGGTCTTCCCGAACTAGTCAACAGATTACTGAACCATGCCGGCCTCCGTGGCGTCGAGGGGAAGTCCTCACCTGTTTACCCTATGGTCAAGGGTTCGAGTCTCGCCTGGTTGTTAGTGTTGTTTGTTGTTGTTGACATGATTGTTAAGTGTTTGACCGATGTTGATTGCTATAGCACCCCATTGTAAAAAGCCGTATAAACTATTTTCGGTGGTTGCGGAAAATAAATAAATGATAGTTATATTAATAGCTTCCATCCCTTCACGGGAACCAATCACGACTACAAAAAGCAAACGATATCCATGTCGTATGCGGACTACAATAGCATGCACAATAATTTAATGACAGAAGAATAATATTTTAACTGAATATATAACTTTTATTGGCACAAAACTTCAACACGTGTATTATAACCAATTAAAAAACGTTTTATAATCTCAATATTTAAAAATATAGTTGATTGAATAACAATTACCAACAACAAATCCTCCATATTTCGCAGAAATGGTTATAAAGCATTTTTATTTTTGTTTTTTAGGTTCCACAATCTCTCTGCGAAATATGTCGAGAGCAAATCATAAGAGGTTCCATTTTTAGGAACGGAAGTCGTTCCTTCGGTACGTAAAATTTCGTAGAATTCTGCCACAAGCACGTTAATAAGTATAAGTAGGGACAAGTATATTTTTGTTTGTTCCTATGAAAAATTCAACAACAGACACATATATCTATAAACAGCGCAGCAATACAATCACGCCTTACTATCACCCATTGACCAATTTTGAGGATATCCGGACTAGACACGGTATTTATCTTTACGGAGTCACCCGCAAGTGCACATAAGTGTGATTTTTCCTCTGTGGTATACATCACATGCAAACATATAATTGGTTGACTGCAGCCCTCCATCCTTCCCTATCTAATGGTAGTTCTCTTATTCCCTGGTAGATCTCCTTGCGTATTTTCCTTTTCATTTGGTCTATGTATTTATCCATTGGCCTTCCTCTTGAAACTTTTCCTTCTGGAATGAAAAACTTAACTTTGTGATTTCATTTCAATTTTTATTCACACGACCCGGGGTTCGACGTACAACGTCATCTTCAGGTCATTCAATGTTAAAAATACTTTGTTTTACAAATAAAAATAAATAATTTTAAATCATGGATGCTCGTGACTTCCACAAAGTATACAGCCTGATACAATTTCTTATCTTCAGGTCAATTTGAATTTACCCTGTACGTCGAAACCCGGGTCGTGGAATAAAACATTTATGTGAAATCACAAAGTTAAGTTTTTCATTCCAACTATAATCGATGTCACCAAGCTACGCCAGACACTACCAACTTTTCCCTCTATATTTTTCCTTCATATTTCCAAACCATAGAGAGCCACGCTCCACAAGAATTCTTTCACGTACTGATTCCTCGTTTTTAGTCCTAATTAGTCCTCGTTTGCAGTGGTATATAACTATCAAAAGCATGAATATTTAACATGGTCGATTTATGAGAAAATAATTTCCTGTATAACGCATACGACACATTGATTTCGGCTGCTGACCGCTTATTAGGATTTAAGTACCGTACTTTTTCCTTTCCTAAAGTACTCATCAGTCCATAATATCGCTAATAACCTCAGATATTGGTCATATCTCTAAATAACCAACTAACCTAACCCATTTCCAAAGTTATTAACAAAAATTTATTAACCAAAAAGTTATTGATTAAAATTTATTATTTCCCCCATGCGTAACGGTTAACACGGAACACCTTGGTCCAACAAACCACAACCACATACCACAATTTTAGTTGTCCGGGCAATCGGCAGCCGAACTGTTAAAGCGTCGCAAGTGTCGGGAAAAAATAGGAGCGAACCGTTGATCAAGGTTGACGGTGATTCGCCGTTAAGGGTAGCCAGCAACAAAACAAGCAGGGAAAATAGCAAAATATCGGAGCCACCCATAAAATTATTAGGTGGACAGAAGCTCTTGGAATGTCATGTAACCAGGGGCGCACAAAAACAAATGCTCAGGATTGCACTCAAACAATCCGTTAATGGAATAACTCACAGTCTGAACCAGAAGTAAGGGGGGAGAGAGATTATGAGAAACCTTCTTCACCACAGCGTCAAGTCAGAACAAAATAGAAATCCTAAGCACTTCTTCCAAATTGATTACAAAATAATACTGCCTGAACTGATGATTTTAAATACGATAAGAAGATGAAAAATACTTTAAATGAATAAATTTCCCAGCCTAATGTGCTGACTTCAGCACTAATATTTCGAGCAAACACATTTTAGGTACTTTAGTAGTTATTACAGAGGTTTGATAATGACGACAAAACTAAGAAGAGAAGGGCTGAAGCAGTTATTTTATCAAAATTTAATTTCGAAGAAAATCTCGCTGCTTTTATCGTCACAGTTTTTCGCAAAACTGGTATTAAACAGCTGGGATTATGAAAACATTGACGCGAAACTAGCAAACGAAATATACCATTTTCCCTATGTTTCACTCAATTCAACCTCGAGGTCTATGCAATCGCAAAAGTAACTATATAAAAAATAGTACTACATCTATACCAAGGTATAGTCCTAAACCGCTACAAATAGCGCTAAAACGATGTTGACATTTTACTCGCAAGAACACCTCTCATAATAATAATAATCAAATAAGGAGGTTCGTTTACGTGTCACGGAAATTAAGAATTTTAAGTAAGTTTTATTTTGCCCTGGAATCTCCTTTAGCGTCCCGTTCAAATAAGACCTGCCCTAGTTACCCACAATGCATACCTACGCTGTGCACCACGCCTCCCCTCTACTCATTTCCCCTTTTCACCACCCTGATCCATGTCCCACCACCCACCGCTTCGTTTTCCCGCCATCCCCACCCTATAAAGTCTCACGAGTCTTTCCCCACCTTAACTACCCACTGCTTGCTCTTCCCCCTTTTCCCTCGCCCCCCCCCATCCCCTGTCCGCCCCTTCCCTCCCCCCCACATGGGAACTACTCCCCGAGCATGAGGGGAGTTAAGGCACTCTCCTTCACTGGGCCACCGTGTATCTAGGTGATGGATTCTATCGACCCGTCCGGTTTGTTCCTAAGCCGAGAGAGTAGTGAGCCGGTGCCTGCCCACCACTCTCTACTTTCGCGTAGACACAAACGCACCTCCCCTTCTTGGCCGTCGTAACACGTGGTCGTCAACCAAACATCGCTTTTCCGCTAAGAAGCATGGGATAGCATGGGACGGCGACTCCTCCAACCATGTCTGCAAGTTCCTGAAGGGTTGATTTCAGCCGTTTTTAAATTCCAGGAGCAGAATAATTGGAATGATTTCGGGATATTACGAGAGAAGCATAATTACAATTACCGTCGAATGCATAATCCTCATTTTTTAATAGCATTAATGAAATATTAGAACACGATTGAATAAGCTGAACCAGTATATATAACTTTGGATGACTTAATAAATTTTAGCTGGTGGTAGTAGAGCAGTTTCCGTTCATAGCGGCTGCACAAATGACGTGGTCCGCAGTCACGCGCCCAGGTGCAATGATACACACCAAAGTGGGTGAAATTCGTGATGAAAAAAAATAATTTGAATAAGCCGGAATTCGAACCCGGATCTCCAAATTGACGGTCGGGTGTGTTAGTCAGTTACACCACCAAGACATCTTAATGGACAAAGCCATCCTAATTCAATTCTTGTTCGTATAAAATTCGCCTTGAAATAAGATTGTCAGAAAGGTGGTTTAACTATCTGCCACACCTGACCAGCGATTGGGAGATCCTGGTTCGAACCCTTATCAAGATTTATAAAGGCGAGTTTCACTTACTTAATGCAGTTTAGTTTGGTTTCACATGTAATAAAAATGAATAAAAAACACTTTTTAAAAACTGGTATTACTTCAAAATGCACCAAAAAGTATAAAAATACACAAAAAAGTAGAAAATAAATTTTAGATTGAAATTTAAAAAGTTAAGAGACATTCTATTCCAAATTTATAAATATATTAAAGTTGAAAGTGAAAATGAATATTTGTTTACTTTATCTGTGCAATTCATCGATGATTATGAGGCAAGAACGTATAAACGTACGTCTAATTGATCATCTAGTTGATCATCATGATTGTAAGACCAGGGTGCAGACCAGTAATTTACTGAGAAGAATTTGAGCAAAGTCTCAACTTTGTAAATTTCAATCTAAAATTTATTTTCACATTTTTAGTTTATTTTTATTTTTTACTTTTTAGTGCATTTTTAAATTTGACCAGTTTTGAAAAAGTATGTTTTTATACATTTTTATTTTCTATTTTTTAGTCTTCACACTTTTATTAATTTAACAAATTAAGTAAAATTTCTAACAGTTCCATGGGAAGTTGTTCAAAAATTGGGCAGAATAGATATATGCGATCAAACTCACGAAGCAAGTTGGAAATTCGTCTTCATATTAATTATGCAACGCTTCTTTGAAATTAACATTAATTTGGCATTTCTTCTTCTCAATATGTATAAATGCTAAAATGATGGTTACAATGAATTGCAACAGCGCTGAATGCGAGTGGACAATGTAATGCGGGTTGCGTAATGTTAGGATAAATAAATATAAAATTGAAACCATTTAATTTTAGTAGATTAACTTGGTAATTAGTGAATATAATGCTCGATTCATGTATTGTCATTAAGATCAAACATTTATGCAAAATTTGGGAAAGATTGAACAACGGAAAGGGGTTCAAAAATTGGGTACTAGATATGTGGTTAAACTCACGAAGGGAGTTAATATAAGACCAGTAATTAGTAGATTAACTTGGTAATTAGTAAATATAATGATAGATTCAAGTACTGTAATCAAGATCAAACATTTATGCAAAATTTGGGAAAGATTGAACAACGGGAAGGGGTTCAAAAATTGGGTAATAGATATGTGGTTAAACTCACGAAGGGAGTTAATATAAGACCAGTACAAATAGTCAGTCATCGATGGGCCCTCGCACGCGAGCGTCCTAAACCTGGCTCTCGCTCGACCTTGTGCCTAATCAGGGGCCCAAGCCCATGAAGCGGGACGGGAACCGTACCGAACTGAGTGCAGTATAGTTAAAATTTAATAAACTTAAAAATAATTGAGTAAGATATGTATTTTTAATCATGTCAACCGCCCACAGACGTTCACGAAAGTCTTTTGATTGACTTTTTGCGATGACTATGGAGGTTTTCTATGCTCCAATAGGAAATAAAGCCATGGACGTGACCCCGTTCAACTGCAACTGACCCAAATTTTCCCCCAAGAGATTCTTATAAATCGGCTGATAAGCATCATAAATATGTACAGTGATCAGCGGGTTTTTCGAATCAATGAGCATATTTTCTGTGAACACCAGCGGATGACTCCGTTTAAATTACTGCGCGGCCGGTTCCAAAGTTCTTTGGATTTTCCTAAAAGGGAACATCTTTTTTGTTTAAAGTTAGGCTTTACCGCGTGGAATGTGGGGCTTAACGCACGAACTCGGGTACTCCATCGCATTGTATGCATAGTACTTATATAGGCACCTCGCTCATTAAAGCCATTATGAAATTCACAGCAAAAGAGGACGCCTGGGTGGCTTACTTGGTTAGGACACTCGGCGCTATATCGAGGGGCCTGGACTGCACTCAATGATGTTACCATCTCTCCTATGTTATAGCTATAAATTTATGTCTACAACAAAAACTGTTTTCCCCCAGAATGATCTAATAAACAACCCAAAATATGATCGGTTTGTTGAAAAATAGCGGAAGGAAAACGCCTTGAACTGGGAGGCTGGATATTTCAAGAGTTACTCCACAAATTCCGGAGTCTCGCGAATAATTACGGAGATGCGGCAACCCTAAATTTCAAACGCCAGCGATTACTAAGCCCGCGCGACTACAGCACGCAAAACTTTTCGTGTCACGATGCCCAGTGTGGAGTATCCTAGGGTTAACGGAGAGCCAATGCAGAACCATCCTCCGTCGGAATCGAAACATTACACCACATTCACCGCATTCCGAAGTGGTGAAGGATAAACACACAGTTGCGTCATTAAAGAAACTAGGATTTATCAAGTGAATAGTTGGAAGGTCTTCCGATGAAAAACTGAATGAGAGGAGCTATTTCGCTTTTATGAGGCCAAATATCGACTGTGTAGAGAGCTATCTCGGGACCCTGCACAGAACTATTTAATTTAAGAAATTAAAAAAAGACGAAGGAAAGTCGCGCACTTCGCTACAAAAATGTCACGGGCAAACAGTCACGTGTGACACAGCTGATGACTTGGTTGGGAGTAGCTAGAGACAGGGAAGCAAGATAAGCTAGGCTTAGATTACTTGAAAATTCAGATCAAGCGAGTCGCAGTACGGAACGGAGGATATTATTTTGACTACCCCCCGCCCCCTGCCACATCTCTAGAACTGATAGAAGCGAAAAATTAAGAGAGATACACTTCCGAACTGATAGGGATAAACATTCTTTCTTTCCACGGACCACAAGTGACTGTAACAATAACATCATTCTGAACTTGAGTAAAAACAACTTGGTTATGCCCACAGAATAATTTATTTACTGTACAATGCATTTTCAACGTCATCTTCATGTACATGGTGCGATTGATGTCGTCGTCAAGACGTCAATTGTACCTGAAGATGACACTTTGACGTTGAAACACGATGTAAAGTAAATAAATTATTCTGTAGACATTACCTAAACGTTTTTACTTAAGTTGTAACAATAAAAATGAAAGACACTATGAAACTCCGTTAACATACAATTTACTTTGGTCATCAACCTATTCCTTTCCTCTATTCCCTTCAATGTTCATGGCTGGCGTCCTCACATCTCCTGCCTATCACCCCTCGTGAATGCTCGCAGGGTAAACTATAGACGCAGATTATTAACGTAACAGTTTAATTTTTACTAAATAAAAACGCTTAAAGCCTCTGAACATTGAAAAGCAATGTTCTGATGGAAAAACGCGCCCTTACTCTTAAAAACTGTTGCAAACACTCATCAAACTTCAGATATATGTTGAAAGTTACTTAAGGTAATGTTAGGGATGAATAAATTCTGGGAAATGCCGTAAAATTTTGTAAAGTTTGCAGTGATTCGAAAATTGTCAAAAGTTAATCTTTTTAAAGCAACAGTGCTGTCCGCTACATTTATGTATCATGCACTACCACATATCCTATGCTACATTGTAGGCTGGAGGTAAGAAGATCTAGTTCATATATACCTCCCACTGACATTTTCGTTGAACTAGGATGGCTTGGTGGCGTCAACTGGCTAACACACCTGTCCAGCTAATGGGAGTTCCGGGTTCGAATCCCGGTCCCTTCAGATGACTTTTTTCACAGCGTATTTCATATCTTCAGCGTAAATAGTCAAGGGTCATTTATATAATTACCACGACAAATTTGGGACAAAATGAGATCTGGATAGAGACGGTCATCTGCTGAAACAACTCAGATGAACGACATAGAGGAAGTCAACGTCCAGGAAGTGTCAAAGCTGAGCAGCTCGAAATTTGATCAGTCAAATACGGCCCAAGGCTTTCTCGACCCGTAGAATTGAGCATCAAACTTGAACGTTCGTAACGATCCTAAAATTCTGACAAAGCACGGTTCACATCTCTTTCACCGTTTTAATTGATCGCTTGTTCTCCACTACTGGTTAACTACTACACATACCCGCGATGACTGACCACGTCAATATTCGGATAAATGGGACAGGAAAAAGCCCGTCACTATGTAACGCCGGGTGATATTTTCAAGAGACAAATTGGGTATAGATATCTTCGGTGTACTTCGCGTTTTAGATAGATAATGAGAGTATATTTTTCATCCTCACATGCCATCTAGTATTATACCTCAGAAAAACCCAATTTTAAATTTATCAGCTCATTTGATATTAGGTACTCTTTATTGCGAAATATTGACTTGAATGATTGCAACACATACGGAATGAAAGAAATCAGTTAAGTACAATGGCGCAAGTATTCAACACTTAAAAATCATGCGGAACATTTTGAAGACAACTATTCGGTTATTAAGAATTCAAATAGAATAAGTATAGGTAGAGGTTTTGCGGTTGATCAAAGTGCTTTCAGATAGTAAATATGTCCCTGTTTTTTTTAAATGGCTAATAAGATATCTATGATAATATTTCTTCGATAATTAGCTGTTTAAAGAGCCTGGAGTCTCACCGCTCGTTTACAGTGTTAACTGAATTACATCAATGGTTAAATTCACTCGGATTGAATTTCCATTCGAAACCATGTTATAACTTTGAATTATAATCAACATTTTCTGAAGATATGAAAGTAGTAAAATGAGTGCTTTCCACATCAAGGCAAAATATAATGATTTCATCTATTCAAGTATTCTACCAGCTGATTGGTAGGTAATTGGACAGTCCCCATTCTGCATCCCAACCTCATAGAAATTGTCTCCTATCCCTCCTAAGGGTGTCCCGCTATTAGATCCCTCTTCAATTCTGCATATCTTCTACCACCTCTTATTTCGTCCTGAATTCCTATCCTCTTCCTTCCTCTTCCACGCTTCCCAAGTGTTCTCCCCTCTATCACTCTCTTCAACATGCCCTCTCCTCTCAAAACCTCCTCCATCCATCTCTTCTGCCTTCTCCGAACCTCTGCCACGAGCTTCCTCTCATCTCCGACCATATCCAATACCTCCTCGTTCGTCTTTCTCGCCATCCAGCTAACCTTCTCCATCCTTATCCAAACCCACATCTCAAACGCCTCAAGCCTACGTACATCCTCCGACCAAGTTTGCGACCCATATATCGCCACACTCCATATTAAAGTTTTCACCTGCCTCTTCTTTACGTCTCTTCTCAGACCCCCCTCATCAATTTTCTTCTCTTCGAAAATGCTTCTTTAGCGAGCGCAATTCTGCATCTGATGTCCTTACCACTAAACCCATTCTCCTCCAAAATACTACCCAGATACGTAAACTGCTCGACCTGCTCTATCTTCTGCCCTCCCAACCTTATATTCAGCCTCGCCTTCTTACTTCTACAAAGTCTCATCACTTTCATTTTCTTGTGGTTGATCTTCATCCCACACTTTTCGCACTGGACCTCTAATGCATTCACCATTGACTGTAGCCCCTTGGCCGACTGACTAACCAATGCTCATATCTGCAAATCTCACTGATTTTATCAGCTCCCCTTCTACCTTTATTCCTACCTTCTCCTCCACCCATGCCTGCCTTACCATTTCTTCTGAATACACGTTAAAAAGCAACGGTGATAGTGGGCACCCTTGTCGCACTCCCCGTCCTATCGTGGCCCATCCCGATTCTCCATTGGCTACCCTAACCTACGCAGTCTGGTTCATATACAAATTCCGAATCAGACGCCTGTCCCTCCAATCGACCCCTAATTTCTTCAACACTCCCATTAATTTCGTCCATTCCACCCGATTAAATGCCTTCTCGAAATCTACGAAGCATGCAAAAACATCCTACCAATACTCTAGGTTTCTTTCTACTAGCATCCTCATCACCGCTATAGCGTCTTGCATTCCCGTTCCTCTCCTAAACCCGAACTGGTCATCACCCAGGTATTCATTTACTTTCTTCTCTAGCCTTCTGTTTAGAATTCTCAGAACTACTTTGGCTGCGTGAGATATTAAGCTTATTTTCCTATTATCTTCGCACGTTTTTGCCTTACTCTTCTTTGGTATAGGAATTAGTACAGTGTTCGCGAAGTCTTCCGGCCACACTCCATCCTCATAAATCCTACGAATAATCGCAAAAAGTTTTCTTCTTCCGTTCTTCCCCATGCTCTTTAAAAACTCTGCAGGTATGTCATCTATTCCCACTGCCTTATTTCTTTTCATGTCTCGTAGAGCTCTTTCGATTTCGCTATCTAGGATACTTGGTCCGATGCCATCTCTGTCGATATCGTCTTCCCTTCTATATCTAACCTAATGGGCCTTATTTCTTTACCATACAGCTCTTCAACATACTCCTTCCACCTCTCCTGGATGTCTCTCGATTCTTCCCGTCTTGTCTGTTATCGTTGTAATTCCCCTTCCCTTATTACCACCCGTCAGTTCCTTTACTTTCCGATATAATGCATCTGCTCTTCCCTCTTTTTGGTATTTCTCTAACGCGTCGATATGTTCTCTCCACCACGCCACTCTTGCTTTCTTTGTTTCTCTTCTAAGACTGTTATTTAATTCTCGGTATTTTCTTTTACCTAGCTCTGAGTTTACGCTCTTCCATTTCGTTCTCTCCTCCATCTCCCTCATCATCTCCTTCGTGATCCACGGTTTTCTAATTTTAGTTGCACTGACTACGCCTACCGTTGCTTTCGCCGCTTCTACAATTCCATTTTTCAAACTTCCCCATTCATCTTCCACTGATCTAACTCCATGATCCTCACCCATTATCTCATCCACCTTCTCTCGATACTTCTTCTTCATTGCCCCAGTTAATCTCTCCGTATTCCACTTTCGTACCCTCCTTCCCATTCTTATCTTTTTCAGTTTTACCCGACATTTCATGACTAATAAGTTGTGGTCTGTGTCTGCATCAGCTCCTGGATAAGTATGCAAGTTTTTAACACTATTCCTGTATCTGTGACGAACCATTATATAATCTATCTGGAACTTATTTGTGTCTCCCGGCTTCTTCCAAGTGTACCTACGTCGAGGATGATTTCTGAACCATGTATTTGTAATTACTAGGTTATTTCTGCGGCAAAACTCCACTGCTTTCTCGCCCCGGTCGTTTCTTCTTCCTAGTTCATAATCGTCCACCTCCCGCCCATCTCTTCCTTCACCCATCACTGCGTTCCAGTCCCCCATTACTACCAAGTGCTTACTCCTTACATAAATATGATTAGGGAACATAATATTCACTCCTATCTCACTTATATGTATTCGTATTTTATTTTAAGCAAACAACCAGATAGACAAAAGTATTGAATTTTTGTAACTGTCTTAAGCTATTAGACCCCGTTTGATGAACTCCAGTCAAATATTTTCTCGGCATAAAAAACCGATGCTCACATCGGTTCAATATACGATATCGGTTCATCAATAACGTTCACTTCAGCTTACCGACAGTCTGATGTCATACACAAAACCTCAACTCACAGATAACATCAAGATAACGACAAAGCTACGTCATCTTGCAGTTATTGTTAATAAGGTATTAAAAAACCGGGCCTTAATCATTCAATGCAATTAATGTACGAAAGAGAGCTAATTTCCAAGCCCTAAAAACACATACACGAAAAATATGGGGCCAATAATAACTCTGATTTGTCCAAAAAAAACCTTCACTCTCATTTCATGCTACTGTGTCACCGTACATGCAAATAGTTTCATCCGTCCAGTAGCATTATTGAAATTTTTAAGCAAAAAACCGAAATTTCAGAAAAACATCAAGATAATCACAGCTACGTCATCTTGCTGTTTTCGTAAACCATTATTTATTTGACCGGGTCGGTTTTATTATCGTAAAACAGTCTAGAGCCTAAATCAAGATTTCGTATGCGGTCTACAGGAAATTTATTCCTCTTAAATATTTAATGAGGTAGATGAAAATGGGCGAGTGTATTGCATATAAATATGTTTCTGTATTCAGGGCTCGGCAAAATACTCTAAAAATAATTGTATTTGAAATACAAAATTCAAAATTCAGGGAGCAAAATTCACAGCGTGGAATTTGGGCTCTAGCATATATTTTTCATAAGTATTTTAGGTATTTTAAAGTACTGAAAATATCTCGAATATGCATTTGAAATATAAAATACTTAAAGTATTTCAAATATATCTATATTTTTATGCATACTTCCGTTCGTTGCATTTTGCATTCTGTTCGTTCTTCCGTTCGTTACATCGTTGAATTTTTATGAAAAAAAAACAAACAAATATTATCTACCTAGCCTATCGTTACTGACATGCTTGTGAAAGAGTTCCACGATTGTGTTAAGCCATTAATGATAAATGGAGATCGACCATAAAGCGATCAAATCCTTAGCTGTATATGGAAATACGACTATTTCCGACTGGGGAAATTTGTAAACAACTACTGATTCGTAATCATAATAGCACAAGGCGACGAATTTTTACGTCGAGAAAGATGGAAGTATAATCCTGGGAGATTCCTTGGAGGAGACATGTCGGCAAAACAGAATGCTGAGTACGAGTTCGGTATTAAATGTACATGAATACGAGTATAAAATATTGCAAGAATGCATTCATTCAATTAAAATATTATTATTATTACATCAACTTATTATCTACAATTGTAGACGCAAACAACTAGTAGACTGCATAGGAAATGAATATACCGGGCCTAAACAATTTTAAGAAAATGATTTATTTCACTGCAGATAGATAATTTCCAAGCCACTCCAATTTAAATTATCAATTATTGAAAAATATGTGTTCAAGTAGTATATCTCGCCATTTATCCAAAAAAATAACCCACTCCCTAATTTCATGCTACCGTGTCATTGTGAACACGTCTAGTTTCACCTAGACGGCAGCTTTATTGAAACTGTGTCACATACAGCTTTGCCCCCCCTGGATGGAGCCGACCAACACACACACACACACAAGAGTGTGGCTGCTCCAAGAGTGTGGGCGCTTAGCAACCGCCCAGGCCGTGCATAGCGACCGAGGGATTAGCGAGGGGCAAGCGTTTGCCAGGGGCGTGCTAGGGACCGCAAGGCCAATAGGCGCGAGTCAATTTGGGAAATGAAATATGCAAACGATAAAAGGTTAAGTGATTAATGTAGAGAACGCAAATGGTTAGGCAATTAGCCTTTTAAATTAAATGTTTTATTTTTTACTTTCCACGTGTTGCTTTTGTACAAAGGGGCTTTAACAATTTTGATCCAATTTCAATGAAAACTAAAAAAAAAGGTAGAAAAAATAAACGAACTACCTGCGCATTGAATTCTCAGCGGAGCGACATAGGTTGGAGAGTCATCGAACGTTCTCGACTATCGAATGAAAATGACAGGACTACACTTACCACGTGAAATAATAAGAGTTTCTTTTAAAGGGATCTCAATGGCTTATGTCTAATCACGACATAAAAATCCACCTTGAAATATCACGTGAATGGGAAAAGTCAAACTCATCAACGGGATTTCAATCCTTAATCTTGAGGATATATGGAGCAAGACCAATCACTTCAGCTGCATATTTATGACTTAACAGCTGATCACACGCAAGAATTTTAAAAGGTAAATATATAAAGAAGAGGCTGGTAAAGAGCTTGATATGGAGTGTGGCGTTGTATGGGGCAGAAACGTGGACTCGGAGAAAGGAAGAGGAGAATAGGCTGCAGGCGTTCGAGATGAGGGTGTGGAGGAGGATGGAGAAGGTGCGTTGGACGGAAAGGAAGACAAACAAGGAAGTGCTTTGTATGGCGTGTGAGGTAACCTGTGGAGGAGATAAGGAGAAGGGAGAGTAGGTAGATGGAACGGGTAATGATGGTGAAGGCCGTGATAGAGGGGAGGAGGCTGGGTAAGCGGGGTAGGGGAAGGAAGAGAATAGGTTTAACGGACCGGAAGAAGAAGAGTCTGAAGCCTGTTTCACACGATACTTGATCCAGCAAAAGACCTAGTGTATGTTAGCTGGTGTACTTGATATTGAGGACGGAATCCAGTATGATACAAACAGTGATAGAAGGTTTCACACGATCATTGAACTTGTGCTTGCGATGGAGCGGTACTGTCGTCAACTGTTGCGAACTATTAAAAGAAAATGGAAAATTCCCATGGAATAAGGCGTATTTTGACTTCTGCAGTAATAGCAGGGATTGTCGAGACATTTTCAACCCACATTAATTTCACCGCCAAAAAGTGCGTAGCACCCGCGATAGTTAGGCGCTGATAAAAAATTGAAGACCGAACTGCGACTGTAAAATCTAACGTGATTGGTTGACGGTTACTAGGTCCCACTGGGAGCTAGTAGCAAACTAGTACCGCATCAATTACGAAATCAAGTACTCCAGCAAGTATAATAGCTATCATACTTGTTAGCCAGCATGCTAGTTTTATATCACACGGTACTGGAGAGATATCATACTAGCGAGTATCCTTGACCTTGTGCTGGATCAAGTATCGTGAAAAACGGCCATAAGGACTTAAGCTGAGACTAAGAAAGAAATACTAGAGGTAGAGAGGACCCCGCACATGTAAAATTCTGGAGGATTTTCTCTGACTTCCAATGAAACCTACCTTTAGTAACTATAATGAATAATAGTGAAACTAAAAAGTCTGCAGAATCTGTTAGAGGCATGCGAGCCAAAATAAGTTAGTTGTTAATACTTGAGAATGAATTTTAAACAATCAGAACAAATTACTCTCAAAGAAGCAAGTAATTATCCAAAAAAATTAGACACGCCTAAGCTGATTTGAGGACACACGGCGCATGTTAAGACTAAATTCTTCACCGAAATATATACATTCTAAATCACAGACAGGACTGGAACTTCGTCCCGATTATCAAAAATGGCTTATATCAAGCATAAGCCAAAGCAAACATGTTGAAAGCACAAGAACCTTGGTTCACTAAGGTGAAATTAACTAGCCTCAAGAGAAGGCATGAGATACACGCAAAATTCTGAGCACGCCAAATTGCACGCACATATATATTTCCCTCGACACAAAACTCGGGCGGTCGTCGACACAAGAATTTTGCAAAACACATGCAGCCTTTACTGAGCACCAGATACCGTTTTCCAGTCTTTTTACGTAGAGACTGTATTGATGACTACCGGAGAGAAGATGGAAAAATATAAGTGAGGAAATCAAAATAAATACTAAATGATAGCGATGAAATTACAATACGTACAATTTTCCACAGTATAAAATTTACTAACGACCCGGGTTTCAATGTGTATACATCATCTTCAGATGGAAGATGATGATTAACATTGACACTCGGATCATTAGTAAATTATATACTGTGGAAAATTGCACGTTTTTTTTATTTCACCATTCATACATTCCCCGCAATTTCGCAAGAATTTTTTTATTTATAAATGATACTATTTGCACTTGATATAAGAACGAAGGTTTTCGCGGTGGTTTATGATGAACTTCTTCATATTTTCGGGTTCTACCGCGTTGGTTGCTGTGGTGATGACAACAGTTTCGCTGGCACTACTGCCAGCGTCTTCAGGTCGAAGATGCCGGTTCACAATTTTGCTCATCATTATATGGCGTTTCTTTCCCGCCAATTCTCGCTGCTGCCCTCCCATTGGTTCGTTTCAGAATTCTCCTCCAAGTGTAGTCCAGGTGGTATCTTTCGTCTCTGTTAAAATTGTCAGTCCGGGCTATCTCAATTGATTCCCTAATTAATCTAGGGTAATATCTGCCCTCTCTCACTATCACCTTGGCTTCGTCAAATTTTATGTCGTGTCCCGGGGTCCAGGCGTGCTCAGATATAGCAGACAGTTGAAATTGTCTATTTTTTGTGGCTCTTCGGTGCTCCTGTATCCGTACCTTCAGTGAACGGCATGTCTCGCCGATGTACGATTTCCCGCAGGAACAGGGCACCTGGCAGACTCCTTCGTGTAGGTTATGGTGGATTTTGTCCTTGGCCGAGGGTAGTATGTCACCGATTTTTGTGGCACAATTGAACCTTGTGGTGACGCCGTGCTTCTTCAATGCTCTGGCAATCCTTTCTGTGGTTCCTGCGATGTAAGGGATGATAGCCCATGCCTTCTTGCCTTCATTTTCACTGGTGTTTGGTTTGGGCTCCTTCAGCTCGGCGTCACCACAAGGTTCAACTGTGCCACAAAAATCGGTGACATACTACCCTCGGCCAAGAACAAAATCCACCATAACCTACACGAAGGAGTCTACCAGGTGCCCTGTTCCTGCGGGAAATCGTACATCGGCGAGACATGCCGTTCACTGAAGGTACGGATACAGGAGCACCGAAGAGCCACAAAAAATAGACAATTTCAACTGTCTGCTATATCTGAGCACGCCTGGACCCCGGGACACGACATAAAATTTGACGAAGCCAAGGTGATAGTGAGAGAGGGCAGATATTACCCTAGATTAATTAGGGAATCAATTGAGATAGCCCGGACTGACAATTTTAACAGAGACGAAAGATACCACCTGGACTACACTTGGAGGAGAATTCTGAAACGAACCAATGGGAGGGCAGCAGCGAGAATTGGCGGGAAAGAAACGCCATATAATGATGAGCAAAATTGTGAACCGGCATCTTCGACCTGAAGACGCTGACAGTAGTGCCAGCGAAACTGTTGTCATCACCACAGCAACCAACGCGGTAGAACCCGAAAAAATGAAGAAGTTCACTATTTGCACTTTTTAGGAATGAGTACATCTATTTCAGACGGATGTATTCAAGTATTAAAGCCCCACTTATTTGAGATTGTGACATACCCTCATGAAGAAACGACCACATCGACAGAGAGCGTCTCATTTGGCCGCCAGAGGCGACTAACGCACACAAAAGCATACTCCCAAGGTTTCCACCAAACATCTCCCGGTGACCATTGGAGGTCATCACCAAAATGGAGATACTGTATACCATTCCTCGTCTCCATTGGGAGAGAAGGCGCTATTTCGGACTGGATGCGGTAGAAGGGGGAAAGCGAGAAGATTTTATAAAAAGAATTAATTAGGGGTTATCTTCCGGTTAAGACAGGTATAGCTGAAGAAACCTCTTTACTTTACCTCTCTTACGTTTCCTTCTCATAATCCTCTTCCTCTTAATTTCCTCTCGCAATCTTTCAAATAACCGCAAAGCTTTTAAACCTACCTCTTTAACTGATTCTCAGATCGTTATTAGTCTTATCTCCATTCATCCCATCGATGAGACATTCTCTTCCTTCCTCTACCCCACTTACACAGCATCCTCTCCTCTATCCTTCACTATCCACTCATCACCCGTTCCAACGACCTACTCTCCCTTCTCTTTATCTCCTCCACAGGTTACCTCACACGCCATACAAAGCACTCCCTCGTTGGTCTTCCTTTCCGTCCATCAAGCCTTCTCCATCCTCCTCCACACCCTCATCTCATATGCCTCCAGTTCACTCACACCCTCCTTCTTCAGTGTCCTGGTTACATCACCACACAAAGATGCCAATCATATTATGCAAACTGCAGTCGCGTAGCAGACCGGAAAAAGAAGTTAATTGTGTACGTCATTTTCTGACGGATGGAACACAGAAAGATGTAATCGACGGATGTAGTTTCAAAGTTTCAACATGACATTTGTGATAGCAGGGGGTCCCACAAGTAAGCGTGATCGCCCCCCAATCATTCCTGAATATTCCAACTATATATATCCCATAAAAATTAGATTATTTGCAAAAGATACTTTTCTAGGCTGGTTGGTTGGTTATTTGGGGATGCGACCAACAACCGAGGTAATTTTCGCCACTGAAGATAAGTTGGTAAGTTGGTGATGTGAGGATTACGCGGTAAATGCAGACATGGTGGAGAGAATCCATAAGTTTAATCTCAGCGAAAGGCGCCCACAGTCAAATGTACCTTCCGACGGACGAAGTGCTGATCTTGAAGTGCTCTCTATAAGGCATTAAAGTAGGGATCGGGATTTTCACTGAAAAATCTCCACCACTGTCGGGATCCGAAGCCGGGCCCTCGGGATGAGGGGGCAGTACTCTAGCAAACGCTCCAATCCGATCCACTTTACTATGCTAACTCCTTTCAAGACGTAGCTTTCTGCCGCCAGCATTTGCGAAAGCAGTGAACAGGAAGCGAGATAAAGAGACCATGAAGAGAGAGGCGGAGGTGAATTCGACGCTGAATAACGTGGTCGGAGTTAAATAAGAAAGGCGGGAAGTGGACTTTCCCAGAGAACCCGGGAAAACGGGGGACTTCAAGTTGATAAAATATAAAACTGGTGAGAATACGGGATGAAGTCAGAGGAAATGGACCAAACCAGGCAAGGGGGACTTGACGGAAAACGTTGAGCGGGGAAAAGAGGAGATAGCGCCTTCACGAGAAGAACTCACACCCCTTTGAAACGGTTAGAGCGGAAAACCCCATTAAAAATCATAAATTTTAATTGCACGAAAATCCTCTGATGTAAGACGAACTCTTTAAGTTAGATTCGAAATATTTTAAACTATAAGCACCAAATCAAGGAAAGGGGAATCAAAAAATATTCAAATAAGGAAACAATATAGAGTAAACTAAAAGTGGTCACTAATACTAGGCTTATAGTATCTATGGCCAAGTACACTACGGCTGAAACTTAGGCTCAGGAAGCTTTTAAATGGTTCAAATAATCATAAGTTCTACGAATATGAAATTCGACGAATTAGATATAGAATGTAAAATTCTTCGAAATTAAGAGACGCATGCTTAATCCCAGGAAATCTATCCACCGGTTTAAAATAATTGTTAAATCACAACTTCCATGCCCTTTTAACAGATAATATACAAATAAACTCACTGAGCAAGGGATTATGGTTTATCGACGCGCATACAAAAGTCAAATAAACATAAGTGAACTCTAATAATGAAAGATTCCAGGTGAATTATTCTGGTGAACTCTTCTTCACTGTTACTACGTAGTCACACATTTCATTTCATTATATGCTTAAATTTATCACTTGCTAAATTTAAACTTTCAGGAAACAACTCGCCTCTCCCACTAAGAAAAGTGATTTTATGTATTTATATCTTAAAAAGTTTTTAAGTTCATTCATTATACTGTAGATGAAGGTATAAAATATTAGACGAAGAAAATGTAATAAAAAGTAAACTAAATGTAAATAAAATGACGGAGAGAAGTATTTTATAAACCTGATTGTTTCAATTATGTTGATGTGAAAACGCAAAACTTTTGGAGCGAAAGCAAGTAATAAACGAATAAACCGTCGAGGCTACTAAAATGAACGAAATTTGAGTACTCCCTGGAAAAAGTGTACAAATATTATTAATTGTGGAAGATTTTTCCAATTTGAGTTGGCTCACAATTCATCATATGAAAACCTTGGAAAAGACTCAAAATACTTAAGAAACATTATGCAAAGCAGGGGGTCAGGAAAATGCATAATTAAGCGAATGCAATAAGTCACGAAAGCTTTATTTATGCTAAAATGCCATGCTGTTGCTCACGGAAGGAATTTACTGAGGTAGGTTAGCAGTTTTCTTTGGCCAGAACATTTTACTAAACTCCAAACGCACCAAAAGTAATTTGCTAATCATTCTCAATATTAAAAATGTATTATTAGTGTCCAAGAACGCCAAATATGAACAGGAAAAGTGAAGTCATTAAGTCAATTAAGTTCTAATTTCTGGGTAAATTTATCAATTATGTTAATGGACACTCAAAAAATAGAAATATTTACCAACAGAGGGTCTATTGGAGCCTCAAGTCATTATAACTAAAAATTAATTATTTATCACATTGATATAAATACACTCGTTCATGTACACGTGATTTTGATACATGCAATAAAAAATTAAATATAACCTTCGTCCATTGAGTGATAAGGATGCGGTTGTCCAGTTGTTTGACGTACTATCTGGATATCCCGAATATTTTCAATGCGAGTCCTGCTTCAGGGCAGAAATGCCATCTCGTCATCTAAAGTTGAAATGAAACGACACCAACGGTCGGATTGCCTAAAAACCAATTACTCTCGTATTCGAGGCGCAACATACAGGTGTTATTTTCGTCTACGAGTCTGTGACGAGTATGCATACCATATAAATCGATAATTGTACCCGTTGGCTGCTATAGAATGCTAGGAATATGTCACGATAAACAGTAAAAAAATAAATGAGAATTCTACGAAATTCATTGTAAAAAAAATGCAAACGATAAGGTCAAAAGTTACACGCATATTTTTTTCACCATGAAATTCAGCGTGTATAAATCATTAGACTCGGCTATAAATGGAATCTACTTCACCTATTTGCCGGTCAGGTATGTCAAATTAAAGTTTTCATAGACGTAACGTTAGTCTAGTTCTCTCTTTTGATCCTTCTTTTGGTCAGTCATCACGATTGTGTTCCTTTCACACACCTGAGACCAAGAAAACAACGGCTTGAAGAACCAGGATATGCAAGTCAGGTGTGTAACTGGCTAACGTATATGACCGGAAATTCAGAGCAACTGGGATTGGTTTCCGGTCAAGTCTATTGATTAAATCAATAGAAAGGTTAATTGGCTAACGATTTCATTAACTAATAGCCATTGATATTCATTAGTTATTAGGATTTATTCTCAATAGTGTCCATTGATAAGTTCATGGTAGGTTTCTTTACTTCAAATTTATGCATTTAATTTTGCATGGACTAGTCTTTTGTAGCCTCTTACAGTTGTTGAAAAGTACTTTAGTGCCATTGAAAGCATTTTGACCCTTCAATAAATCCAACCATGAGTGATATAATTACTAAGTAGAAAGAGTTTTCATAATTGATGAAATTACTATCTTCAACTCGACTGATACACTTCTGTGTCATTCCTAAAAATTAACAGCGAATCGAAACATGAACAAGAGCTACGAATTAATTTAATCCGTTCAGGCGTAACTTTGTGGAAGTTCATTTTCAAATAATGACATGGCCAACTATGTTTAAATCCACAGAGTATTATTTTATTGGTACATACAACTAGTTTCACAACACTACGGCGTCATTCTGATGATGACGCCGTAGCGTTGTACCAATAAAATACTCTGTGGATTTAAACATAGTTGGCCATGTCATTATTTGAAGATCTCCGAAGTAAATATGAGTACAGGTGTAGCAAAACCTGGTGTCACTCACCATCGGAGAATTAGAGGTCACTGTGGATGATTCAAGCGTTAATAAGCGGGCAAATGGGCCGAATGACTCCCCGAGGGACCTCTGATGCCCCTTTGTTCCACCTTTGTATGCTTTCCTCTCCCTTTCGTCATGCTCTTCATAATAAACTGCCAACAAGTTTCGCTACCCTTATAGCTTAAATGAAATACAAAGACAATGCTTTTCACCGGCTGCTCTTTTTTCAGACAAGATTGTCCTAAGAAATTCCAGTGAATGCAACCTAAACCACCACCAAGTATAGCGCCAAAATTTCTTAGAGGCCGCGCTTGGCTTCTTCGATTGGAATGATGAGGAGCAGTACCACTACCGCCAGCACACTGGAGCACCCCCTTACCGTCGCTTTCACACACACAATCGATCCGGGGAATTCACAAAGGAAGTCAATTCGCGCGGATAGTTGGGATTATAGGAGCACTCGGAAAATGGTGGGGCGAAAACATGAAGATTGCTCGAGCAATGATGGATCACCCACTTGGTTTCGACCAAGTTAAGACCCGAGCTCGTGAGATAGGTGGTACCGAGGGCCTAGTTAAGCGCACGAGAGAGTTCGGCAATCAAGTGCGGCACCCCGTTACGGAGGTGCAGGAGGAGAAGGCGGCGTTGTGTGGTGACTCCCGGGGGTAAACACATGGCGAGAGGCGGGGTGCAAGGTGCGGAAATGGGTGTGGCGGGAAGCAGCAGGCTGCCTGGGTTACGCCGTCGTGAGGCAGGTGGCGGAACTGCGCGGGGGGAGGGAGTGCTGAAGAGGTGGCGAGGATTTTTCGAGTTGAGGAGGGTATGGAGTTTGAGAGGAGTTATCCCGTGGAAAAAGAAATGAGCGAGAAAATGGAACGGCAGGGTGGAGAAGTAATTGGAAAAGGGATTGGATGCAAAAGGAGAGGTGTCTAGGTAGATTAGTGACTGGCTCCGCTTTATGTTGAAGTCATGTACAGTGCAAAAGAAGGAGTCATTACCGACATCAACAGACAATATATCTCTCACATTTTGTTAATTTCAGTTTGTTCTACAAATGTAGTTTGGGATTACAAAAATACCCTTCGTGATGAACAATGTACTTAGTGTACATTAACTTAGTTTTATTTCACACTTAATTACCATTAAAGGCCCCAATTTAAGTGTGGAAATATTGGTCGGACATTAAACAAAGTGTGAAAATAGTGCTAAATTTATAATTTAATTCAAGAAGAGACTAATTGATAAGTAAATTCAAATAAAAAATCAATCCAAATTGTCAATGAAAGCAAAGGAATGTTGACTCCAAATAGTCAATAATAATAATAATAGGAATCTTTCATTTAATTTTACTTATCAATTGCTCTCTTCTTGAATTATATTATGGCCCTCCAGCCAAATGACCTTAAAAAAAATGCAAACACTTAAACTCAAAACACAAACCCTCATGGCGGACATACGCTTCCTGAATGTTTGAAAGCAGCATAAATTATTTACTGAATTCATTCACGTCAAATCACCGAAAAACAACTAAAACGCCACTAAAGTCATACAAGTTGGAAAAACGTTTTGGTTCAACTTAAAAAAAAGGAGTCAATATTTCTTTGCATTCGTTAACAATTTTGATTAATCTTTAATTTTTTGTTTTAACGTGCTTCGACGGCTAAGGTCATTTTGCACATACTATCTGCCACGCGCAGACAGGGGCAACAGGGGCACTCGGACGAATCGGAGGAGAATAACCCCCTCCTAACTTGAAGCGAGCCCAACGATGCTTAACTTTGGTGACTAATCGGGAACCAGTGTTTCCATCGTGAAGGCCCGTTGCCCATAAATCTTTAATTGAAATTTATAATTGTTCTTCATAAATGTTATAAATGTTCACCAAGTGACGCTCCAAGTTGTTTATAATATGATTATACCCTCCGTGTCTGCCTGAATTTCATGTGAACTCAATTTTTCTAGTCGCCTCAGCCTAGTAAGCAACCTACGACTCTCTAGCAGCTCCTAAACCAGTCCTTTCAATAGCTTTGCCTCACTTCCTCTTGGATCGCGGAAGTTTTTTTTCTACAAACTCGCGTCTAAACTTAGTATTTCGCCCAGTTCCGCATTAAATCTTTCTAAGATGATGTAAGTCATATATTATTGTGAATACAATAATGTATTGCATATTTAATTATGTTTAATTACGGGTGTTTGTAGTGGTTCTAAAGAGGTCATAATTGTGCAAGGGGAAAAAAGACACAGAATCTATCTCCCTTATTTCACCAGAGATGTCGAATCTGTCGATGTTGTCAGTAAGACTAATGAATTCGTTACTTTCAAAATTCAACTCGGGTTCCTGCTACCTTTTTATAAGTCTTAAAATCGCTTGCTTCCTTTGCTTTTTGAAGAACTCGCATTCTAGTTCATCCAATACCCACTTTACTTCACTTATTTATACTTGAAAGAATAAAAGACAGTTCTAAGGGCATGCATTTTTTTGTTCAGATATTTAGGGCGCTGTACGGTGGTTCTGAGAAGTATCGAATTGCTCGAGGAAAAAATGAATATTTAAGACTATGTTAGCCAGTGTTTATCTCCCCTTTTTCTCTGAGTCATAAAATCTGTACATTGAAAGAGGAATCAAATAACCGAGGCAGTATCGGAATAAAACTCGGAATCTGAATAAAACGGATACTTTATAGATGTCTTAACCTCGCTTGCCTGTACCGTGAATTAAAATAGTATACATATGTATTCAGTAATACTCAAGGTAATGTGAGTCCTGCTAGGGTCATTGATTGCTGGAGGAAAAAATAATATTTAATTCTATGAACCCTATACGCTTATTCAGAACTCACCAGCGAAATTTTATCGAAGCTTAAGTTCGAAGAAAATTAAACCTTTGGACACGCCGTTTTAATGATAAGTGTACTCTCGTAGCGAAACCAAATATCACATTCCAGTCCTACTGGAATTATTACTTAGACCAGAAATTAGTAAAACTTCCTAAACCTGAGATTCACTTTAAATTGATGAGTAGGTACGTCTGTACTGCCGTATATTTAAAGTTTAAACCGGGTTAAGGATATTTCACTTAATCCTGATCTACGCGAGGGTTTCAATGGTGCTAAAAGTTGTATTCAGCTTCTTAGTGAGTTTAAACTTTCTACAAAAACAGAGTACACCATTGGTTTAACTTTTTCTAGGTTAATTATGCCGAGAATAATGACATTTTTGGATGCAAAAACAACATGATCGATGGTTTGATTGAAGCGCTGGATATGGACCTTCTCAGACCTGAAGTGAGATCACGGTTCCTTGTTCCGCGTTGTCGTCTTTGTTATCCAAAAAGTAAACTGCTCTAGAAAGGCTAAATTTAAAGTTAATGTCCTAAGAACGCACTCCCGTCAATTAAACGAGTGGTTTAAAGCAACGCACAAAATTAAAATAAAGACGATCACGTTTTCACTCTTATGAGCGCAATTTTAAAAAATAACGATAGCGCGCGCGCAATCGCTATGGAGAACCATGATAGTTCCCCTGAGTCGCGATCATGGATATTTCCTCCGCATTGTCGCAATTGGTGTCCAAAACACGAACTCCACTGTGATAAATGTTCTCAGACACAGGTCCGTGCTCTTAGAATGCAGGAGCAGTGATTTTAAAGAACAGGCGGGGTTTAAAAAATGTTTTTTTTCGCTCATAAAAGCTGTAACAAAATTACAATAACGCCATCGCACACGCTTTAAAGATCCGTAATCACCCCCCTGATCTAAAAAACGTTATGAATACATCCGCTAGCGCATATCCTCTTTATACGTTCAATGGCTTCAGGCTTAAATATGTGGAATCTATTGTGGATATTTATTAATAAAGTGTGAAAGTGAAGATGAGAAGTAAGAAAAAAACATATCTTCCCACTGATATCAACTACGGTAGGTACAACGTACAACTAGTTTCAACGCTTAGGTGTCGTCTTCAGGTACAATGTTTGTTACATTCCTCACTTCCCCTAATCTACTCTCACCTTAATAACCTAGCAACACTGGACAATAATACATAAACAACAAACTTTGCAACTGCAGATGACGCCTAGCGTCCGTCCAAGATAGCAGCGCCGATGAAATATACTGACTTGGCTCAGAAAGAAATGAAAATTAATATATTCACGATCGTATGATTAAAATTCTTCCGTCACGTGATTCCCTTCCCCAAACGGCTTTGGACGTGTTTTTAAAAATTGGCTGCATTTCTAACTGTCAACTGCGCTATTATCTTGGACGCACTATAAACGTTGTAACTAGTTGTATCTTATAAGTGAAAGTTTCTCGGGTTTCACACCTGGTAAGATTATTTAAATGGTTCAACGTTTCGATGGTTGACTCAGCCATCGTCATCAGGATAATGAGTCGAGCGAGGATGCTGGCGGTTATATATAGCCGCAGATGCCCCATTGTTGTGGGAGCCGTAACGAATTTTTGAATTTCGTCAATTACTGGGCGCCAAGTCCTACTTAAGTTGAAGCCGTTGTCTCTATTGATGTTATTTTGCTCCATCTGTATCAATATCGATTCTTTCGTTATTCTTTCCCAATATTTGGACTAGTGATGGGCAAAGTCGGTCTTTTGAGAGATTTCGGTCGCGTCGGTCACTCCCGCTTGTGATTCGATCTTCGATCGTCGATCAGAGAGACCGATTTTCCAGCTAGTGAGCAGTCCAAGTTGCCTACGATCAATGATCTCTCAGGAAAATCGTGATAGATAAAAAATCTGGTCGTTCGTGAGTTTCATACTGTAAGCATGACCGAGGTGTACAGCTTTGCTCTTGATAGCACAGAGCAGGCACAGAGTTTCAGTGCAGCTACCTCGTTCAGTGCCGGTTTCCGTGGAGTTGTGGGTAATTCTTTGAAAACAATTGAAGGCACAATTGTGCAATCGTGCGAAGGTTTGTTTTGTTTTTACACAATGCTCTTGGTTTGTGATTTTAAGTATAGTTATACGAAGAATATTAGGAATATCCCACTTGATTACAAAACTATTGAAGAGTGACATTTTATCGACCACAAATTATTAACAACTCATTATAGAAACCAATGATTAATACTAATTTAGTAGCGAAATTTTATTTTGGTATGTAGTTCAAAACGATCAACGTTTTCTTTTGGCTGTAAGAATTTAAAGCAAATTATCCGACTGTAGCACTAAAATTCAATTTTCAATTACAGTCTGTTTCACTTGTTCACGAGACGTAATATTTGTCGAGAATATTGAAACGATGGTTTATCGTGTATTTAAGTGACAATGCAATTATGGAAATTCAGTGATTACAAATGTTATATGTGCTGTGATGTATTGCGTGTGTTCTTGTGGTGATATTTTGATATTTAAAGGTTATTTGTGTTAGGTAGACTTACGCTCCTAATGGATGTGTTATGACAGGAAATACACCATGGAGGTTATAAAAGTTTCTGTGCTTCTGAAATGGCATAATATTGCGTTGTGTTTCTGGACGTGAGTTACACGAAGAAAGTGCATGTTCAACTCATGCTAAAGTTATTGTTTATGTCGTAAATTTACCAAGAGTTAGTGCTTCAAAAATAGCCTATATAGTGAAGTTAATGGTGGGTTTTTGTTTGTTTACGTCGTAGATTTTTAAGTTACAGTACCCCCTGATATAATCTCATAGTTTGCTGCTGTGTTTGTCTAAGAGTGAATTGCATGTAAAAAAAAGCGAACGTTCAACTTTGGTAAAGGTTTGTTTACATCGTACTATATATCTATAATTTAGTTACTGTGCTTCTGAAATACTGTCTCGTGATCGTCGAGTGCTTACAATATTAATAAATGCCAAAATCGAAGATTTGTTCATAGGTTAACGTAATATTCGTCGTTTATTGTTTACATCGTAAATATAAAGCATAAATTCAGGGTATTAGTGCAGATACAGGAGTCCAAGACATTCGCTGTGTATATATATATATCTGTGATTCTAATAATAACAATCAGTCCTACGATGAATACTTTTTTGTGAAGTTGCTTCTGTCGTGATGTTGTTGTCTTCTCGTGAAGCACTTCTTGTGCCAAAGTGAACTGAATAGGACTTCACGTTTACTATTTTCAATATTTGTTAAAATATATGAATTTTTTCAGCCACTTGAGTGATTTATATCTAATGTAAAACGCTCCTTACAAAACATGCTTCGTTTGTTGCCATCGATTAAAATCGTTGGGGTTTCACCATGCACTTCGTCACTTAGATAACTAATCAAACTAGTCAATTATATTGATGTTCAGTAAATATGTTTTTCGCAATGCCACATAGATTCTAAATGTTTAAAAAGCATATTATTAAATGATGGTTTGTATATGTACCTGCGTACCTTTCAATAAAATGTATATTCAGTAAAAATGCACTTTGTTATAGTATTGAATCTTTAGTGCTATATTAATTCCCCCTCACAAAATGCTTTTGCCCGTACATTGGAGATGTTAATTGGTTACGAAAACGATTTGATTATTATAGTTATGTCTTACAGGGTGTTCAACAGTTATACATATCAAATTCTTATCAGTAAGTGTTAACATATATTGCTTCTAAGCTACCTATAAGAAATGCCTAATACACACAAAATATTTGTTATTATGATGTGTATGAGTAGGGATTTAAAAACTGATTGCAGGATGTGATGAATCTTCTTAAATTGTTTGGCACTGACAGTGCTAATTTTGAACCCACTACATTCGTTCTTCCTCTAGATGTAATTGCTGCTATCATTAAGAAGCACCAATGCAATGCAATAAAATATGTAAGCGTCAGTGAGTTTCTCTGCTATCTGATTGCTACTCTAGTTGCCATTTACTAGACTATATCATGTAACAGGTAGGGAATACTATATCTAGGCAAAATTATAACTAGTTTACTCTGTAGATTTTATGAAATGCATGGAACAATCAGGTTATAAGAATGTTTACTAAATATCTGACCTCAATATATATGTTTTATATCTTTGCAAGGAATAGCCTCTGATCAATTATTAATTTACACAATGGTTTAGTGCTTATCAATGGTTATAGCCATCAATAACTTCAGACCAATATCCACTGCGCCAGTTCTCTCTATATTATAGAACTGTAATCAGAAAACAGTAGTGTTTACATATCATATGAGTGATAACAGTTGTATGTCATGCCTAGTTTTGATTCAAAGAAGAAAAATCAGCTGTGCATACTGTGACAAATGTTTATTTCCACCATGCAATCATTGAATTTGCTAGAACAATATACATACCATCTTGGATTATTAAGAGTAAAGATTCTGAGTGTATTTCATGTGGATTTTTGCTTGATATACTTACTGGATACTTATGGGAACTAAAGCTAATATTTTTTTATTAATTTTCTTTTGACATTTTGAAAATATCTCTTCCTTCATGCTACCGTAATGGACTTTATGAAAGGATTATTCTCTGTGGGTTTGGCAATGTTTAAATAATAGATTAGAGTCGAGTATTGGAACAGGATTGTGATTGAGGAGTGAATAGCGTAAGAGGAAGATGGAAAAAATTGTGGGTTCATGATGTGGTGGAAGAGACATTAAAGGAGGAAGATTAGGAGTCTTAAGAATAGGAGAGAGTGTGAATGAAGTAATGTATGAATGCAATAGAGGCAAAGGATATATGCCAATATAGGGTATTATGGAGTAAATTATTAGAAGAGAGCCAGTTTCCAAATCCAAAGAGACATCACTAACAGCAGAGAGCAAACAATATCATGTGATAAGTTGTGCCTCAAGTTATCCAGGTACTCAATTACTTAGCAGTCAACTTAAGTGTACAGATGTCGTTCCTGTGTGACTTAAAGTCAACTTGATCAGAATAAAATTATTTTTTATGCTTTCATTTAAATTAAATGTCTGTCATAATTTAAGTCAAGTATGCACTCATAGTTTTGGTAACACCCTTTTATAAATTGAAGAAGTTAATGGAGAAGAGTGTCATGGATGGATAATAAAGCAATGGTAGGTAATCAATGATTTTTCACTTATAACAAAATTTTAGTGTAAAATGGATTTGGTCTATAATGCTTCATGCTTAATGAATGCTGTTACATATTATTAATATTATTTATTTCACTGATATGAGGAACCTAAGAAGCTTTCTCGGGTTTCCAACAGGGTGATGGTCTCCATGTAGGCTGACGTTTCGATGTCTGACTCAGTCATTGTCATCAGGGGTGATGAAAACTAAGGGTTGTGCAACCATTCATAGATCCATTTATTTTTAATAATCAATAAGTGGAATAAATGTTGGTGTAGGTTTTTTACAATTACTACTTGGCTTATTTTGAATATGTTCCTTGAAACCCCAATATGATTTAGTCTTAAGTCGACTCCTATTGTCATGATCTTTGGTAAATTTATGAATATTAATCAACTGTTATCAAAGGACATGCTATGATGTATTGTTTACCTGTAGTAGAAATTAACAAGGGTAATTATAGCTGTTAGGCTCACACATGCCAGATTGGACGAAGAGCAGGAGCGAAGGGAACATAGTCCACTCAGCATCTGTGGATATTTTTCCTCATGGTAAGTGGCTTACCAGCTCACTCCAGAGTATAGATTGAGAATGGTCATTGAGTAGAAACCATTAGAGGCTTAAGACAAATAGCAAAAAACAAATAGTGGAATAAAGTTGTAACTGGGGTAGAATTTTAGTGGAACGAGGTGTCCTACTCAAGATATTAAATATCAGCAATATTCAAGAATTATGGGGGATATGTAATGCCTCAAGTCCTGATATAGATTGCAAACAAAAGGTTGGTTTGGAAGGTTTTATAAAGGGTTGTGGACTTCGGTGGATCTAAACCATTGGCTAATGTTGAGAGGGTGAGATTAGACTAAAGTTATATGAGGAGTGGCTCTCGAGAAGGATAATGAAAGTAAGATAGTAGAGAAGTTAAGAGATACTTGACTAGGCATTGAAGTTACATATAACAGTGAAGGAAATTTAGGAGTCCACTTTATGTCAGATAGTAGGTAATTAAGAGGAAATGAGGTCCTGAAAGGCACTTTTGAAGGGAAAGGTTTGCTTCGTTGGGAGAGGTAGGAAAAATATGGGCAATTGAAATGAATGGATGTGATGCGCAGAACTAAATTGAATCATTTTAAGGAAAGAAATTTTTGAAGCAGGAAGGGTGGAGTGGTAACTGACCACTGAAATATATATGTCTGTTAAGCTATCTGTATACCATTATAATGGTGGTAAAATGTCATGGTCAGGCAAATATAAGAATTAAAGTGAATGTGGAATGATAACTGCATGTGGAATGAATAGACGTTGATAACAGTCCAATGCTATAATTGCATTACTCCACCAATGTTTAAGATAGGCATCAGTTTTTAAACTAAAATAATATTTTCTTTGCCACTATAGGTTTCTGATTATCCTCATGAATGTTCTGCTAACTTCCTGCAGCTTCCTTCTAAATTTTCCTGCTAAATATTTACCAGGGATTTTGGATGTGCAATGAGTAATTAGTACTATCAGAAATTTTAATTTGTCCTTTCCAAGGAATTAAATTTTAAATGAATATGGTCTAAGCTCCTGTGTACAAGCCATGTTCGAATACACACTTTGATGGATGATACGATGATTACAAATTTCCAGCACTATTTTACAGTATATGATGCTCTATTGCACGCAGAAATACAGTCTTTATTTATTTAATTGCTCACATACAGCATTTATGCCAATTTAAAGTGACACAGTATCGGTGGTATGAAGTCATATATTGCCTTACTAAACATGTTAGTACATTTTGATTGAAATAACTCCTTGCCCATTTCAATGGGATGCTTAAGGCTGATGTAATGGCCCACTCATGTAATTCATTTTTGCTTACAACCAATTACAGTATTACGATATTTACATTGTACCGTTTATTGAAGCTGCACTCAGTGCAAATGCAAATGAAATTCCGGAAACTAATACTGATATTTACTGATCAAGCCTATGTACATTTTTTTAACTTACTATTCACTACAAAAGTATAATGATGAAAGTATGAATCAAATTACCTGTGTGTAATCATAATTTGCAGTTATCATGTCTCGAACGGTGTTTGGATCTAACCTATATTAACTGGAATCACGCTATTATTCCCTGAATCAAGTTCTTCAAATACCATTCCTCTAAATGAAAAGGAGAGTTATTGGCACATACGAAATTTTATTCTCCGAAAAAAGGATTCGCTGATGAGATTGCAGTTAAAAATATTTGAAATAACACCAAAAGCAAACTGCATTCCAAAAACAAACAATTCTGGATGAATTCACCGGTGATTTTAACACGCCGGTACTTCGGAAGACATATGGGAAGAAAATTCAGACGAAGGGAAAGCCAACGGACATCCAATGAAGCACTGGAAACATTCTTGATTGACAGCAACACCATCAAAGTCTAGAAAAAGTGATTGAAGAGAGAGGAGCGGAGTTGAATTTTTAAAATGCATTGGCAATATGAATCACAGTTGTTTATATAAACGGCCGGTATATATATATATATATATATATATATATATATATATATATATATATATATATATAATACAGCGGCATGGGTATCTGGTTTGATTTCTAAGCGATCAAGTCATAGACTCAGATATTTAATTATCACACAATTTACGACTCGTCGCGGCAAAGGAAAACAATTCATAGGGATATAGTATTGTACTATACTATTTACAAGTGACGATTGACCTATTGCACGTAATAAATAACGGCACTACATAGCCAACGCAGTAACAAATAATGCATTGCTTGGCGAATTAACAAACGGATAAGTACCTGGATCATGTTTAATTTCCATTGCATTCCTTTTGAATCTTAACCCAGCTGTCTCTTTGCCGACAGTGTAACGGATTCGGTCTTCATTTTTAATGATGTTATTATTCTACTAAAAAGCGAGCCAGCAAAACTGGTAAAACTCTCTCGATGCAAGATATTTATGTCGTGATGTAAATTGTTGACTGTTATTACGCTGCGTCTTTGTTAGCGCAACCGAGCGGAGCATCGAATAACTGCCTACATCTCACGAAAGAGCGAGTAACTCTGGAATCTCTCGTTATAAAACTCACTCAAGATTTTTTTGGTCGGTCTCAAGTCTCGTGATCGATATTTGATGTCATGCAATCATTCCTGTCGCGATCGGTGAAGATCGCCTCGGTCATTGGAGAGAAGTCGTTCATCGATCTTTCTTTTAAGAGAACTTGCTCTCGGAATTCGATCTCTCACGACCGACCCATCACTAATTTGGACGCCCGGGAAAAGTAGTGTGGAATTTGGGAAATCGACACGATGTCCATGGTCAAGGATATGCTCTGCTAATAAAAATTGAAAATAATGCTGTATTTATGCTGCTCTGGTCTCTAGTTGTATCTTGTACCTACAGTAATAATTATCAGTGGAAAGATTTCTTATTTACTTTATTTGGTAAAGGTGGTATAGTATCTAAATGGAGAGAGATTTCCTAATAATTTTGTCAAGGGCAGAATAAAAAGAAGCGGGGCTCTACCATCAAGGAATGTCCAATTTTGGCGCATGAGAGGGCGTGCCCACGGACTTGCTGACAGCTGGTGAGGGGGAAGGGTTCACTTCGGCGAGGGTGAACGGTTAGGGGGGGGGGTGGGGAAGGGTGTAAGGAGAAGGTGAGGGACGAGGTCAGGCTGCCGGGAACGGTCAATGATTGATTAAAAGTTGATTGGTGGCCACGTTCGGTTGGATAATTCACGGCAGAATTCGGTATGGACGGCGACAGGCATTAAGCGGTGGCGAAGTTTATTGATTCGAGGGTGTCGAGAGAGATAGATACGAATTAGGAACACAGACGGTGGTGTGGAAGGGAGGGAAGTGAATAAAGAGAGAGGAAGGAAGGAAAAGCAAGAGATGATGAAGTGAGAGGGAGGGGAAGTCATGTTGAAAACTTTGAGACGCGGCAGTTTGAGAAGTTAGTCCGTGAAGTCTGCGCCCCAGGTTTTAAGATTAAATTTCAGGGGATGGAAAAAAATATATAGGCCTACGGGAAAACTAAAACGGATGACGGTGACCACCTGACTCTTTATTAACTCAGAAAACTTCATTAAAAGACAATTTCAAAACCAGATGAGGGTGCAGACATAATCCCGTTCAACGGGAAATGAATTCATAGTAATCGGTATTTCGATTCCAAGAATTTTTCAAATGCGAATGTCGCGAATTTGCTGAAACCTTGGATCGCCGCAAACAATATATTTATGCTTATAAACTTATTCTTGTTAGTCTAATTTGAATTTGAAAACTATATTGGTGTTTTTATAGAGGGGTTGATTTTGTTTGTTGTTTATTGTTTTGTTTATTGGCGTCCATGGGCTTGTTGAAAAAAGGGGATTCTCCAGACATTTCTGGAAAAAGAATGTGCCGACGAGACTGCTCTCCGAAATGCTGAATTTTAATGTAAATAAATTGACGCATATATTAGAAGTTATTGATTTACCAAAAGTTGTCCTAAATAATAGCGCCACGCAATACAGTGTACTAAATGAATCTTAAAATGTGTCATATCCCACGTTTTGTAGAATCAAGCAATATCCTGCTATGTGAGGTACAAATCTTTATTAGTGGAATTGTTTAAAGTAAATTATTTCAGTCAATAATAAACGAAATGAGATCAATTTATTTTATTTAAATCCAAAAATACTCTAACTGCTGCTTTCCATACTTCTCCACCCAATGCTAACTCCTTCAATTCCTTTTTCTCTTTTGATTCTTTGATTTCCTTCCTATCCCTCACCCTCTGCCCCCAAATGACGTGAGGAATGGATTTTGGAGGATACGTCGTGATTGTGTTATCCTAAGAAGTTCCGACGGCTACTGTCGATACGGGCGATAAAATCGATTACACGGTGCAATATCACTCATGCCGAACAAGGATTCAAATCCGTGACATTCAATTCAGGCCCTTGGAGGTCAGTCTCACTATCGGTGCGGTGGAAATTGAATCACACCCTTATCATCCAGTTATTTTATAAGGTGCGCATCGAGTAACAGCCTCAATCGAGTATCTAACTCGCTCACTCTTCGCTCGAAAATTTCAAGCCAGCGAGAGTTACAGAGTAAAGAGTGGATCGAACTTTTTCTTACGCTTCATTCTTACATCAGTGCACAACGTGTCTGTTCAATAGAGTTACCAATCAGTTTATAATTATCTCTTCAGGGCCCGAAAGAAAAAGTAAAATCCAAACCAAAGTTTGAGCGTTCCGATTGGAAAATCGACTCCGCCAGTTCATTTGTTTCACAAGTCTTAGCAGATATACTTAAGAACCACAAATCGGTCAAAGTAAAAATTACTCTCAAATTGATACAACCAAGTAACTTGCTTGTTGCCTTAACTTCATTTCAAATTTTCAATCGCTCAAATGTGAAGCCAGATCTGCAAGTTCCGCACCACTGGAATAAATAAAATATTTTACTTCCCTTAATTCTCGGCTGAATGAAATAGGTAGCTCAATGGGATTTTCCATCCCTATCGCTTCCTCAAATTTTAAAATTAAAGTGCCATAATGAGGTTTTGTTATCCAAGTATTTTCCAAATGCAACGGCTGAGATCATGGGTATGTTTTCCACATGTTATTTAAAATATTGAACATTAAGAAAAATTGTGGGATAAACAGCATACGGCAGTATTCCAATGAGGAAGTGAGTGACATACCTGTAACCATTTGACACTTCATTATGAATACACCTCTAGCGTTAGAGATTAAGCACAGAGAATGTTTATTTGTGCATGAATTGGTGAAATTACATCAAGCTTATAACCAACAGCAATGAAATAATATTAAGAGCCACATGAATTTTAAATAAACCTTAGCTGCAAGGGTATAACATGCGAGATCCAACATGAACATGCTAAAAATGCAATTTTATTAATTTATTTTATTACCTCCGGTAAATATTAAAGAACTGAATTGTAACTGTGGACAAGACTACACCTGATGAGCTAAGAGAAACATTTTCAAAGCCTAATCTATAAAGCACCATTTACGACCACAAAACGACCAAAAAATTATTTTTTTCTACATGAAAGCCATTATCCGATAGGTAGGTGCATTTTCGCATCACAATGTAATAAAAATAACCAAATGACGTAGCCCATAAATCTTTACTGGTATATTTGACCGAAATGGCTCACAAGGAAATCCGTAATTATAGAAAAATACTGCCAATATTGCGACAAACATTGCATCTAATTTACTATTTTTAAGAATGTTGTAAGTGAATATTTACGGCGGGGTTTATATTTTTAAACTTTAACTACCGCAATTTAAGGAAATTTTCATGGACATCACATCATTTTACACATTTAACGGAATGCTATACATAAGTTGAGAATGTTGGAAGAGTAAGAGAAAGGTTTCTCAAGTATGACAACGGGAGATTACAGGATAGATGCAGT
Organism: Pyrrhosoma nymphula; assembly: GCA_963573305.1. Classification (NCBI taxonomy): domain Eukaryota; kingdom Metazoa; phylum Arthropoda; class Insecta; order Odonata; family Coenagrionidae; genus Pyrrhosoma; species Pyrrhosoma nymphula. Next base: position 1,382,914 of record OY754339.1, on the reverse strand, counting down.
GAAAACTTCTTTCAGCCTTATAACCTTATTATTACGCATTAGCGTGCCTCTTTGCCGAAGTCTGTTCGAAATGGAAATATTCATGTAACACATGTGGGATGTGATCAAATAACACATGCGAGATTTGATCGATTTGGACAAATATAAAAACCTAAAAAATATTAGCCAAAAAAATATCTCCCAGTCTTCCAACACATGAACTTTATCCAAGATTCCTTATGTAAATTGTACCCATAGCAACTAAATCAGTCATTTTCGTCAAGTTCTAAATCAATTTGCCATGTAATTAATTAATCACGTGATCCACCTGTTGGTTACGACTTTTTTAAGTTGACGCACATATTTTATTTTAAAAATACCTGAAGAATATTTTTCTAAGCAATATTTTATTGTGTATGCAAAAGGTAACCAATGGGTATATTACCATAATATCTTTTTACCTTACTTTCACGAGCCTTCTAAATTTCAATTTCTATTCACATCTCTCTTATCCTAAGATTACTTTCTAATCTCCAAGTCTTCGACGAAGAATTACGCAATCCCTCCTTTAGGCCATAAATTAACCGAGAGTTACACGTTATTTATCGCTTCTCAAACGCAGTTCAGAATCTTAAACCCCCGGTATTTAGCTTCCCTAGACGGTGAAGGGAGAAGGGAAAACAAGAAAAAATCCACCTTTGGGATGATGAAATATTAAATTGTCATCTAAAGCGCTGAAAGGGCCGGATGTTCCAAAAACTCATTGATTTATTCACAACGCGTACTCAAACGATAACGAGGCCAAGCAACTAACCCTTCAGTTTCGGGAACAGGGGGGGTGAGGGGATGGGGAAGTGGATATCAACACGGTTCATTTTTCATGAGGCTCAAGCCCTGGCAAGATGGAGCACTGGAGCGAACCGTAAATCCATCTTTGACCTCGACGAGAGCGCCCGCTATGACCGGGAAAACAAAGGAGGAAAGTTGGCGCGAGCGAAAACAAGTGAGGTCTCAAATACGTTACGGTGAACGCGTGCGTGACATGCTTGTGTCCTTTTTCCACTGCGAACGTACCGACCAGTGTACCCACTACAGAGGGCTAAAATCGACGCGGGAGCGTACGTTCGTAAATGCGTAACTCGTAGTAACGGCACAGAGTTCGTATAGTATTTTGTGTCTGTATGGCTGTATTTTTCTTTCACTATCAGCCATGTTCTTAGCAAGTTCCATTCCGGCCAGTGGATATTTATAAGCAGTAGTTAACGATGACAGAGATTGATTCCTTTAAGAAAAGATAACTCTGATATAATATTCAAGGAGTGGGCCTTACATATTTTTGATGTTATTGACCCCAGGAAGGACTGAGAGTCCTTAAAAATTTCCGGGCGGAGAAGAATTACCAGGAAAATACTTTAAATCGAAGATGCCTCCTCTTCTTATCTATAAATCAATGCAAGTAAACGATGTTAGTAAGTGACATTTTTTTAGAAAAGATTCCCCTTTTTTCAATAACGGAATTGCTAATTCGTCGTCCTTGAAAATTTTCGGCTATGGAAATGTACCGGGAGAATCGCGGTTTTTATACGAGTTACTCCCTCTTCTTACCTCTAAATCACTGATTAATGTCAACTCTAACTGAACAATTTAAACAATTTTCTTTTTGTGCCACTTCCAAAAGTATACAACTCGTCAAAAATCGCTGAGCACTCGGCATTGATTGCTAGCATTACGCCTAAGAACATGGTGGACGCGCGCAACGTATGGCGATGGCTTTCTCGGCGATTGTTGCTGGGTTTTTTTAAATTCGTTAATGGTATGATGTTCTCCCATATATTTATACGTTTATTACGAAGTAAATCATAGGCTGATAATTAAAATTGATCAAAGCACTGTCTTCATCCATTATGCTGCATTCACGTCTATTGTAATCCACGAAAGTAACAGTTCTCGTATCTACAGTCACAGCGGAGGATTTTTACATGATGTTCTGCAGCCGAAGATTGACGAACGTGAGCAATGATTGCCGAAGCATGCTCCAGTTGACAGGCAATTGTAAACCACGATACTACAATTCACGGTTAACATTTCAAGTCGGTGTCAATCGTAAATTAGTCTTGATGCTGCCAATTTTCAGTGGTACGCGCTGACAATCGCGCGCGGGGGAAACCAGAAAGATGAAGCACGATAATCGAATAAGGCAAACAAAATAGAAATGGGTAAACTGTTATTTTTTGCTTCGGAAACGATAAAGGAGTTTCACTTGCTTTGAAAACTATTCTCAAAATTGTAAAACGTCCAAGGGATGCGGTGACTGTAATTTCGCAAAAAATAATTATGCTATTACTTTTCCCTGGTCCATCTCGATTCCCGAAAAGGAAATCGCAGAGTTGCGATGGTATTTCTAGTCTCAGTGAGAATGCATGTCAATTTACAACGCTGGTACTGGCACTGTGGCAACTAGATCGGGGTATAGAGCGCGAATCTAAGGGAATAAAAATAATCCCATAGAAAATTATCCGAGAAGGAATACGTCCTTTGAGAAAAAAAAATAAAATAGGGACGCGGCGAATGTCTGTACCCATGAACTTCAGATGTGGACGCGGCACCAGCGACAGCGCGGACGACGGTGGAATTAGCCGTGACGGTAACAATGGAAGCGTGGGACGCGAGGAAGGATGACTCAGGGTGGAGATAAAAAATGGACACGTAAGACAGGAGGGAAGGGAGGAGGAGGTGGGAGAGAGGGGACGGAGGGAGGGGAATGAAGATGGAGGGGAAATACTGACGGACGGAGTAGAGGAAGAATGCCAGGGGGGAGGAAAAGGAAAGACGGCATAAATCCAAACGCATGCCAACGACGAGGGAGGGGAGTGGGGAAAAATGTTGGAATTATCAACGTCCCTTCCTATGGATGCTTAGACACCGCTATGACACCGACGCAGGATAGAATTATAATAATTATTAAGGTAATCTACCGGATAAAGCAAGATTATTTATGGAAGAAGGTTGAATTCTCTAGATTTTTACAGGCGCAGATCTCTAGCTAGAGACACAATTTATTTATTCACCACAGTATACGTCCTTCCTCTCTTCAACCCATACATAAATCCCATTTCTTACCCTTCCCCGGTTACCCAACATCCTTCCCCCTTCTCTCGGCTTCAGCAACCCCTTGCACCTCAATCGCCTCTTCCAACCACCTACTCTGGTTTCTCACAACCTCCTCCAGAAATTTCTTCTCCGCGCCCACCATTTCTTCGTTTGTCTTCCGTTCCATCCATCACACTTACTCCATTCTCCTTCAAACCCACATCTCAAACCCCTGCTGCCTAGTCTCATCTTCCATTCTCAGAATCCACATTTCTGCACCAAACAACGCTACAATCCACGCGGGGTAGACCACTGTCAGTAGAAAACGTCGAGATAGGTACGAGTTTTAGATGCCTACCTCCAAAGCGATGAAAACCTAAATGAATTCAGTAAAATGCACCTGAAAGCTTGTTTCTTTTTAGTTTTACTGATGTGCATTAAAAACGATATCGCCCAAGATGCACTCTTAATTAATTTTAATTGAAAAAGTCGCATTTTCAGCGCGTTAAAACCAATCGTCCATCGGTAACGCCGGTGCTTTTCGCCAATTTAACCCGGTGGAAACCCCGATAAGAATTTACACTAATCGCCAATGTTTGAGCGTTTGGTATTCTGGTACTTTTCATCCTACTAACTAGCTATTTTTAAACGGAATAGCCAGGATTATTCTTAACAGTTTACAAAAAGCAATGTTTTTATTACGAAAGTTGCACAAGTGTTTCCAAGTAGAAGTCCATAAATACGGATACTACTTACAATTAGAAGAAAATATTTTATAGAGCTAATATAAAAGAGGTTGTTTCTGCATGATAGGACGGAAAGGAAGATGTACAAGGGTAAGTGTAATAAGGACTGTACTAGGAGAACGAAACGGCATATAAGAGAACATATAGCTTGGCATGGTGGGTGAGGAGAGGAAACTTCTGTATGAGGTTCGGAGGAAGCAGAGTAGGTGGTCGGAACAGGTAATGAGGGTTGAGGGCATGCTTATTAAGGCCGTCATAGTGGCCTTAAGCATGTCCTCATGCTGGGTAAGCGGGGGAGGGGAAGAAATAGGGTTTATGAAGGGGATGAAGGTACGTAAGGTATGCTGATATGAAGAACGAAACGGCATGTGGAGATAGGAGTCTGCTCCTCTAAAAATCTCGAGAACTTAAACTCGCTCCCATTTAAACCTGCATTAACCGGAAGATTATCCAAATAATAACTATGATCTACGTTAATTCCGAATTTGTTTCCCCTTCCTTTTACCTTATCTTCAACATCTCTTTCATTCTTTCTTGCTTATTTTCTCGCATTCCCTTTTTCCGTACAACACATCTCTTCTTCTCAGCTTTATCCTGAAAACTTGTTCAGTCCAGTAATTTTTCGTGTAAAGTGCAAAAGGTTTTTGAATAATTTCTGGATCAATTTGGAGTTGTTCCATGTCCTTTTTTGTTCCTGTTATTTTTATGTCTCGAATTTGTTTTTCTTTTGATTCTAGTACAGTCAATTTTTAATGATTAGTTCATATGAATAAAATGAACTTTAAATTGAAATAGTGCATGCTTACAATAATTGCAAGCAATCATCCTAAGCAAAAATATTATAAGAAAGAATAGCATTCGTGCAGTTTAGAAAATCGGTAATAAGAGTTGTGTGATTGCCTACGTAATATGATGCGCTATTCTCTCCTCTCGTTTTCCTCTCGTGACGCACACGAACATTAAACAATCGACGGGTAAAAAAGCTCAAAATAAAAAGACCACGACACTGCGCCCGTAGTTAAATTAACGCTAATTTAAATTTCACGCTTACTACATCCGTAACTGAACTCTGGCTTCATACGCAAGGTATTCATTTGAAGTCTTCCATTTGTGTCACCAAGATACTATAACCTCTTGATAAGTCCGAACTAACGCCGATTTGGCGTTATATTCTACCCGTTAACCCTTCTTAAGTTTGTTCCACTGTGAGCTTACTTTTCAATATTATTAATACATATCCCAACTATTTCTAGAAAAATGGGTCTTCTGTTTCACATGAACAACAAAATCCTACCTTTCCACGCTATTTGTTTTGCATATTAAACTTGAAATAGGATGACTTTAATTACAAGAATGAGTGAAAAATGCAGAAAAATAGTACTTTCACTTCAAATAAAAATGCCACTTTTGCGAAAAACTGTCAATTGGAAACAAATTCCCACAGGGAATGGAATGGTAGTCAAACTTCGTTACGAATGAAAAGGACTGGCAATTTTCCACAAGAGTATAGTTTTATTCGCCCGGTTTCGGTGTACAACACCATCATGTTACCTTCCAATCACATTTTTTTAGTTTTTAGCTAATTACTGTAAGGGTATTCCATGTCGAACGAGCCATTGATGGTTGCATGACCATTTGAAACAAAATATTTGCACGCACATACCGGAATGTATTGGCAGTTGAATGCAACGATTTAAAAAAAAGTTCTCTCCTCGTGTTCTCGAGGCAGCCATTTTTCCAAGATGGAGCACGCGATTTTTTTTAAATTCCGATTTTTACTCGATCCTAAACATCTCAAAAAACTAATTATGACAGAGGAGAGATAATGAGACCATACTATTATAAAAATAATAGAAAACATTACCTAAATATTTTTTTTCCATTCCTTTTTTGCTGAAATTAGACTTGGACTCAACGTTACATTTCTACAAAAAAAGCCCTGAACTCCACATTATTTTCCACCATTATGTTAAAAAACAGTTGGTTTTCAATATCTCTTCCCTGTCAACATTATAAAATTTTAAGTATAAATTTGTTTAATTCGTTCCATTCGACTGCCATTACATGTAGGTATTTATGTACGTGAAAAAATTGATCTTTTCAAAAATGGCCACGCAACCAATTTAATTTTTTTCAGAATATTTGACATGAAATGACCCTGACAACGATTGAAATGAAAATATATTAATTCAATGGAATTGGCGTCACAATTGGCTCCTATCGGTGGGAAAAGTACTCATTAAAACATAAATTCGTCGAATAATCTGCATAATTCTTGCCTTAATTTTTTTTCAATGCATGCTATCATTGAGAGCATTATTTTTCAATCGATACAAAGGAAAACATGGAATTTAGTATTTGCTTATAATCACACAGTCCTCATTAACTTATGTTTCGAATGCGCGTGGACTGAAATAGAGGCACAAGGGTTAGAACGTTTAAAAGATTGAGGAGACCCTGGGAGAGAGTTTGAGGGGGTCGGGGTAGCAGGGTACGTGGGTGTTCCGGGGGTGCGGGGGACAGGGCCGCATGCGACGCCGTGGCCATGAATAATAGGGTAGCCTTTGGCGGTTCTAGTCCGTCTTCCCCAAACTCTAACCACCAGCCACCATGCTCCCCCGCCTCCAGAAGCTCCCAGCAGCCCCACGAACTTCCCAACCCCACACCACCCCCCTCAGCATCCTTCACCTCCCTCCCTCACTCAGCCCCCATCCGGACGCATCTAGTACCCTTCCTCCGTAAAGCCCCCTCTCCATCCATTGCTAAAAACCCTACATCTCGCCATCATTACTTTCATCTCTTTCACCTTTCCCGATTCCCGATTCCCCATTTTCACCCTCCTCCCACGCTTTACCTTCTTCCCTTGATCCTCCAAAATATTGGGAACCTCCCATTCGCCGCAGTACACCGCTCACTTAAAAAACGCAACAGCGCACTTTCTTTCCATTCGTTTCAAACCCTGCTCACTAAACAGCGCACTTCAAAACAGATCAAAAGCTTTGTTTACTTATTGCCGAAGTGTTTCCGAAAGAGCTTCAGTTATCGTAACCACGATTGTTGTTCATGATTTCCAGAAAATACGTCAAACTTTGATAATGTAAAGTTTTTTATTTCATTGTTGGTTCAAAGCTTCCACTTTCAAGCATGTAATTTAAACTAATGTTTTTTTAACGTTCATAAAAAGTTCGGCCATGACTATTGTGTTCGTACAAAATACAACCTACCGGGGGATTACCGAACGTTTTGCACGTCGTTTCATTCACCGCCGCTCTTTAGTTCTGGAGAGCGCTGATGTGTTCTTGTCGTCGTAGCACAAAGTAAAACGACGGAAAAACAAGATGGACGCGTTAATATTTCCTGTAGTCTTTTGCCAGTCTAATTAACCTTTCCACCAGATTCTTCATCAAGCAAAATAACGAGTATAGCCTCTCGTATGATACCTAACCAGTATCGTGTGATACAAGACGCTATGGGTCGGAAACATACTCGCTAGCCGGGTTGATTTCATACACTGAGCGGTACGTGTTTACTACTTTAGCTCCTAGTACGACCTGGTAGCCTTCAACTAATCACGTTAGGTTTTCTAGTCGCTGTGCTGTTTTCAATTTCTGAAATCAGCGTCATTTACCTCCTTTTAGCTATTAATAATTTTCTGACCGTGAAATTAACATTGAATAAAAAATTAATGACAGTTTTTTTAATCGCCAGCTTCCGTATATTGATTAATTTAAATATTTTTTAGTAGACATGAGCCACAGTATGAATGATAATACTGCTTCCTTGCTAGTTCAAGTTTAATGATCGAGTGAAACCTTATAGAACGGCTCAAATCATATTGGATTCATGGACAAATGAAAAACGTAGTGAACTCCACAGTTAATTGTATTTAAAACCTGAAGATGACACAACGTGTCGAAACCTAGGTCGTCTTAATAAAATTAACTGTGGAGTTCACTACGTTTTTCATTTGTCCATAATGGAAAACTTCCACCATATCTCGCCGGAATTCATATCCTCCATATTGGATTCCTTCCTCAATAACAAGTAACCGCTAGAATATTACATCTTGTGAAATATCAAATATCAAGTGTTGAACGGGCTAAATGTAAGCTTTTACTTTGTTCCGACCCTCGGCTGCTGGCGGAGGGAAGGGCCTACTTGCTGACGCAACACCCGCGCCGTGAAAACAGTAGGAATCATTTTGACCGCACTCTCTCTAACCCCGATTCTCTCCTGCTTTTCCTCGTCCTCCATGCTTCCCAACACAATCCTCTTTTTACTCTCTCCCCTTTTCATGCCAGACGCACTTCATTTCCCTCATATTTCCCCAAAATTCCCTCCTCCGTGCCAACGCCACCTCCTTTCTTCCGCCCCGGCATGCGATATTTCATGCGCCAACTCGCGCCATTCTCCCGCGGGAGGTCGTCTTAATCGCTCCCGCGCCAAGCGAACTCTTCGCCGTCCTTCATCCAACTTCTCTCCACATTTTGGCAGCGGGTGTGTTGGAACACCAGCGACGGAGAAGGGACGGGATGTATACGTGAACAGGAATAAGGAGAGGGAAGAAACAAAATTGAGATGTGTTTCGACGGATTTTGATGCCAGGCTTTCCTTGTACACAGTCGTTAATTTTGCAAAACAATTAATTACACGGGAGACTATGAATACACTATATTTGAGCACCATCCAAAACATGACCTCATACGGAGCCGAAACATGGGAAATTAAAAAGAAGATTCGAAATAAACTTATGTCAACCGAAACGGACTTCGTGGGAAGAATTTGCAGATGATCTAAACTAGAAAAAATCAAATAAATGAAACAATTAGAATAAATATGAATATGAACTATATAATAGCGGAGATCGAGAAGAAGAAAATTTTATGCCTTGGGCATCCAAAAAGCATGAACGACACAAGATGGCCAAGGCGAATTTTAGAATGGATTCACACATCAAGAGAAGAAAGACAGGCAGGCCTAGATGAAGTAGGAGGAAAAATAATGGCGACGCAATAGCTTCAAGAGAATTGGAAGAAAACAAATGAACAACAACAGAACAGAAAGGAGACTGAGGACGGAGAAGCGGCTAAGACCGTAGAAAATCCGTGATATCAACATATTTTGCGCGGGAAGAAAATTTCTTGCACCTGCTTGTTATGAAGATGTGTGTTTCTCATTGGGTCACTTCTTAAGTTCTAGGAATATAACTTTGGGGTAAAATGATAAATACCATGTTGACCAGAAACTCGTCCAATCTACTACGCTTCTAATGTTTTCTCGAATTGGAAAATCACTTAGCGTGCCATAATACCAAAGAGAATTCATGCCAAAGGGAGGTAAAATCTATGTTAAAGGATAAAATGAGCGTCAAAGTAATTTACAAAAGTGACTGATTAATTCGCCAAAAGCTATGAGTGATTGATGGTAAATTTTACCACTTGCAAAGCATAAGGAGATAATGCAGAAATCATTAACGTTCGGCAATCATTTTTTGTATAAAAGAGCACTTACGGGGTAGCTAATTCCACCATCATTTCTTCATATTTCTCTCTGGATCGTTATCAGCAAACCTTCTTCAGAGAAAGTACTCGTAGTTGAAGGATGTCTATGTTTTCCTTACATCATAAGTTTCATTGTTTCATTTGAGTTTTCTTATCTAATCTAAAGATGGTGCTGGTGGATAAATAAAATCTTCCGTGACAAACCAGAAATTCTAGTGACCTTATTTTCTTTCCCATCCTCTTTTTCATTCCTCATCATTTTCTTCGTCTCGACATCGTCGTCCATCTCCTAATTACAGCCATTCGTCCGATTTTTTAAAGTATCTTTTTTAAGTTCAGACGCAATCCAGTTGAAGCCATTTCCCCACCCTTCCCCGGCCTTATTAATTCAGGAAATTACCACGCGATTACCATTGCGATGACTTCAAGTGGACAGATGTTACCCGCACCGAGAAGTTAGGGGGAGGGGGTGAAAAAAACGATAATCGCAGTCGACCTTGACCCTTAGGAGGCTAATGGGAGGAGTACTCACTCTCAAGAGCGGCTCTTGCTTTGCAGGAAGCCCATCGCGCCGGATCTAGACTGCAATCATCGCTCGCCCGTTGACTAATTGTCGCCCACCCACCCATCGCGCGAGTTTTCTATCCGACGCCCGGGGAAGAGGGCGATTTCAAAGGGACGTGCTCCCAATAAGTCCAACTCTCCGGAGGCAAAACGATGAAATCCCGACGTACAACTGGCATAATAGATGCCTAAGATTAGATTGGAGACGCATCAGGGAAATAGCACTCGACATTTAGATTGCTTCCGATTAACGATTAGTATTTTTTACTTGTAAAAATCACACATGACATTCAAAACCCTCTGTAAGCTTTAGGCTGAAGACATAGGCCACTAATACATCGAGTAAAGGCATCAACGCCTCCCTTTCTTACCTCCTCGCCTGAGTATGAAAGAGTAATTCAAGAAGAGGGTAATTGACAAGTAAATTTAAATTAAAGATTAATTGAAATTGTCAATAAAAGCAAAGAAATTTCGACTCCAATGCCTTGGTCCTCCAGGTGACCATCAATATGGAAGAGTTTATATCTCGTGTGTTAAAACATGCGTTACTCCAGATTTTTCAGGTGTGTATCCCTGAATGGTACCTGGTCTGCTGTCTCTGTCTATAATACATGAAAATGCTCGTAATCAATTATAGTTTTGTACTAAAGTACTTAGTTAAATGCAGCATGACTAATGTCTCTCTAAATCAGGAGCTAATTTTTTGAAATTAGTTTATTTTTGGCCCCAAAATAAGCAAGGCTGGAACAAATATTCTATGGGAATAAAATGAAGTCTCTCTTTTCTGTACACTATGATTAAAACAAAATATTTTGGACGTATTGAGTTTTCCCTCCTATTTATAAATGTTTGTTCCTGGTATCACCACAATAAAACTCCGAAGAAATTTCGTTCAACATTTTTCGAGGTAGGCTAGGGTAGGAGAAAGGGAGGCGTTCATGATATATCTTTAGGTCGGAGGATTAACCCTTTCTAACTAGGCAAGATAATTTGCTCGCGTGCTCTGGAACAATCTCTGTAAAATATTCCCTTGGAAACATAAATTAAGCAAAAATAAAAACCTCAAACAGAACAGAGACTTCAAAAATGAAAATTCAAAAATTTCATTCGTTAAATAGAGGTTGAGTAAATTCAAAGCGATCCGGTGAAAATAATAGTGGTATCACTAGTAATGAAATGCGGCCACTTGTAATTTAAACAAATATAAATAATTTTCTACCACCACATATAAGGTATTTATTAGTTACCCATTGACATATAGTGGATTAATTAACTTCACTGAAGGCAAGTAATTAATACATTAAATTTAACGAAAAACTTTTGTCTTCATCGAGGAACACTATATCCAAGAGTAGATTCCTCGGTAAAAACTTCTCATTAGAAAATAATCAACTTTTCATTAAGGCTGGTGCTGATCAATGCTCTACTTCAATAGTTCTTAATGATGTTTCCACATTATTTTATCGGAAAAATAAAATATTTAGTAAATGATTATTGACAGATTATAATTAAAATCGTAGCCTCCGAGACGTACATTCATTCGTAACACTACCTGCCCTATTCGTAACACTGCCAACAAATATTTCTTATATGTGCTCGTGGGGAGCACATATAAGAAATATTTGTGGCAGAGCTCTGAAGAAGCTAGGATTCGTCAAGCGTATTGTGGGAAGATTTTTGGATGAAAAAGTAAAAGAGAGGTGCTATTTCGCACTCGTCCGGCCACACCTTGAATATGCAGCGAGCATATGGGATCCGGTGCAGAAAGACTTAATTTGGGAACTTAATAAAATACAAAGGAAAGCTGCGCGATTCGTCAAAAACTGCCACGGGCGTACAGACAGCGTTACACAGATGTTAAACGAATTAGGCTGGGAGCCGCTAGAGACTCGGAGGCTGCGCGCTAGGCATATATTGCTTGAACAATTGAGAATAGATATCTTTCAGAGCGACACGGAGAACATCATATTAGAACCCCACTACATTTCCAGGTCCGACAGAAACGATAAATTAAGAGAGATATTTTGCCGAACGGATAGGTATGGGAATTCGTTTTTCCCCGAACAATAAGGGACTATAATAAATGCTAGGCGTAATCTCATTAGAGCGTGTCCATTTTATATGTAAACGGCTGGTGTCCTAACACCCCCCGCCACACGCCTATTGAGGCGGCTTGCGGGGTAATATGTAGATGTAGATGTATTTGTATCTATTAGTTCTACGAAAAGCGCGGGAAATTTCTAGTCGTGTGCGGCATTATAAGAGCCGATTCACCTTCGTAGAAATATAAAAGCACTTAGGAAAGCATTAGCGTTATTTTAGTAAGGAATTTAGGCAACGATTACGGATAACTCGTCAATTTATTTTCCTAGCATACTTGATGTAAAGAAACGACTTGAAACCGAATTGGACGGAATAAGATGGTTTTGACACAGAATATTAAAAAAGATTACGATGACTTTCACTGGCTTCTCATTTTCACGTGATCTAAGAAATCAAGAGTAGCAGATCTTCGTCAGAAACCTTACGAGTTAATTCCTTGCCCAATAAGTCATATACTTCAGGATATTCCTATTTTAGTGCACCCTCCGAAACACAACCAACTGCCTTTTTCATGAACGTGCTACATAGGTATGTGATCTAGATAAATAAAAAATTAACGTATCTCCACTTGGAATAGTCATCCATACATTTTGTGTCCTTATATGGTGACAGCAGTGCGTTCCACTGATTTAAGAATTTCTGCAGCTATGGATTCGTTATCTTATCAAAATAAAATGTACTCACGGTCAGTCTTTCCCGCCATAATACTCTTCTATTCAAAATTCTCTTAGTACCGTGAGAGCATTAGCAATCTTCGGCCTGCTATTTAAAAACTGATGACGAATAAAATTCAGGCATTCTGGCTTGTATGTCTCGAAGGTTACGTTAAATTTTAAGTTTATTGCGCATGGAAATGTGAAGACTGACCATTTCCTAGAATACACGTCCGCTTCCCTTACCCAAATCCTTCGTCCTTGGTCTATACATGCGTACCCTTCCATCCACTGCCCCCCAATCACTGGTCAATCCTCAAAGCTCCCTCCCGACCAATACTCTCCCCGACCCCAAGCTTGGCGTCCCCCACTTAGCCCCCCTCTCTTCAATCTCACCCGCCAAGCCCTGGACGCATGGCGAACCACCAAAACCGTCCGCCGAACGTTGCCATGAATTATTCACAAACCCGCTACCTCGGTCACTGAGCCAACCTCAAGTGCCTCCCTACACCACCCGTCATTCAAGGCATTCTTGCGAATCCCCAACATTATCAAAGCGTGATATTTATTATTCCCAAAAGACTGACGAGAAAAATCTTCCTTATAAACTTCCCTAGAGAACTCAGCAATTTTGTGCACGAAATCGTGCTCAGCTGCAACAAAAAATCAAGGCAAAACCCTTTCATAGTTTAATGTTTTTATTCACGCCTGTATTGCATTTAGCTCAGGGGCTCTCCAACAGTGGAGAATCAGGGAACTCAGGGTTTTTTTAGGAATCGGGACAACTTTTTAAAAAAATGTAAGACTCTGTAGGTAATTTAAAAATTTTATATCAATGAAGTCTCTTAAATGCCACACAATGTATGAATATTATATTCATTCATTATAAATTCGAATTTCATATCTTTAACTAGACCATATTATCTGAAATTCATCTTTTGCGTTAAGACTATCTTGGAAAGGAGGAACGATATTCTGAGCTCTGATTAAAGCGGGTAAATAAAAATGATTTCGTTTATCTCCTCCCCGCCATGATGAGCATTAAAATTGAGCATTGATTTAAAATTTAAAATAGTTATTAAGAAAGATTATTAATTCAAAGGAAAGATCATTAAGCTCTGAAAAACGAAAATTAGAAACACTTGCTTGATAGAGCTTTAACTATAGAGATAGTTACGCATTTATAAAAAAAATCCAACCCACAGGATTGATAAATCCCAATCAACGAACGTCCACTTCGAATGTAGAAAAACCTATGCCAAATACCGATGCAATAAATCATCAGAAAAACCAGGAGAATGAGTAATGAACGCAGGTTCCAAAAATACCCGCCTAATTTGTTCCGTTTTTTTTCGAAACCCACGATATCACGCTCAAGAGTCACCGGTCACGCCAACGATTTTCCACCAAGGTCAGCTCATATTTACATGCTCGGGCGAGAAGTATGGGGAATGGAAAATCACCATGAGGCGAACGAGGAGGGGGGAGAGAAAAATGCAGCAATTACAACGTAGATATTCTTAAAAAATTGTATCCTGGGTCCGTGGACATCGTGTAGCGATGCTGCTGAAGAGGAGAGAGAAGGGAATCAAAAACAAAGAAACACTGGAAATGCTCTTTGACGCCGTGCATGCCCACAGCAATAACAATTTCACTCAAGGTGACCCGGCCATACGTCTCGAAAAAGATGAAACAGCATGAAGAGATGTTTGCGGAGGGTGGAATTGAGAGAAAATACACGAGATGAGACGATATTGAAAGGGTAAAGAGAGCACAGAGAAAGGAAACGCGTGGCAGGCGGTGAAAGGAAAGTAGGCAGTCAAACGGACGACGAACCCCTGTAGCCCCTCCCCCCTGAGTCTCCCATAGCAGCCAGCCATCCTCACCTCCGGAATCAGCCCCCTTTACCCCCGCAAAGACAATTCATCAACTCTTCAAAACATTCTAGAGCATTTTCAGAGGGAGGGACCCTTTTCCTCGCATTCACATAAAAACGTCTCCCTCCGTTTGCCCCTCCCACCTTTCCTAAACCTTTCTGCGGTTCCTTTTATGTATCTGAAATTTATTCACTCGGTCTCGAAGCAGAGAAGTCCCCCCCCCAATGCCTTCTCCAATCCCTCATCCGCTCCGGAGCAACATTAAATGCCCCCTTCTCTCCACTTGCCCATAAAAGGTTTCTTTTCAGAAAACACTCCTCCCGGGCAATACAGAGGGTGAACGCGGGTCCTTCACCACTGTCAGACTCCTGCAAACTCGATGCTATATCCTCGATTCATTAGTTTTGGAAACCATAGGAAATTCTGACCATAGGATACGATTTTCTAGTAATAGGAAGAGTTTTCAAGGGTAAATATATATTTTTATCTACATGAACACTCAGTAATCCACCCAAATGTGAATGGTAAGGAACGGAAGATCCAGTTCTAATGGATTGGGATAGATTTTAAAGGTTTAAAGTAGAGAAGAGAAGTACGCTTCTACTTTTGGTAAGACGTTCACTCTATCTACTGCAATCTTTTAGTCATTGTGTATAATCATAGAAATTTATATACTGATATTTTAGTATATTCTCATCGGCAAATATATATGAAGAGACAAACACTCGAAACATTCTCTAAAAGTAAGCATCAATTTCATTTATTTAAGATCTGCGCCCTGATTGACAAATATAAGCGGTGCAGTGTGCTCTGAAAAAAGGAACCTAGGGGTAATATGTTTTTTAAAAACTTCCATTTGGCGTAAAAACGACTCAATATTTATTTATTCACAATAGACCAGAAAGCATCAAGGATACGCTGCTAGTCTTATCAAGTCAGTTTTAATGAGTTGAACCGCCTATCGTTGGACATTCTCCAATCTACAAGCTTAAATTTTCCCCCTTGGAGATAAATCAACCGGAGTCGTAAAACGTTTAATTAACGCAGGTTAGTATCAAACGAAATCCATCGGAAAACATTGAAAGTTTTCATTTTTAAGAGCAAACTCAAATATAAATTTCAACCTCAATTTGTACGCATTAAAATGTATCAAAACAACGCAAAATAATATAAATTAATAATTGTTTTATTCAATAAAACAAAAGAAACGACAGTTATAAATTAAGCGATTAAAAAGCAACGACAATTATGAAATCAATTATGAATTGCTTTATACAATAAAACAAAAGCAACCGACATAAGAATGTGCTTAATCCATACAAGATGTACAAGTGAGGTACTCATAATCAATGAATGATCAGCCAGGAGAATTCTCATTGCCTCAAATTTATTCAAAAGTTAAAGTAGTTTAAAATATACTTGAAAATTGTTTGCGACAAAAAGATTTACCCCATTAATTTATTTTAACTTGGCACGCACTACCGTGTGTTCCTTCATTTTTGATGAAAGTATTACCACAAAATATCATCCTGAAATTAACCTTTCCATCACTTTTTGCGGCTTATCCACGAATAGATTTTAGGTGCCAAAAAATGCACCAAAATATCCTAGCATAAATATTCCCACTTCTGTTTAGTCCTCATCCCACTCACATAATTTAAAATGTGCAAAAGTGAGTACGCTAAACAGTTTCAAAGCATTCTCTAGTCTCAATGTACGTAATTCCCAAGCATCGGGACTGTAACACGCTTCCGTGATCAAAAGTTCTTCCTACATCTTTCCAAAACACTGTGCCCTTGCGGTGGATCGCAAAAAATACAAAAGATAGACGGCGCTACATCACGGTCTCTTATCGGACCGCCTTCCACCATTTTTTTTTTTTTCTTCTTTCGTTCTTTCTTTTTGCCACTGGCGGCTTGCACGGTGGCGTGATGGAGCCTCAGGGAGCCCAGAATCACGCAACACCCTTCAAATTAGTAGACCGAGTGGAGAAGGGGGCCGCGCTCGGAAGAGGAGGGACGGGGCGGAGGCTAGGAGAAATCCTTCTTTCTGCCCACTCGGGGCCATTCGTCACAAGATCATTCATTCATTGCGCTCATAGAACATAGACGCTTTGCAATTTCACGGCCACCACCACCTTACTCCCCGCGCGAGGTTTCTCAGAACTTCACGCAAGAGATCGATGATTACTCAGAATTGTAAGGCACTTTGAGCGTCAAATAACCAAAGAAAATTCGTACCCCTGCATACAAATGATGTTTCCAAAAAAAATAAATCGAGCGTCAAACAATTTCTATAAAAAACAAGAGAAAATATTGAAGCAAGATATTATAAATAAAAGAATAACATTGGTGCTGACCATTGCTCAGCGATCAATGTAGTGTCCGTATTATCCAAAAGCAAAGCGAAATATACATCGTTTCCCACTTTATTTTAATATCAGCATATATTTAAAGCATAAAGCTACAGTATTTCGAATAAATTTGAGTGGATCACTCATGCTGATTACATGAAATGGTAAAGCACTTCGTGTACTACATAACTGAAGAAAATTCATGCTCGTTGGCATATTTTCCAAGAAAGAAAACGTGTGTAAAACAATTTGTCAAAAATGAAAATGATTTAAAAATATAAAGAGTGTAAAGAAGGTTAACTAATTCACCATTAGCAAAAAGGTGGATGAATAATTAATCATCTGTCAAGTTAAATGTAAAACCTTGAGAACAGTCTTCTTTAAAAAAATAAGAGCATTTTGCAGCTACTCCATTTTTAAAACTCAATTCCCCGTAATTACTTGTCTGTAGGGTTTCTTACCGAAGATGATCATTCTTAATATTCACAGTAGCCGAGAAAACGAAGTGTTACACTTGTAAAGCCCTCCTCAAGGTTGAGAGACAACGCCATTTAGGCTGTATTTGCAGGAAACGCCAAGCACATTTGAAAGTATTCGTGAATATGCCTATTCCTATAACTTAGTCAACAGGATTTCTTTTGTGAACCGTGGTTTCATGAGTGACTACCTGTATTCAGGGAAATGGAATAAGGAAAATAAAATGTTCCTTCACCTATTGATTTGGAAACGAAGGATACCGTCGCCATGGAGTTTTCGTAACAGGTAATAAATAGCTTGATTAAAATAACCTTCAAAGTGTTTAGGTACATTAACTCTAAGGCCGCGCAAAGCGACTGAAGTCGATGGGCATATTTTGGGTCCCTACCGCGGATAGCGACTTAACGTTCGAGAAAAATCTTTCTCCTTTGTCGCGTGAAGCGAATATTCTCTCCCAGGATCAGCTATGTAAAAAAACTAGCCTATATATAAATTTTCATTCTTTCGTGACTGTTTCACATTTCTCAGGAATGTTCAGACAATCAGGTGACGCGGTCAAAGGAAACTAAAAGAATAAACCGAATAAAGGGAACCGTATCCACAAGATAGACAACAAATCATCATCTACATTCAACTTCGTATAAAATTAAAAAAAATATTAACTATCATATTTTTTGTCCTAGTATGACATAAAAGAGTTCAATCGAAAGATTACAGTCTCCAATACGTAAGATTGCAGATATTATAAAAATGTCAATCGTCTCAGGCTCAACTTTGTGGAAGCTCATTTTATAAATGTTTTATAAATGTAAACAGTTTTCCTTTTCATTTATATTATTATAAAAATTATACAAAAACTAATCCATAGCGAGCACGGGAAATGGATGGCATTAGAGTAGGGACGATTCGCATGCCATTTTTTATATTACTGAACTAACCTGAGTCAATACCTCAAACCAAAAGAGGGAATTACTCATCGTGTCCTAATATTAATCGGAGATCGATGAAAACCGTGTATATTTGTATATTAGAATCAAATCTGCTTTACTTGATGGTAACAGCATTTATTTTGCATTTACTTAGCCTGATCGCGCCTTAAAAAATCTTTTGACTAGTTTTAGGATATCGTCAATCTTCAAAGAAAATGAGGTACGAGACAAATATACCTCGAAGTTTATAAGAAATATCCAAAAGCAAAACGTTCTCAACCTATATTCAATAATAGCAGCGCTACGCAGGAGTAGAAATAAATAACTCGGGGAAAATTGAAACTAAGTCTCGGCAATTGAAGAGATCCCCATCACACGGCCATACAAGAACTAATAAATTCAATAAATGCAAAGGTTTTCGGCTTTACTTCGCTAAATTTTAGCATCTTGGAATAAATGTTTCCACAAGGAAGTATTATCAAAGAACCTCGCGGCTTCAACGCTAGATTGCCATTTTAAGCAGCCTTGATAATGACGCTCTTGCGAAGAAACTGCAATCGACTGTTACTGAATGACCCCGTGAAAATACAAATTGTTACAAGTATTTCAAAATTTAAATTAATTGGTGACACCACTACAAGGATTCTCCACACGGCGGAATATCAGACTCAACCCCAAAATATTTTGACACCAAAATAAACTAGGCGTGCACCGCATATCATTTCAGTCGAGAAGCATTGAGTACACTCTGAAAAAATTAATGTGGATTAAAAAAAAGAATAAGAGAGAAAATGAACACGACCAAATTTGCATTCGTACAAGTAAGGTTGATACCCGTGGCAGTCGTGCTTATTCACAGAGATTGTTTTGATTGACGCTTTTTTTGTTTCGCCAACTAAGACGTGTCCACAGAGTCCTCTGTGGCAGAACGTGAGAGTTCATGAGAATCCATATCACTCACGTTCGCACCGGAGAGACAGACTTTCTCCCATTCCAGAAAAACCTACATCACAGGCTGCGGAGGATTGGAAGAGGTAAAAAATAAATACGCACACAAAAAAAAAGACAAGAGAGATAGAACAAGGACGTGTTGTCGAAAAAACCACCCCCATCGACGCCATGAGAATTTATCATCTCATTGTAGAATTAGATCTGCCTTCAACACGACCTGGCTGTAGTTCACATGTCCCACTTCATAGACAAAACCACATCACCCTCCATCACCTCAATTTGCAAACTAAAACGAACGCAAATCTGAAAATATCAATGAATATTTGCGACAATTTCACGACACTCACTGAAGCAACTAATGGATAGACGGTGGTCACGATAGACGGAAGAATTTTCAATCTGCCTACAGTGAGAGCATTAATCACAAGTTTTGATTCCGCGTGAAATTATTTGATAGGTATCTATAACATTTTAGATAGTAATTATTACAAATCTTACCATAATTCGGTATAATATACTCTGACGTATAACGCAAGCTCGAGAGATAACGTTTCGTACAAAAAGGGGAGGAATCAGGCAAGATGTTGTGGAATATGAACATAATAAGAACTAAGATATTACAATTTTCCACAGATAAAGTTTTATTCGACCCGGGTTTCGATGCACTGCAGCATCATCAGGTGCAGTGCATCGAAACCCGGGTCGAATAAAACTTTATCTGTGGAAAATTGTAATATCTTAGTTCTTATTATAACGTTTCGTGTCCAGGCTACCGAGAATCAATGGTATGGATAAAAAGGACCTGGGATCTGAATCTCTCGTTGGTTTTAAATATCTCATGACCTTCTTGAAGCCTTCCCGTTACCGAGGTGCTACTTGAGAGTTCATGTTTTTTTAGTTACAAAATAAGAGAAATCCACTGTCACACAGAAAGGTTAAAGTGGTTTCTTCCTGCGTACCATTCACGATTACAGAAAAAGCAGACCGAGACACTACCACCACCAAAATACTCCATACAAATCATCATTTTCTCCTCCAATTAATTTACTTTTTATGGCTGGTGTCCTAACACTTCCTGCAACAGTACGTACATTTAAGGTGCATGAGAACGAGGGTAACTTGGTGTGAGACAGGGAGGACGCATAATATGGAGAAGCCGAACCGGAACGCAAATTATGCATCACTATCCTGTTCATCGCCGGAGCTCTATAAAGGATCGCCAGCATTTTGAAGAATCACACAACGTGGTCAAAAGATTCAACTGTGGGACAGCAACACTCCACCCGTGTCCAAGGATAAGATACCTAACGAGTTATGAAGGAGTGTACCATGTCCCTTGCTCCAACTGAAGGTCCTACATTGGTGAAGCCTATCGATTGGGGGTCGTAACCAAAATAAATCACCGGAGAGAGATGAAAAATAAACAGTTTAGCCACTACACCATCTCCGAACACGTGTGGAGTGAACCAGGAGATGCAATACAATTCGGAGATGCAAGAATAATAGCTATAGGGAGCCAAATGTTTACTAGACAAGTTAGAAAAGATATTGAAATAATAAAATCTCCCATACATTTGAACAGGGAGGACGGGTATCCACAACACAGTGCCTAGAAAAAGCGTAATCCGCACCCCAACCATTTAGAGCGCATCATCTTGGCATTCACCGCAAAAAACGTTTCATGAGAACTTGGACCTGAAGACTCTGGTAGGATATCCAGCAACATTGTTGTCTCACAACCAACCAAAGCAAAATAAATCCCAAAAAAATGCAGAGATCCACACCAGTTATCCAGCCAATCCCATAAATTTCGCCAGATATTAAAACTGGGCCGGAGAAGATGGGATTAAGATATCTTATTTATATCGTTTCTCACACAAACTTGAATTCATTTCACGAATCCCATCCACGAAAGAAATAATTTACTGGAATTTTTTTTAAGAGAGCCGTAAGGAGACGTTCTTAGCGTTAGACGTCAAATCTCTATGGCGTCTCCATTCCACACAGCAATCACCTCTCACACAGCAACCCTCTCATCTTCTTCTTCCGGCCTTTTCCTTCTCCAAATGGGAATCCTCCAGCTAATACGTTAAATTCAAAACAGGCGAGGCAGGTTCAGCAAGCCGTGACTCCGGCTGGAAAACATTCATTTCTCACCGAGAGAGGGTTTCAGGTCGTTCCGCCGGGGTTGAGGGACCAGCCGAGCGGAAATAAAATGATGACTTGAGATTTCTCACACAGCGGAGCTTTGCCTGCAATCTTTATCCTCAAGTTAGGAATGAATTTCAAAAAAATAAATAAATAAACTTGATCTTTAACGAGCCCAAGACCTCGAGAGCAATTGAATCAGAGAGTGGTTTCTACGAACAAAATTCCCAAGCACCAAAATACTTGTGGCACAAAATGCTTAAAAATAAATGGACGAATTAATTTGCCAGGGTGTGACAATTAATGAGTTTATAATTAAATTAGCCAATGCTGTGGCAAGTAAAATGTAATTATACTATAAATAATGCACCGCTTAGAGCAAGATTGTGTAAGTCAAAACTATCACTTTTTGGAAAATACGGCTTAAAGTAAAATTAGTGCACTAATAAACCCAAACAACTGCTACTGCTTTCTAGTAGAAAAAAAAACAGAATCCGAACTCACATCAGTCATGTAAAAAATGAAATACAGGTAGAGGCTTCGGCGCACCTCACTAGAATATGGATACAAAATGAAAATCGCTCTTCGCTCTCAACGACTCCAATATAAGAATAATTCGCAGGAAAATCCTTTCGAATGAAATCTAATTCAAGCATGTAATGACACCAAAGGAAAAATAAATAGCATTCCAAGAGTGAACTCCTATTGAGACTATGACATTACTAGAGAGAATCCATCACCGTTGAAGAATTTATAATAGCTATTCACGACGCTTCGATTACCCAGGTCTTACAAAACTGACAGTAAAATATTTAGAGGAAATGAGAACTCTCCCAATTCCACCATTAGTCATTTTAGGTGACAACTCTGAAAAAAATTGCAATCTGCACTGAAATCTGGGCCAGATAATAGGTTTGGAAATTCACCACGTGATTTCATTTCAAAATGAATACCCACAGTTTTCACAAAAAGATGCCAGGTACCGTTTCATAAATTCATATTGGAACGAACTTAATTCCGGATCGGGTGACGTAGTGGCCGGGAGTGCTGGATTCCCATTCCAAGGGTCAGGTTTCGATTCCCGACTGCGGCGGAGATATATGGAAGACCGATCCCTTACTTGGACGCTCTGTACTCTGTACTTGGATACACAGTACTGAAGTGCTTCGGAGAGCACTTCAAGGTGCAGTATTCCGTCCTACGGATGGGACGTACAATTGCGATCCACTTGGCGCCTTTCGTAAAGAGTAGGGTGGTGGCGGAACCGGGTTTCTCTCCACCCTCGCTCTATTCTTCGTAAAATATACTTCTACATGATACCCTGCAAGCCACAAAAAGGGTGTACGGCAGGGGGAAATCCCACCATTACAAACCATCTCCCTTGTCCTCAATGAGGCAAACGGCTCCAAATGTCGTTCACCACCATCATATGACCAATCAATGGAGTAACATTTAGAAACAGGTTGCACCGAGGAGATGTAATATTTTTTTACGAGTAACTATGCCCTTTTAAGGGCACAGTCGCCTTCATAGGAGACTCAACCGCTGCTGTGCGAGTCAAAACAAATGCTGAATCCCACCTTTTCGTATGCAATGTTTAAAAAATACTTATTTCTTCGTTGACATATCTTAGCTTATAGAAATACAAAATTAAGGTATAAAATATGCAGACTATTCGACGAATATACTTTTGAATCGACAGTCCATACAGCCATGGGATCCAACTGCTGCGCCATTTCTATTGAACTTACGCGTTTTGACTGCAGTTCCAAAAGATATTTGCTAATAACAGTAAAACTATGATGGATTGGTGCACTAATATTATCACCATTCAATTCCCTGGGAAAAAAGGCTTTACATAAACAGTTTTTCGCGAAAGTTGGATTTACCTTAGGTAGAAATATGGTATTTTTTTCATCTTTCACCCAATTGTGGATTTCAGACCACGCAATTTTAAGTCCATTGCGCCAAAAAAGCGTAGAAACGTAGGATTTTGTTATTCATATAAGGAACATATTTCCTAAAAGAAGTCAGGGTGTGAAAAAACTAACATTTAAGTTATGTTACGGTGGGACCACCTTAAAAATTTAACGCATGAATTTATCGCGAATCTGAGAAGAACGATGCCGACATGCACTGTGACCGGCCCAAGAGGAGCAGAGCCGTGGAGTCCAGTTGGGACGAGGGCGGGCGAGGAGGGGTCACTTGTGGCACGTGTGGCCGGGAGAGAAGGACCTGGAGGGAAGTCACGAGGGTGAGGTGGAAGGGGAGGGGGAAGGACAAGCGCGGTCGCCACACAAAGGACGGGTCGGCACATGAGTGGACGGGGCGATTCACGGTCCTGCTTCCTCTATCGCTCTTCTTTTTTTCTCCACAGTTAACCCTCTCTCCACTCGCCTCGGCGCTGAACACGGCCACCTTTGAAGCCTCGACAATGGATCCATGTGCTAAGGGACCAGGAAAAGCCTGCTAACCGACCGTCTCTCCTCCACCCTTTCCCACCCCCCGAGACACACAGTCCCCTTTCTCCAGCACCCCTTTCACCAAATCCGGCAGCACGCTAAGTCCTTGTCCAATGTCCTTGTGTTCCCTTCTGGTCCACGTTTCCTGTCCTCTCCAACCCCGGAACCTCCTCTTTCTCCTCCTCTCTCTTCCACTGCGACTGTGTGAGTCAAAACAAATAATGAATTCCAAGTTTTCGATGGTCATGTTTAAAAAATACTTCTTTCATTTACAATATGCTTTTTTATATTTTTAATGTCACTTGATATATTGGTTAAGGTAGGTTTAAGTAGAAATAAATATGTAAAACTCCTGTAGATTTTTACATGTGCAGGGCTCCGACTACGGATATTTCTTTTTTCATCTCAGCATACTTCCTTCCCTTCTTCATCCCGTCTATCAAACCTATTCCCTTTCTTCCCCTTCTCCGCTAACCCAACATCCTCCCCTCTATCGCAGCCTTGAGTAATTCTCAGCCCCTCATTACCTACCGAATACTTCCTCGTTTGTCTTTCCTTGTGCCCATCGTGTCTTCTACCCTCTTCCACACCCACATCTCGAGTTCTCGTCCTCCTTCCTCAGGGCCCACGTTTCTGCCTCGTACAACGCTACACTCCATATCAAACTCTGCGTGGAGTGTGTGCATATACTGAGCGTTTTATTGCACCTAGGCATCATGCTTTTCTCACGATAGAAATGTTGCTATTTTTCCGAGCGGCCTGCGAAGCGAGATCCAATGAGATGAGCGGATTCATGTCACGTGATTTAGACCATGAATGTTGTTTACGATACGATAGTTGCGTAAGTCAGGTTTCGGTCGGCTTTTGTCATAAACAATTGGAGGGCGCTTCATTTTTTACGCAAAATAAGCTGGCGGCTGTCTTGACGCAAGAAAATAAAGCACATTACGACCGTGCTCACGCTAAGTGGTACGTATGACGCAAAAGGCTCATTTACATCATCACCTGGTCATTATGTACATAAGTCATCAATAACATTGAAACCGAAGTTAAAGTCATATTAGTTATTGGAAAATTGCGCAGGGTTAATATTAATTCATCACATTACTATTTCAATATTTGATAGTGTTACTTAGAACAGAGATATTAAACTCGGTGGTTTCAAGCGAAACTACGTGGAAATGAATTTTAAACGATGAAAGGTATTTTCCACATAATTTTATTGAAGGACTACTAGTTTCAACGCATAGGCATCATCTAAAGGTACAAAATTCTTTTGGTAGAATGAGGTGTCTACATACCCTGTGGAAAAGGGGGCTCTCTACTTAGTAGGTATACTACTCATTCTACCTAAAACATTTTGTACCTGAAAATGACGCCTATTCGTTGAAACTAGTAGTACCTCAAGAAAATTCTGTGGAAGTGTTTTTGTTCGCCATCAAAGATATTATTTTCTAATGGGAAGCTGGCGCAGTCAGGTAGGAGCCACCATATGACTCACGGTGCACCACCAGGGTGATTGTTTTCCTGGGGAAGGTTGATGCTTGCTATTTCTCGGAAGGAATTACGGAGACATTGGGGAATAATTTCCCGAAAGAAGTGAACCAAGTCTAGGGTCTGGAAAAAACAACCGGAGTAAACTCACCCTTTCTTAGACACCACCGAGAACGAGGTTCATGGGTAATGGGACCAGGAAACACCTATGCCTAAGAGGCGAGAACGCTCGCGGTTAACTGCTCATAACACACTCACCTGCGAAGAAAAAAAATGGAAAAATTCACTAGAGTTTGCATTAATTTAACAATTTTTTAATGTTTGATATCATAAATCATTCAAATAAATAGGCAGTATCATGATCACGAAAGCTGGAATAAATAAAATATTATTAGGAAAATACCGCATTCAAAATCATATCAACGTAGTAAGGGGTCGCGCATAAACTACGTAACCAACTTAGATGGGGAGGGGGTCGCCTAAAAACTTTCGGCGGGTAACGAGGGGGGTTCACTCAAAGTAACGTAGCTGTTACAATGCACCTGTTTACGTTTCTTACTCGTCAACATCGCGTCGACAATACTACAGAGTTTAACATGGCGAAGGGCGCGCGGGGTGTTTCTTACATCCCGAGCTTCTACTTTAACTCAATGTAACTGAACAGTTGCCTCTACAATGTTGCAAGTCTTCATACCATCAAAGTACTTACATTTTAACTTTCTCGTGGGTTAAATAGCGACCTCGTGACAACACTTTTCAAGGCAGCAGTCAGAAATGTGGGGAGGGGAGAGAACGAAGTAGATGAGCACAGCACCTTGCACCGTGATTCATGGTTGATATTTAGAATTTAAATATTAATATTTCCAGTTATAATTGAGATTAGATAGTTCTATTATATCTGCTTCGGCTACTTTGTCTTATTTCAACCTATTTTCATTTTTATAAACAATGTTACATGTCGGGGGGGGGGGGGGGGGAGGGGTTGGGAAAAATACTACGGTTGTTAACGGAGGGGGGGAAGGGGTAAAACAATCACCGAAAACGGTAACGTAGTTTATGTAGGACCCCTAGGATATGGTAATTTACTGGTAAATTAGATTCAGGAACTGTTCTCACGTTTCCCACCTGGTTTAAGTCTCCGTAGTGGCCAACGTTTCGATCGCCGATTCAGACATCATATTCAGGGCAGTCGACAACCCTGAACTCATTCAACTGTCCTGAAGACGACGTCCGAGTTGTAAGTAAACACGTCGACCTTAATTAAGCCTTTAACCTGGTGGAAAACCCGAGTAGTTCCTGCTTATGTCAACATAGGTTTAAAATAATTAAAGCAGTTAATGGGAAATCAAGCATTGCCTTGGTCCTCATCAAGTCCTAGTACAGAACTGACTTTTGAACACATAAACAATTTATGAGCTTGAAATTGTTTTTATTAACCACGACATAGATATTTTTGCGAATGTCTGTCCACAAAAATTAATAATGACAGAAAAATCCAAGTATAATATTTAAAAAAAGTCATTGAACCAGGACCCTGGAATCACAGATTACAAGAATGCCTTCATTAGTAATGCGTCATAATTCTTATGCCTTTTTTAGAACAAAGTGGGTACAAAGGCTTGAGAATTCTAAGTATCTCCGGCTG
Organism: Pyrrhosoma nymphula; assembly: GCA_963573305.1. Classification (NCBI taxonomy): domain Eukaryota; kingdom Metazoa; phylum Arthropoda; class Insecta; order Odonata; family Coenagrionidae; genus Pyrrhosoma; species Pyrrhosoma nymphula. Next base: position 1,355,942 of record OY754339.1, on the reverse strand, counting down.
AACATCAAAGAATTCAAAAATATATCATAATTTCCCCATTTTAGTAACTATTGCCCATTCACAGTTATACCCACATCGTACGTTAAGATGTAATTTCCCTAAGAACTTGTAAAAGCTTCTCAGCCAGATAATTCATCGATTTACCGTCAAAAAAACTCAAGTTCACGCGCTAAATATAGCCACCTCTAGGCGGCGAACACCGCAAGAAAGTAAACAACCCAGCAAGAAAGCTCGAAGCCACACAGCAGATATTTCCCAAAAGCGTTAGCGCAAGAATAAGACTGATAGATCCAGACACATATAGGGAATAAAAAAATACAAAAAGAAAATGTAGCTGTCAACGAAATACATTCGTCATCCGTTTTGCCATTCGCATTTCTCTCCAGCCAATAAGAATAAGCTGTTTCTGAAACTTCCCCACAACGCTTAACATTCTCCGTGCAGCGTACCATGTCCTCAAAGGACGACCTCGTAAAAATCCCGTTTGTCAGGGAGTCGCTCGGCAATATATTTCCCATATCCGATGGAAAATGGGTGTGTGGATATGTGGGGACGAGCAGCACATTGCCCTTCACGCGTGCGTAGGTGAGCCTCACCCCCCTCCCCCCGGACCTATGAGACTCAAACCGCTCTGGCGGCGAAAGCCTTGATACTCGCAGACCCGGGGGTTTTTGAGGGGTTGAGCTCCGCAGAAAGAAATCAATACGCAACGGTATGAATTGATATTACTGTTGCTTGGTATGGAGTAAAAAAAATTAGTAGCGCCGATCTCTGTAAATGGGAATTTCGCAGTATTTTCATGCGTCACTGCGCAACGCTCAAAAACCAAGAAATCAATGCGTACTGCATTGCGAAATTTCAAGAAAAAAGTACATGGTGAATTACTCGAAGAAAATCCGAAATCTTTTTGGTCATATGCGAGAGAGCTTCAGGGAAAATCTTCAACCGTAGATTCGTTATTTGATAAAGATGGCAAACTTGTCACCGATAATATTGACAAAGCTAACACGTTAAATTCCCACTTCGAAAGTGCATACACTACACACGATACTGCATGCAATTTTGACATTTCATTCACTGAGGAACCGATGAAAGAAATCACTATTCAACGCGATGGGATAACTAAACAGCTACAGTCGATAAAAAATAGTAAATCTCCGGGTCCGGAGGGAATACCCGCGCGTGTCCTCAAGGAATTAGCGCCACAGATCGCACCGTTCTTAGACATAATATTCAAGAAGTCATTGTCTGAAGGAAAGATACCAATAAGTAGTAATATTCCAATCGATCTGGACCACTTAATATGCAAGAATGCTGACTCTGCGACGCCGCTCCGGCCGATCAATCTCTCCCTCCATATCCAGCCCTTGAGGCCACATGACGCAAATGCTTTTTTCCACCTGCCCACCCACCCAAGGATACCCACCCCGAGGTTACTTCCGCATAGCAACTCTGATGAAACGCAACTCATAAGTATCTGTGTACATACACCCCCAGGAATGCAGACTTTGCGACGCCGCCCCGGCCGATCAATCTCTCCCTCCATATCCATCCTTTGAGGCCGCATGCTTTATTCCACGTGCCAACCAGTCCAAGGAGAGCAACTCCGACGATCTCCCGTTGACGATGCGTAATTCTCCCTCCCCCCGTAACCCAACTCCCAGCTTGAATGATGAAACAACAAGTATACGTTGCAACGCTCTCCAGGTTTGCATTAGTTATGAAACATTAGTTTTGCGTCAGACTATCCCCCCTCCAAGTTCGACTTCCATCTCCACAGCTCCCATTCGAGATATATAAAGGAACGCGCAGGATGTTTTTCCAACCAATCTTAACCAGCGACAAGTGAAGTTAGTGTTTGTGTGAAGTGTCACCGTTCTTATCAACTGAAGCTTCAGGCATCAAGTGATTTTCGTGGAAACGTCGGAAAAAGTAAGTAAACTTTTTTTTTACAATTTTTCTATGAGTTCTATAGACGCATAAATTTATGGATGGGTCACCGTTAATGCCCACCTTCAAACCCCGGTGAAATAACCAGAACCCCCTTTAAATGCACCCTAGGGTACTAAGGGTATAACAAAATCCTTGTCCTAGTACCGCTTTAACCTATAGCAAAAATTAGAAAGTTGATTAGGAAAACAACCCCGTTACTAAAATTTAAACAATGCGAATAGTTTACTTTTTAGAGAGCAATTAATAGGCGAAGGTATTAGGCGGTAATCGATAGACAGAAGGTAGTCTTGTAAGAAAACATCTTATATCTCCGTTGTTACTAGGAATTCGGGTATGGTTTAAATTTAAAAGTTGCATTGTTTTTCAATACATTTCAGATGCACCAATCAAATTTGCTCCTAACCTTAAGGGTTCAGGGTTAGGGTATGGATGTACCCTTATTTGATAGAATTTCGTTTTCATATTTAAGACATGCATGGGAAATAATTTTTCTTTCGTCTTGAAGAAAAAAATAAATCCCCCCTCCCCTCTCCACTCTTTTTAGAAAATAATTTCCAAATTTAACCAAACGATTTTTTTTTACAATTTTTCTATGAGTTCTATAAACGCAAAAATTTATGGATGGGTCACCGTTAATGCCCACCTTCAAACCCCGGTGAAATAACCAGAACCCCCTTTAAATGCACCCTAGGGTACTAAGGGTATAACAAAATCCTTGTCCTAGTACCGCTTTAACCTATAGCAAAAATTAGAAAGTTGATTAGGAAAACAACCCCGTTACTAAAATTTAAACAATGCGAATAGTTTACTTTTTAGAGAGCAATTAATAGGCGAAGGTATTAGGCGGTAATCGATAGACAGAAGGTAGTCTTGTAAGAAAACATCTTATATCTCCGTTGTTACTAGGAATTCGGGTATGGTTTAAATTTAAAAGTTGCATTGTTTTTCAATACATTTCAGATGCACCAATCAAATTTGCTCCTAACCTTAAGGGTTCAGGGTTAGGGTATGGATGTACCCTTATTTGATAGAATTTCGTTTTCATATTTAAGACATGCATGGGAAATAATTTTTCTTTCGTCTTGAAGAAAAAATAAATCCCCCCTCCCCTCTCCACTCTTTTTAAAAAATAATTTCCAAATTTAACCAATCGAAGTTTTTTTTTACAATTTTTCTATAAGTTCTATAAACGCAAAAATTCATGGATGGGTCACCGTTAATGCCCACCTTCAAACCCCGGTGAAATAACCAGAACCCCCTTTAAATGCACCCTAGGGTACTAAGGGTATAACAAAATCCTTGTCCTAGTACCGCTTTAACCTATAGCAAAAATTAGAAAGTTGATTAGGAAAACAACCCCGTTACTAAAATTTAAACAATGCGAATAGTTTACTTTTTAGAGAGCAATTCATAGGCGAAGGTATTAGGCGGTAATCGATAGACAGAAGGTAGTCTTGTAAGAAAACTTCTTATATCTCCGTTGTTACTAGGAATTCGGGTATGGTTTAAATTTAAAAGTTGCATTGTTTTTCAATACATTTCAGATGCACCAATCGAATTTACTCCTAACCTTAAGGGTTCAGGGTTAGGGTATGGATGTACCCTTATTTGATAGAATTTCGTTTTCATGTTTATTACAAAAATTGTTGGCCGTTCTACGTCATTGGTACGAAACATCGATGCAAAAATATTGGTACGGGAAACAATGACGCGGATAGAATTAGAATTTAAGAGGAAAAAAAATCTCGAAATAGGTTATCTAACTTCGAAATGACATTGAAATAAAAACAACTCGATATCGTTATTTATTCCGAGAAATCTGCATCTTCAATAAATCTCCCCTATATCATTTGTTTATAAAGGAACCAAACGGTAGCAGAATCATCATTTCCAGCAAGGATTCCTCTGAGGAAGCTTCAGAGTTCAGCTTCTGGATACTATCAGACAGCACGAAGGATCTGTACACCAATTCGCTAAACGATTGTAAGTGTCAACCCCTTGTGTGACAGTATTTATTTAATATTTTCCCAAAAAGATTTTCAAAACTAGAGATTCCACTGAGACGTGTTACGCAACATATTCTGTGTAGTATCTTTTGCATGGGCATTAGAGATAAATCTTTAGAACACACCTTTCCATTTGAAGTTATATATTGAACAACCGTTTATTTGTTTATCGATATCAAATATGTCGGTTTATTTTTGTAAAATTATTTTCTTTCCATACAGTGCACATCTGCCGGCGCTACTCTGAAAACATGGCATCAATCGCAGACATTCTCGAAAACTTTAATTCCGGGCTATACAACACCTCTGATAAGCTTGAACGAGCACTTACGGACATTTATACGAAAATTGTATTTGAAAATGATATCGTAAACGACGTGGGACCCACGAGAGAATGAAAAATGTGCTAGACCAAGCCAAACGGAGACGTTTCTGTCCTTACTGTGAGGTATTTTACAGCCTAGATGAAGCTATGCCCCACAAGAATAGAAACGAACATAGACGAAACATTACTATTCAATTAGGCCGAGGTTTACAGGAGATTGAATCAGCAATCGGGTCTAGATTAAAAACATTCTGGATAACCCCTGAGGAGGGAGAAGGTCGAGACATTATTTCATTTCTAAATGACATTAAAGATAGACTGATTGAAAAACTGAATGAGCAAGTTATTTCGAACAATGCAATAAAATTTAACCTTGTTTTGATATGTAAATTTCGGAAGAGTGAGATTGAGGAAATGGACGCCTCATTTAAGACAGTGAATAGACGCGCTTTCGCGGCAGACGAAATGGACGAAATTATCGACGTGGCATTTTCAAAATTGTTAAGAGAAAAATCGGAGTTTACAACAAAAGGATCAGGGTGGTCTCTGTCTGAGATCATGGGTCTAGAATTAAGAATCAATAAATATGTGCCATTGCGAGGATCGACATTCATAGAATTACCAGATAAAATAAAAAACACTAAATCAGTAATCAACGTGCAAAATAACGATCCGTTCTGTTTCAAATATGCAGTATGGGCAAAGAACATTGATAATCATCATCAAAGAGTTTCAAAGTACGATACACCAGCTTTTCGAATGGGCTACATATGGTCATGTGTGGAATATCCGGTCGAATTGAAAGACATTCCCAAATTCGAGCACGCAAATCACATTTCGATCAATGTATTCGGTCTAGACGATAAAAATAACGTGTACCCTATTAAGGTAGTTGAACGAGAACTTGACGATCACCGCGACTTGCTATATATCACAAACGAGTCAACTGCACACTATTGCTGGATAAAAAATTTCGATAGACTGGTTCACTCCCAAATTACGAGAACTAATCGAACATTCATTTGCAAACGCTGTTTCACTCATTACTACGACGAGACTAAATTGGAAGTGCACAAGCAATTGTGCAGAGGAACGGGGGCGCCGAGTAAGATCATAATGCCTGACGAGAACGAAAAAATATTAAAATTTACCAACGTAAACTATTCTTTCAGAGTACCATACGTCATTTACGCAGACTTTGAATGCCTACTCGAGAACGTGAGCACTTGCCAACCTTCACCAAACTCATCCTATACCAACAAATTTCAAAAGCACGAGCCATTTAGCTTCTGTTACATGGTGGTCACACCGGAAGGGTGTCAAACACCGTACTTGTACAGAGGACCAAACCCGACGCGAGTATTTCTAGAACGCATGAAAGAGGAGGCGAAGAACATATTCGAGCTATACAAAAATACCGTCCCCATGAATCCGCTCACTCCCGAACAAGAGAACGCGTTTTACGAGACGACGACATGCCACATTTGCGAGAAAGAACTTAACGCGGACAGAGTTAGAGATCACGATCATTTGAATGGACAATACAGAGGTGCGGCACATTCTTTTTGTAACTTGCAATATAAAATGCCAAAGTTCTTACCTGTATTCATCCATAACCTGTCTTCGTACGATGGGCACTTTATCGTTCGTGAACTGGACTACGATGACAGGAGAATATTTGTGATCCCAAACTCTGAAGAAAAATACATTTCTTTTTCTAAATCTATCGAAAACAATTTTAGCATCAGATTTGTCGATACTTGCCGCTTCATGTCAGCTTCACTAGCGTCACTAGTGGCCAACTTGACCGATTTAAAATACACGCGAGAAATATTTTCCGAATTAACTAACCTGGTCAGTCGTAAAGGTGTATATCCTTACGATTACACAGATTCTATGGAAAAACTCGAAGAAAATTCGCTACCGGAAAAGATAAATTTTTATAATAGACTAAATGACGAGCACATTTCAGACGAGGACTATGAACATGCCAGAAACGTATGGACCGCTTTCAATTGTAACAATTTGGGCGATTATAGTGACGTATACTTAAAAAGTGACGTCACACTCTTGGCGGACGTTTTCGAGAATTTTAGAACCGTTTGTTTTGGTGCATACAAACTCGATCCAGCGTGGTATTATACTGCGCCGGGATTGACATTTGATGCAATGCTGAAGCATACGGAGATCGAGCTCGAACTAATGACCGATTACGACATGCTTCTAATGATCGAGAAAGGAATTAGAGGAGGAATTTCCCAATGTTGTAAAAGATATTGCGAGGCGAATAATAAGTATATGGAAAATAACGATTCCGAATCCACTTCTAATTTCATTGCGTATTATGACGCGAATAACTTGTATGGATGGGCTCTATCTAGACCACTACCGTATGCAAATTTCAGATGGCTAACTCCCGATCAAATCGAGGACATAAAAAATATCGATCAAATACCAGACGATAACGAAACGGGATACATTCTTGAGGTAGATTTAGAGTATCCTCGATGCCTGCATGACAAGCATTCAGACCTCCCCCTTTGCCCCGAGAACAAAATTCCACCGGTCGGTAAACAAAAAAAACTATTGACCACTCTCGAGAACAAGACAAAATATGTAATTCACTATGTAAACTTGAAACAGGCTCTCTCACTAGGCTTGGTACTCAAAAAAGTGCACCGAGTCATTCAATTCAGTCAATCGCCTTGGTTGAAGTCATATATAGACTTAAATACCGATCGAAGAAAATTAGCCAATAATGATTTCGAGAGAGATTTCTACAAGTTGATGAACAACTCAGTCTTCGGCAAGACGATGGAGTCCTTACGTAAGAGAATTAATATGCAATTAGTGACGAATGAAAAAAAATTACAAAAATTAATTAATAAATCGACTTTTTTGGACAGAACGATTTTTACCGAGTCTTTGGTAGCCGTTCACATGCGGAAGGCTACCATAAAAATGAACAAGCCTATATACATTGGTTTCTGCGTTTTAGATTTAAGTAAAACGCTAATGTATGATTTTCATTACGAAACTATGCTTCCAAAATATTCCGAAAAACTATCCTTGATCTATACCGATACCGACAGTTTAATTTACGATATAAAAACCAACGACATAAACGAGGACATGCTAGGTAACCTAGACGCTTTTGATACATCAAATTATCCTAAAAATCACCCTTGTTATTCCGAGAAAAACAAAAAGGTCATAGGTAAATTCAAAGACGAATGCGATGGCAAAATTATGACTCATTTCGTGGGACTAAGAAGTAAACTCTACTCGTATAAAGTCATGGGCTGTAAAGAGAAAAAGAAAGCAAAAGGAATAACTAGAGTCGTGAAAGATAAAAGTCTAAACTTTGATGATTATGTACGTTGCCTACACGAACATTCCACAGAGTTTAGAAAGATGAATGTTATTCGGAGCAGCAAACACGAGATATTTACTATTGAGATGAATAAAGTGACTCTAAACGCATTCGATGACAAACGATATGTATGCGAGGATGGGATAAATACGCTTGCTTGGGGGCATTACAAAATCCCGCGAAAGAGAACACGCGAAGAGGCGTTTGACGATGACGATACCTAGTATTATTAGTTCAGTATCAATCCAACAGTCGATCAGATCTTTTCATAGACGGTACTGAGAACACAAAACTTCGATGAAATGAATCACGAAGGTAAAGATGAGAATAAATGTTCACGTTATCGCAGCAAAAACAAATCGAATTCGCTATTTTACTTGTGCATTAAGAACATACCGCATCGTATACTGAAGCGAGCCGATATAAAACAGTCCGTAAACTTCCTTGCGCGATCACTCGCATAAATTTGTACATCAAAGTCAAAGCGAATGTGGTTAAAATACTGGACGATTTTAAAGAAATACTCCCGAATAAAATATTGGAAGAGCTTCGAGAAAACGCGCTAAGATCTATCCTTGGAGTTTTTTTAAAATAATATCTCAGTTGATGAAACAGATCAGTGTAAAGTATGACGTTACCATGGAAACATCCTTTCACCTGCATTTGCGCAGGTCCTTCTGGGTGTGGGAAGACCACATTTGTCACGAAATTTCTAGATAATCTACCGCACATGATAGATCGGGACATTGACGAGATAGTTTGGTGCTGCAGCCCAGGGAGTGAACCAAACCTATATTTACCGCGATTAAGATTTCGACACGAAATACCCTCGTTTGAGGAGTCGAGCGGCACACCGACTCTGTACGTGATAGACGATTTGATGGGTGAGGGGCATACAGCAAAGAGGTGTGTAAATTATTCACGAGAGGGAGTCACCATTTTAACATTTCAGTATTTCTGATTACGCAAAATATTTTTTATCAAAGCCCTCAATCTAGAAACATTTCTCTGAATGCAAAGTACATTGTAACGTTTAAAAATCCTCGGGACCGGTTACAATTCGGTCACTTGGCCCGTCAGGTTTATCCCGAAAATTCACAGGATTTGGAAAGGGTATATAAAGAAGTTACGAGAGATCCGTTTGGTTATTTGGTTCTGGACCTCGGACAGGACACGGATGAGCGGTTCCGATTTCGCACTAAAATCTTTCCCGAAGACGAGGTAACTGAAGTATACATGCCCGAGTACGATGAAAAGATTAAAGAACAATAAGCATTTGCTTCACGTGTTAAAATCTGCCAAGCCTAAATTACGCTCTGCAATAGTAAAGACTTCAGATAACGAGTTAATCAAAGCCATTTGCGACTGTTGCTTGAACACGCTCAACGGGAATCACAAGTTAAACGGGAGATTAAAACATAAACTCGCCAAGCATCGTAACACTTTGAGAGCCTTGGCTTCGCGAGGTACGTGTCTCAAGAAAAAACGCGTCCTTATCGCGCAAAAGGGTGGCTTTTTGCCAATGCTGCTGGGCTCCATACTAAGCGGCGTCATTGGAAGCCTTATAGGGAAATGAGTTTGCATAAAATGCTAGTCGTCAGCCCCGAGTCTTTCGAGCGAGGTAGCATGAAACGGAGAATGAATGCGTTAGATGCGGAAATGAAATCTATATTGAGCAAGAGAGGCATCAAGGATACAGACAAGTGGCACATGTACAAGCGTGTTCTGGATAAATATCTTAACACATCCTCAGACATAAAGGCGCCTATACACATTCCGATAGTGAAATCCTTGGGTCAGACCCAGTCACAAGGAAGGTTACGGGACAGTGAGGGGGAGGAAGAGGAGGAGGAGACTCGTTCAGTGAGGAAATCCTTCGCCGATGTGAAACGTGCAAACGCGAAATTGGATAGGACATGGGAGCTCATATCCGAAAGACTGGAAAAGATGGAGAAGCTGGTGCATCCACTCATAAAAACAAAATCTCTAAAGGTAGAAAAGTCGACACAGCCACTGGCAAACGTAACAAAGTCGCGAAAAAGAAAAAAATCGTGGCAAACCAAAGAAATGCCGTCACCAAGAACATTACCCAGGCGAAGCGAGCGAGAGAGAAAGCTAAAAAAATTCGGCGCAGATTGGATTACGACGTAATAGAGCAGGTATACAACGACCCCAAGCATCCAGCAAGTTTTTCAACGATGGAAAAGTTACACAAGGCTACGGGAATTGGAAGAAAGATAATTCGGGAGTGGTTGGAGGGTCAGGAGACGTACACTCGACACAAGCCCGCGAGAAAAAAGTTTGCGAGAAATCATTACGACGTGACGTATATAGACGAGTGCTGGCAGTGTGATTTGAACGATATGCGACATTTGAAAAAATTCAACAAGGGCTACGCGTACATTTTAACAGTTATTGATATTTTCTCTCGTTATAGTTTCGTAAAACCGTTACGCAGTAAGAAGGCGGAAGAAATTGTAAATGCTTTCAGGGAAATATTTCGACATAGACGACCACTAAAAATTCAAAGCGATAAAGGCGGCGAATTTGTCAACTCGAAATTTAGAAATTTTCTCTCCAGTCGCGGAATAAAATTTTATACTACCAATAACCCAGATGTGAAGGCTAGTATCGTGGAACGCTTCAACCGTACTCTGAAATCTAAAATGTACAAGTACTTTACAAAATATTCGACAAATAATTACATAGATATCCTCCCTAAATTGGTTAGTAGCTATAATAAGAGCGTTCATTCGAGCATAGGTTTCGCACCAGCCAATGTTAATGAAAAGAATGCATTCGCTGTTGCTAGACGGAAGTTGTCGTCCGTGGTAAAAAAAGCCAAATTTAACGCAGGTGACTACGTGAGAATCAGCAAGGAGCGGCTTCCCTTCGCGAAAGGATATACAGCTAATTACACTAGGGAAATATTTCAAGTAACGAGCGTGGATCGAACGAGAGAGATACCCACCTACAAGTTGAAGGATCTGAACGGTGAAGATATAAGCGGTAGTTTTTATCCAGAAGAGTTAGTAAAGGTTAGGGTTTCCCAAGAGACGGAATATAAGATTGAAAAATTCTAAAACGAAGGGGACGAGGTAGAAATATAGAGTATTTCGTAAAGTGGCTCGGATATCCCCCATCGTTCAATTCTTGGATTTTCGCTTCTTCCGTACGCAAATTATGAACGATTTTTATATCACTCTGCCTAGCGATAGTTGCAGGGAGTTTTTTCCCAACAATACTATTTCACACTATCGCACAAAATTATCGCACCGCATAGATTTAAAAAATGACGAGTGGCAGGTGGGTTTGGCCGAGATTTCCATTCCTTCGATAGATGGGACGGTTCATTCTCGACGCGTTCGAGAAGAAATTGATACTCCTCCTGAATCATTACCGGGAAATACAAATGTACCCGAAGACGATGATGTTAGAGAAGAAGAAGATACAATTGTTACTCCTCCATCAAAGGATAATAGGACCCGGACCGAAGATGGGGTGGTTCGTGGTGAGATAGGTGGACCTCAGGATGAGGAGGAGGTTAGAATAAAATTAAAGAGTGGACAGTTTTTCACCATTCCAAACGGGGTTTATGACAGTGTAGCTTTTGCTTTCGCGAAACCATTCATTAGTGCTTCTATAGTTGAGAGGACAGAAATTACAAACCATGTAATGCGTTACGTAGATTTATTGAACGTGCGGAGTGGTATGGGTGGAATAGATGAACGCACATCATCCACCGGTGTGCGGATTATAAGTAAACAAGTTAAATATACGTTGTTACCCGGGACATACAACACATTCAACGAATTATTCAATAAAACTCTAGCAAACTTTAACAGTGTGCGAAAAAATAGAATAAAAGAAGATCTCGAATTATTATCGGCAGTTTTGATAATTTTAGTAGAGGAAACGTCAACTCGGGGTTTAGACAATATTGTCACGCATGCTAGGGAACTACTTCGCAGTAATAATAATAATAGAGGAAAGAGAAGTATCGTATCTAATCCCGTAAACATTTACGTTTACAGCGATTTAATAAAACCTCAACTCGTTGGCGACTCTCAGAGTCGATGTATTCGCATAATTAATATCGAAGCAGGTGCCTATCAAATATTCAACCCTATATATTATTTTCCCGTGGAGAAAAATAATATCGAGAGTGTGGAAATTCTCTTGGCAGATAAACTAGGCGAAAGAATTAATTTCCGTGCTGGGGAACAATCTTCTATTGTTGTTTTGCACTTTATAAAAAAGCGAAACAATTAGTTGGTTCATCATTGAGCATCGAGATGGCTCCGACAGCGGATCGATATTATGCCTACTATGCGAAACAGGTGGGGGGAGAGATAGGACCGACATATAGAGCATCGTATCGCATGCAGAAAGGGCGTGGCATTGGGAGTTTTCTCACAGGGTTGTGGCGTTTTGCAAAGCCTTTACTGTTTAGCGGGTTGAAGACTGTGGGGAAAGAGGCTGCGAGCGCGGGAGCCGCTGCACTCGCCGATCTAGGAACAAAACCGGTCAAGGAGATATTACGCAGTAGACTAAACGAGGCGGGGCAAAACTTGAAGCGGAAAGCCGAGGAAAAGTTGCAGAGTATGAAAGGCGGCTCAAGGATTGCGAAACGACCTCGATTGAAGAAAATAAAATCTAGCGTTGCGAAAGCAGAGCGTCATTCGTCGAGAGGGCGAAGAAGGGGAAGGAGCGTGCATAGAGATATTTTTTCATAATGACGGAGCACATGCTGAGTTCGTTGGATTTATTCCAACCTAATCCGCCCATACAGACTAACATTTTAGCAAAACGTATAGTTTCCTACAAACCCATTTCCTCGCTAGATAATGGTTCAGTTATCGAATTTTTGATCAAAGATTCTGGTGACGCGTACAAGGATTTGAACAGTATATTCCTAAGACTAAAAGTGAAACTGTGTAAGAAAAATCTCGTAGATTTTGGGGCGAGTGATGGAACTAATCAACCGGGTGTTGTCAACAATATTCTACACTCTTTATTCGAACACTGCAGTGTTTATTTCAATGGAACTTTGGTGACTCCTTCGGAGGATAATTATCAATACAGAAGCTATTTCGAAAACGTGCTAAACTATGGTGTGGATGCGAGCAGAACGCACTTGCGTAACGTTGGATGGGAATTGGACACGGGCTCGGATATCAACAAAACTGATTCCTCCAACCCCGGGTACGTGAAGCGAAAAAGTTGGTTTAAAAACAGCGCGGAAGTCGAGTTATACGGAAAGTTACATGTAGACGTTTTCAATCAAACTCAATTGGTGCTCAATGGCGTAGACATTGGCATTAGATTAATGCTCTCCAACCCCAACTTCTATCTTATGGAAAAGGACGGTTTGATGAGAATATTAGATGCCACCCTATACGTCCAACATTTTGACATCAATCCTTCAATATTAGTAGCGCATAATAAAATGTTAGAAAAAACCAATTGCAAATATCATTACAAACGAACGGAGATGAAAACTTTTACGATTCCCTCTGGGGGGCGAACTTTAAACATAGACAATGCCATCACCGGTAGAATTCCAAACGTTATAATATTCGCCATGGTAGATAACGAAGCGTATGCAGGCCACCTTGAAAAAAATCCGTTTGCGTTATCCCACTATTCGCTAGAAAATTTTTCTCTTTACATTAACGGTGTTCAAACACCCGCTGAAGGACTACAATGTAGCTTTACCAGTAAAAATTATTGGGCACGTGCTTATGATACTATATTCTCCGGAAGCGGAATAAAACATTACAATAAAGGTAATCAAATAACTTACGATATGTTTGGCCACGGTTATTTTATGCTCGTATTTGACCTCACACCTGACGATTCCGGGAACGAGGACTATGTTAGTCTTGGAGATAGAGGCGTGGTTAGAATCGAAGCTAAATTCGATAGAGAATTCTTTCCTTTCGAGAAACCTTTCGTTGCAAACATATTAGAATTTTTAAAACATTTCAATCTCACTCATAATCGTGTTCAGATACAAAGCTATCATTCTGACATTTGTGGAGAATACGTTTGTCTATTCGCGCTATCGAAATCACTTGGTCAAACACTACACGAATTCCTAGATCAATTTTATCATACGACTCCTCATCTCAACGATTGTCGAGCCCTCCGGCTATTTCAACACAACTTCAACGCGTTGAGGGAGAAGAGTACCTGTCACCCCCTAGCTCAACGTTGTTGTTCTAGAATAAAAAGTGGATACTTTGAGTGAAAGTGAACATTAGAGAAAAAACTCCCGAAAGATGCAGATCATCGCAGCGGTGACATTTTCAAAGGGGGGAGTGATAGAGCTCGCTGCCGTTGACGTGGATTCCAGTCGGATGTTTTGGGGTAGCTTTAAAAAGTATGGGAAGATCGTTGGTGCTGGTAAGAAGCTCAGGTTACATGACCCGCTAAACTGTGATGATGAGACGAGCTTTGACAATGGTTTCATCTCGCACGTGGAGCTACTGCCGGCATTGGAAACCATCATTGAAGGTGCCACGGCGTTGTATGCATTTAGCGAAGCTGAATGTGAATTCCTCACAGATCTCACCGGGCGTACCTTCATCTCTATGAAAAAAGAGTTGAATTCCCCCTCTCCTGAGAAATGCTCCTTCCCCACCTTCTCCTGTCTCAATCCATGCCATAAATTAAGGAACAGTACGTGCGCATTAAGGGATGCGCATTCTTTGGCGCAGTGGTTTCAGTACAATCGTCTAAAGGTGGAAGTCGATCCTTGCCCCTCCATAGATGACAACTGCTCCCCTACCCCTCCTCCTCCAAAACCTTCATAGTGACATTATTCAATGTCCAACCATCAGTCGATATGGAACAGTCGCAAGGAGAGGTCGTGACATCTCCTCCGGCTAAGCGGAAGAGACCGGCTAATCGAATTCCTAACTTTACTTCTGACAATAAGAACATTCTCTTGCAAACCGTGTATAATTTAAATGTGGGAAGAACAAAGAGTGTCTGTGTGGGTTATGATCCCAGTAGAGGCTTTGAACCAGTAGTGCAATTTTCTCATGTGAATAAAAAAAGTCTTGTAATTAGTAGCAGTGAATGGACAAATGTTGTAAATAACCAGCATCTAGTGAATGATTATTTTTCCACCGGCACAAAACAGCCGCTTTCTGTATCATTTATCTCCTTTGCAAATTTCTTTGGGAAGAGACATTTGTCAATTAAAAAAGACAATAGTTCGTTTAATTTAAATTTTGAAGAGTGGAATTATTTAAGTACACTGTCCAATTTAATAACAATTATTCTTAATAATATCTCGGTAGAGTGTGAAGTGGTAAAAGAATTTGTTTCCAGCTTTAAAACTGGAAACTTTGTCAAGCCATTGAAATGTAAATTAGATTTGGAAAGATTGGAATCTGAGATGGTACTCGTAGCGAATGAATGAAAAGTAATCATAAAGTATAGCCTCGCTATACTCTGATTACGTGTGTGTATGTGAAAAGATGTCCAATTCATATTTGAGCGAGTTGGATATTCTTTTTTGATAATTTGTCAAACCCTGGCATCGGTTAACTCCGTGTAATTTGGCAGATTATCGGGACGAGTACTTCTGTAGATTCTGATGACGATTCACTGCAATTGATGTGCAGTGAAGTAATGTCAGCAGCAAACAAATGCTGTGACATATGGCATTCATAAATCACCAACACCACTCGCGAGAGATATACTTAAGAGTATATTGTGTAAATTCTATATGAAACACGAACTGAAATATACTTCTCAAGGATATTTACACGGGAGTTTGTAACTTATGTTAATTATGCAATTGTAACTAAAGAAATTATAATAAATTTGTAAAACTCATCCTCTGTGTTTTTATTTTTAATGAAACCCACTATTCTCTTTAGTCGCTTCGTCTAAAATAATGATAACATTATATGACGTTATGTTTGACAAACAAAGCCTTTCTATCAACCTGGGGAAGACAGTTATGTGAGACATGATTGATTAGGGCTGCTAATAAATCATGGCTTACAAACTGTCCTTTCCATTGATACTAATTATTTGATTATTATTAAGCGAGATATAATCCATAAGGTAATGAAAAAATCCAAATCCGCGTGTATTTCAATACATATATTGACGTAGGTGGGGGGAGGGGGGCGGGTGGGTTGTAACCATCAACTCCTCTGTCCATCGCTGTTAATTATTTATCGCAGGGATTGTTATTAAGCGAAAAAAAGCTATTATTTGGTAAAAAGCCAAAATTTCATAGGAACCAACCATATTTTGGGAAATTTTTTTAGATGGGTAGGGGGAGGGGGGCGCGTGGGTTGTATCCATCAACTCCTCTGTCCATCGCTGTTAATTATTTATCGCAGGTATTGTTATTAAGCGAAAAAAAGCTATTATTTGGTAAAAAAAACAAAATTTCATAGGAACCAACCATATTTTGGGAAATTTTTTGAGATGGGTAGGGGGAGGGGGGAGGGAGAATTACGCATCGTCAACGGGAGATCGTCGGAGTTGCTCTCCTTGGACTGGTTGGCACGTGGAATAAAGCATGCGGCCTCAAAGGATGGATATGGAGGGAGAGATTGATCGGCCGGGGCGGCGTCGCAAAGTCCGCATTCCTGGGGGTGTATGTACACAGATACTTATGAGTTGCGTTTCATCAGAGTTGCTATGCGGAAGTAACCTCGGGGTGGGTATCCTTGGGTGGGTGGGCAGGTGGAAAAAAGCATTTGCGTCATGTGGCCTCAAGGGCTGGATATGGAGGGAGAGATTGATGGGCCGGAGCGGCGTCGCAGAGTCAGCATTCTTGCATATTAAGTGGTCCAGATCGATTGGAATATTACTACTCCAATAGACTGGAAAATTGCAAACGTTACACCGATATTCAAAAAGGGAAACAGACATGACCCAGGGAACTATCGACCAATTTCATTAACGTAGATTATAGGCAAGATACTCGAACATATCGTCGTTAGCAATATCATGACGTTCCTGGACAGTCGTAACTTCCTTCATGGCTGTCAGCACGGCTTTCGGAAAGGTAGATCATGTGAAACACAACTCGCGCTCTTTCTTCATGACGTTCTCAAATCTGGTGAATCGAAATCACAAGTGGACGCATTATTCCTAGATTTTAAGAAAGCTTTCGACACGGTACCTCACAACAAACTTTTATACAAATTACAGTCATGCGGGCTGAACGTAACAGTAGTAAACTGGATACGCGACTTTCTGAGTGATCGTAAGCAAAAAGTAGTTCATGACGGAATTAGCTCTGATGTAGTTAAAGTGACATCAGGTGTACCACAAGGAAGCGTAATCGGCCCTCTTTTGTTCATTATATACATAAATGACCTATGCTCTCGAATTAGCAGTAAAATACGTTTATTTGCAGACGACGCTGTCATCTATCAAGAAATTAATGATCACTCTGACTTTGAAATTCTATTATCGGATTTAAACAACGTTCATGTGTGGAGCCAAGAGTGGGGACTCGAACTTAATCTGAGCAAATGTACGGCGGTACATTTCTTGCGGAGGTCGTCCAACTATCCCCGCGTATATGCTGTGGATGGCGTTAAGATAAAGGCGACAGATGAAGTTAAGTATCTGGGAGTTACGATTACCTCAAACCTATCGTGGGGAACACATATAAGAAATATTTGTGGCAGAGCTCTGAAGAAGCTAGGATTCGTCAAGCGTATTGAGAGAAAATTCTCAGATGAAAAAGTAAAAGAGAGGTGCTATTTCGCACTCGTCCGGCCACACCTTGAATATGCAGCAAGCATATGGGATCCGGTGCAGAAAGACTAAATTTGGGAACTTAATAAAATACAAAGGAAAGCTGCGCGATTCGTCAAAAACTGCTACGGGCGTACAGACAGCGTTACACAGATGTTAAACAAATTAGGCTGGAAGCCGCTAGAGACTCGGAGGCTGCGCGCTAGGCTCAGATTACTTGAGCAATTGAGAATAGATATCTTTCAGAGCGACACGGAGAACATCATATTAGAACCCCACTATATTTACAGGTCCTACAGAAACGATAAATTGAGAGAAATATTTTGCCGAACGGATAGGTATGGGAATTCGTTTTTCCCCCGAACAATAAGGGACTTTAATAAATGCAAGGCGTAATTTCATTAAAGCGTTTCCTTTTTATATGTAAACGGCTGGTGTCCTAACACCCCCCGCCACACGCCTATTAAGGCGGCTTGCGGGGTAGTATGTAGATGAATTATCACACGGATATAACCTCATCAATCGTCCTCAACTGATTCTGACGTACTGGCGCAAGGACTGTCATATTTCGTGGGAAATAGGTCATTAGGCACGCGCTGCAAAATGTGAAGAACACCTGAAAATCTTCATTAATTTTTCCATCATTTAAAGAAATATAACAAAATATATGTCCAATTCGTACCAAGTGCTGTTGTCCATGGCTGCAAGCATTATACAGCAACTACGATACGATGTTGGTTGATATCAGATCACTTCAAGCTAAAATACTATTTTTTTAAAGTCACAGAAAGGTTTAATTCATTCAATACTTTTCTCATTACGGAAAACACTGAAATTTGGATCATGACACGGCAAAAAATTATGGAAACTTGAAATATAAAGAAAAGTTCAGAATCTGGCTTTCAAACGCTGAAGTAGTTTGTATCTGACAGGGAAAAATATTTACTGAAAAAATACATGATAATTGCTCGTGAGCTAATCTTGGTTTGGCCACACTGTTTAGTGAAATACTCATCAGGAAATTTCATCAACCGCCCAAGCCACTTTCTTTTTCATGACTAGTCAACTTCAATACTTTAAAACTATTTTGAGATATTGTGATATATGGCCGGCATAGGTGTAAGCTCAATTGAAAAGCTCTTCTCTCTATATCTACTCAATACGCACGGATTCAATCGTCCCGATAATTTCAAGCCTATTTCCTCCGTTCCTTTCCGGCTAAGAGCCGAATTTATTTCCTCGCTATACTTGTTCTTAGCACACAACACATTTATGAAGAAATATATACCGCTTAATTATTTAGATTTTGTAAGCATCTAGTTTCAATGATTTCCATCATTCTCATCAGATATAAATTGTATTATTTTCTCCTTTATTGATAAAATAAATATTAAAAAATTTCACTAACGTCGAAGCTCCTTCTTTTTCAATGGGAATCGAAAAATTATAGGGCTATCAATTTACTTAAATTAATATTTGATAAACATGTCATTTTAATTACATTGCAATAAGGAAGCACATTTAGCGTTAGAAATTTTGTGGAATACATATCATTTAGCTAATATTTCAATGACTATTGCTACATATCTCTAATAATACTCCATAGTAAGTTGTCCTTGTCTGCAAAATTCAACCAAATTGAAGGCGGCGCAATAAATGGCATAACTGTATTTCAGTTTTTGAAGATGCCACTGGATAACGTAGGCAATTTGGCCGCATACTTTTTGATGAATATATTTTTCACAAATGCCTTAATAAGACATTTCAGACGAGGAACTACCACCATGTAATAAGAGAATCAACCACTGCGAAGATATGAAAAGTTATTTAAAACTGTTTGAGGAATCTTGAACACAAAATATGTTAAACAAAATACTCGCATTAAGAAGCTGTATTCAACGTACGATTTCATGATATGCTAGAAATAAATTTGTTGTTCCATTATAATCATAATATTTCCTTTGTGAGTAATACGAGTTTCATTAAAAATAAGACGACAAGTCCTCAGGAAATATCAAAGGGAGGAAAATATCTCATTTTGTTCTACTTGATTATATGAACAGGGTTCAGCTAGGAATATAAACCTTAAAGTGGGTATAGTGCTAATATATCCTCCTAGATGTTTATCATTAGGGATAAATTTGATCACGTGATAAAAATATAGACAACATAGCTATGTATATATTTTTTTAAAATCACTTAGTAATATATATATATATATAAAGCTTGGGAGAAGGTAAATACTTGAAATCGATTGGAAATATCCCACTTACAAGATTAGCTAAATTTGAAACGGAGTGGTGAAACAGATAACTATCATCTCAACAACCAATATAGAGACAAGGTATTCGGCATTAATATATTTAAAAGCACAAATTCAACCAATATTTTTAAAATTTTGCTGTATGGAAGTATTTTTAAAAGAACGTGCACTTTTACAGCAAAAATAACTTTTACTTATAGAGATTAATAAATTTAAATATATATATATATATATATATATATATATATATATATATATATATATATATATATATATATGATGATTCATAATAGATAATCACACAAATACATTTAGACAGGCCGAAATGTATGGATACTACAAAAATGCTGAGGGCCTACAGGTTACTATTGATTAAACGGGCAGTAAATTGACTTACAACTTTGATCTCTATCCTGACTTGTTATTTAAATTTATAGGAAAAGGGTCTCGAAGCGATAAACCAGAGAGAGCAATTTGGGAGATGGGAAATAAGCAGAAAAATGTGAGGAAAAGAAAGGGAACGAGAAGGACGTTTTGAAAGATGAAAGCACCGAGTCATATTTTTCTATCCTAATTATGCAGCGGGGTCAGAACTTGACCTATTTTTCCTCTTCCGTACTTTATGATCCAGATTGTGCGCTCAGCTTTGTGTAGTGCGGCAGACGGGAAAACGACTTCTCTCGTTAATCACAGAGCGTCCAAGTTGCGTCTCATACATTCGAAAAGATCCAAAATTTCAAGTGAAAATATTAAGTCATACAAACATTCACGAAAAAGTCCGCAACAAGGCGTAGCCACATCTGCAACATGATTTAGATGCTTTAAAAATTCGATTACGGTGGGACATGACACTTAAAAATAATATAACATGAAAAGGAAAATTTATTTTAAAAATGCGAGCAACGAAAGAATGAACAAATATATCAAGGCTTTCAAAATAATTTCCGAGTGGCTAAATTATTCACATTTCTTATAATTACTGACGTCTCATAATTAAAACCCTTAAGGTCTGCACTGCGTGGAAGCCAACCAAAATACTCACAGATTTGGTCCAAACGAACCCTTGAAATTATAATATTCCGGACGACGTGAAGGAAGCTAGTAGGATTATCAGTAACCAGTTATTCCCACAAAAATTATGTTCAGCATGCATGAAGATTAGCAGCAACTGAAAGGCCATTTTTGTTGTTCTTTTGGGAGAGAGTTTAACATTTATCAGCTTAATCACGATTGGAGAACGCTGGACGAATACGCTTAATTTTCTATTATCCCATATGGCCAATCACATAATTGGTAGGAACTCAAATAATAAGCGATCACAAAATTCGACTTATCTTCTTTTTTAATCACCATTGCAATTAGCATTTAAAACACGAAATGGGGTCGGTCTCAAATATTGACGAATTTTATCCGGATGTGCGTAATTCTAAAAGGGAATTAAAGGTTTCAGTAAATGACAACAAAATATTTCAGTAAATGACATACAAAAAATCCTCGGAGTGGAGTAATCCTACATTTCAGTAAATGACGAAAAAAATCCTCGGAGTGGCGTCTAGGTGGCCCAGGGAAAGGAACTGGCCCCCCTACCCTTAATGTGTGAAATCCACAAGCCTGTGGCTTAGTCCGGGGTGAGCCATACCCTCAACTATCCAAACCAACCTTCGGGTTGAATCACTGAGTGAGTGAGTAAATGACAAAGATTTTTTGAAGAACATCCCCATAGAGCTTGAGTAAAATGACGTACACATATGCACAATGAGATCCATCACCTTTTTAAAGTCTATTTAACTGTGTCAAATTCGAAATTATTTCATTGTTAACTTAGATGACCGACTCGCGCACGATTCACTCTAGCACACCATCATAATAGAAGCTATTACCTTCGAAGAATCTGCTCAAAGCATTTCCAAGAACAACGCCTTGGCATGTTAGCAGGTTAATTGGCTAGTTTTTCTCTGGAGTAACAGATTTTTTATCTCATTCACTAATTTTACCTTATACTAAACTACTTACTGACGTTAAGATGCCAGCGCAAGATTGTCGTGATTTCACAAAGTACAGCTCTTCGATAACTGAGTTTTTGCATTTCGATAACTGAAATTTTGCATAAAAATTATCAAGTTATAACTTTCTGGTTTGGAGATATAATAATGTAATATGATGGCATATTGGCCTATGGCCTAGGAACTAAGTTTCATTCTGAATTTTATCACGATGTGATAAAATTCAGAATATCTTGCCACCACGGTTGAATATCTTTACCACAACCTTCAACCTTGGTCTTTGCGCCTGCAACATATGCATGTTTACCTACAGGCAACCAATAAAGTTGCCGCATCGTAAGGATATATCAGCATTCCGTAGATGCTCTCGTATAAATGAAATCGTCAAGGTAATTGTTCTTCTAGTGCTGTACGGAAACTTAGTTACCCCTACTTAAAGCCCTTGATAGCAAATAGCTAACAGAGACATGTATTGAATACACCATTACCTTTGGCTTAATTTTGCTTTCGAATGTTAATCATTTAAGTTTACGTATTATATTTTCCAGCAAGTAATTTAGCCACGAGACCCTCGGAAGAAAGCGAAAAAATTATAAAAATAATCAGATGTACCTTCAAAAACCAAAGACAATGAGCTTATAGATTATAATACGTTGCACACAATGGGAACTCCACTTTCCATATTATTAAATGCACGACAGATACCCGCGCTATGGATTTCACCGCCAAAGCCGAGGCATAGTACTAATTCTGACATATATAATTGGTTCATTTATTCATATAATGAGTACGAATAAGAATTTTTATTCTATGTAAGACAGGATGCAAAATATAAGGTGCATCATTATACAACCACCAGCAATTATTGCCACCACATCAGCTTGTACATCAAATCAACCATCATTGTAGGAGCTGTAACCGTCTGCATATACGAATATGCGGAGAAGCATGACTTGTGGCGGAGTAAACCTAGATATGATTTTAAAATTGAAGAAGTACAGAGTGGGAGTAAATTCTTCAAACTTTTCACAGACTTATGATCAAAATTATGAAGGTATTAATCCAAAAAAACAACGAGAACAACGGCAAATCACGTAGTATTACATAAGTATTCTTTCAAAACTCAAGTAGTGTGATTAACAAAGCAGTAAGGATTCCCCGAAGAATTTAACGAGAAGTATAACATATTACATCAGGATTCTCATGAGTAAAATCGCCACGGAATAAGATTACAATATCACCAACATTCGTATGAGGACTCGAGATTCATTAACACATCTCCAGCGGGTGATGATAATGTGCTAAACTACTACTAAATGTTACTAAAGATAATTTGATCCGCAGTAATCAAGCCAAGATATTTATATCGGGAGAAATATATCGGAGAAACGTTACATCAAATTCGATTCTTGGGTACTTTCAAGGTCCATTCAAGCGGAGCACAAATCGACGTCAGAGCCCTGAGACGATGCGACCATGGGACACGAGATTAGCACGCGGGAAGCAAAAGTCATTGCCAAGGTTACTTCGCTCAAGTGGCTATTAACATGAGAAGTACTTAAAATAGCGAGGCGCTAAGTACGCAAGAGATGTCAGCAATCAAATAATATACGTGTACTCTACAATTATAAATAAAATCCTCCATTACTACCCCCCATTCAGCCTACTTTCTAGGATTGACCTGCCTGCAAAGTATATTTTTTTCTTCAAAATAAACGACCATTAGTGGCTCCAAAACAACACAGCATCATCCTACCGAGACTTTTAACTACTAAAGAGTTCTTAGCGACAGTTTCAGCAAATGAATAATTTCATGTTATTACAACAAGAAAATCAAGAGTCACAAAACATTCGCTTAGTATGCCCAATTATAAAATAAAAATTATTTACGAGTAAGTTATGGGAGTATTCAACCTAACACGATTAGTAAACCATAT
This sequence comes from Pyrrhosoma nymphula, assembly GCA_963573305.1. Classification (NCBI taxonomy): domain Eukaryota; kingdom Metazoa; phylum Arthropoda; class Insecta; order Odonata; family Coenagrionidae; genus Pyrrhosoma; species Pyrrhosoma nymphula. The sequence goes on along the minus strand of OY754339.1, from coordinate 1,332,338 downwards.
CTTGAAGAAGTATAAAAACACAATACTCTTACTTTCCTACACATATGAAGCTCTAAGGCAACCACCACCCGGAATCACCCCGTGCCACATACCTTGGTGCGTGGCATGGGGTGAGTTAAGCCCAGTCGTACTATATTCGTCCCATATCAAGGTTGAACCTCACTCCCCTTGTCGTTACTCAAGGTCCAATAACCAGGGAACAATGCAAGACTATACTATAATCTAGATGAGTTTTAACTAATGAAACATAATCAATTACCAAACCCAAGGTCAAAATTCAAATTATGTACACGCTTTCAAGTGTACTCCTTTAAGATTTCAATAATTTTTCTCAAAGTAATGAAATTTCTTAGGAGTTTTCCACTTTTTTTCATTAAACACAGGTTTGCGCGACAAGTTTCAACGTATTACATCATTGTAATGCACGTTATGATACTAAACAAATACTATTTACATATTTCAAGATGGTTGTTAGGGAGTGAAAGAAGAAGGGTAAAAGTATTGACTGCTGAGGCTGAAGCTACAATTGTGGGAATTTAATGGAGAGTAAAGGGGATTGAAATACGATTTCGTTCATAAGCGGAATTTGGAAGAGACTGTGTTGAATTATTTTTAGATGCTCAAAAATATCTAATTTGTTTCCTTTCGATTATAAATGCAGAATTTTGATTGGAAGTTGCAGTCATGGTTAGTTTCCATTATGTGTTTGGCTATCATGGAGTTGTCACTTCCATTCCTTAGGCATCTTCGATGATCGTTAAGCCGTGAAGTAAAACTTCGTCCGGTCTGACCAATATACACTTTAGGGCATGAGTTACAACTTACTTTATAGACTCCACTTTTATTTAGCTTTTCAATTTTATCTTTTGAGTTGGATGAAAGTTTAGAGAGGTTGTATGATGTGTAAAAACCATCTTCCATTACTACTTCCAACCTTCTTCTTTCGCTCCCTAACAACCATCTTGAAATATGCAAATAGTATTTGTTTAGCATCATAACGTGTTTGACAATGATGTAATATATTGAAACTAGTCGTACAAACCTATATTTAATAACAAAAGAGGAAAACTGCTAAGAAGTTTCGTTACTATGAATGAGTTCCACCACATCTGCCCTGATACAACTTTATTTAATTTTTCTCGAAGTTAATTCACCTAAGATCAACTTTATTTTCATAAGATGGTCCTTTCAGTCATCGAGTAATCCTGCAACACAGAGAAAATGACGACAGCTGATTGCGAATGGTGAAAATAACTGGATTCATTAGCGAGCGACACTCCAAACCTCTAAACACTCATTTCCCATAGCGGGCGAGAAAATCTCGCCCCGAGACCCAACGTAATCCTTTGTCAACATATTACATTGGCATTTCCCAGTTTTTCCGAAAACACAAAAGCTTCTCTTCCATTAAGGAGATCCTCTGTAACTGAACTGTGCAAAACAAATCATAAATTCAACCTCCCCTAAATGGCAATTTTAAAGAACTGGTTTTAATAATAGCATACTTAAATAATTGAAAATTAGAAGTATATTACAAAACATTTCGATAATCCAACGGAGATATTTGTTAACTAACGTATTTAGAAGATATTCTCTGGGATATTCTACCGAGACGCTTCCATTTTCGGTGGAAGACATTTCGCCAGCGTTCCAGTTGGCATATCCGTATCAGCCGAGGTGTCGATGCATATTTTTTATCAATCTTATACAGCTCCTTCGAATATAATCAGAGGTCTCCGATTGACACCGTGCGCCCAAAGCAATATTATCCCCTTCCTATAGAACATCGCGAAAAAGCCCAAAAGACGAAATTATTCAGATTCAAGAACCTGCAAATGCATTATAATTAACATATTCGGACTTTAAGTAAAAATACATTTAAAATTAAAATAAACTTACAAATAACATTTACATATATTTCTTAACAACTCGAAAAAGAAGATGGATTTATAAAAACATCTCATCCTTCTTTTTTGAAGGAACGTTCAATTTATATTTATTCTATGTCTTGGAAAATTCGTTTCTTACGTCGTTTTTTTAATAACATAATTTTATGGCAAAAAATATAATTTTTGCTGTTTCAGTCATTCTTGCCAAGTAATTTATAGTTCTTTTCGTGAAATAACAGTGTAGAGAGGTAGGATATTACCGTCGTATTCAGGTAGAGGAAAGGTTCATCCCTGTAAGTAACGCGAATTAGAAATAAATGACATTTACTTCACTCTCAGGAGGATCTTCATTAAACAGTCTCATTACAACTCTCCACACACAATCCCAAAAACCACCCTCATAATACCTCCAAAATTGCCCTCCGCGCACGACTCAGAGGACTAGGACATTTTCGTCCACCCCGCCGGGCAAACTACAACTGCCGACTCTGGGCCAAGGTCACGGGCCATAGGCCGCAGGGGACGGAAAGTTTGTGTGGGGGAAGACGGGGTTTTGACTGAGGCCTGGGGAGGCCAAAATGGGGTAAGCACCAGATTTTGTTCGGTGCGGAGGGGAGCTAAGAGGGAGGGGGACAGGATTGTGAAAGAACTTAGGGTTTGTGGGGGAGGAAGGGGAGGTTCGAAAAAGGGTTTGGGGGGTTGGAAGGAACATGAGGAAGAGATGGGGGAATATAGACGGAGATGGGTCTAATGGCCGGGTAAAAGCCATTACGAGACGCGCCGGGAGGAAAAGAACTAAGGGATGCTGCAGACGAGGGGATAAATGGAAGATGAGACGCAGGAGGAGAGGAGAACTGTGGACCGCGTGTTTGTTGACGGGCGAAGGATGGAGAGAAGAAAAGCAGAGGAGAAAGCGGGCTGAGTAAAGGGATTTAAGCGGAAACGTTCCTTGGAAGAGTTCCAAATGCCACTTGGAAGTACAAAATAACGACAACTCTCATGACGGAGCTGGAATGGAAGACAGTGGAACCCTTGTAATCCGATTTTTGCTAGTCAGATGGTCGGGGGAGAAGAACGGCACAATCGCCACGGAAAGAGACAATCTGAGCAAAGAGGAAATCCCATTCCATCTATAATATTTTATCCTTGGCACGAAAAAGAAAGTTCCTTATTTACTTAAGAGAATGAGGTTAAATATATTACGTCAGTTCCACATTTCCTCCAAACGATATTGAGTGTCCAGGATTGTATTCCATTATTTATCGTACTTCAAATTAATGGTGCTCATATAAAATCAACATATGATAAAATTCATCAAATAAAAATTAATGTAGCTTTTTTTCCAAAAACTGCTAAATATGACAATGTAGGGGTTACTCCTACTTATAATGGGGCGAACCTTAGGTTAAGGGTGTAAATAAGTTGTCCGTGTATTTATTAATTCTAAACAGAAAACCGTTGCGGAAACATAACAGTATATTGTGCAACAAAAAGTTGTATTCCAGGTCGTTACATCAGTGGTAGACATTTTTTTATCCGTCAGGAAAAAATAGCACAACGATTTCTAAGCCACTTTCATTTATTCAACAGCCAAAAAGCAATTAAATGCACGAACATCGCATAAGTACACAATAACTTCAAAGAAAATCTCCACTCAGGAATGGTAATAGAAATTGATTTATTTTAAAATCAGACTGCAACTCCATCAGAGGGGTCGACGAAGCATTGAAGAGTATAATTCACCGCACCATGAGGCAATTATTGATGCTCGAATGCATGACATTATCATTTCTCAGTTGAAGAGATTGTCAGATGCAAGTCATGCGTGCGTTATTAGTTCCGGGAACGCGAGTTCAGCCCGGTGCACGACAGAGGTAAACAAAACAAGGCTCAGGGAATGAGCCAGTTCAAGATGAGAAATAGAAGCGGAGAGTTGTGTATGTTTAACTCAAGGAAGCTTTCCCGCCACTGCGCTCCTTCGCTCGGAATTACGGTCTCCTCCTTTAAGGCTTAATTTCCGGCTGCTGAGATGGGGCCGTCGCCATGCCACACACGTCCAAGAGAAAGATGTGTAAAAATCCTTGAAGGGAAACAAGATGATGTTGTAAGAGAAAATTACGTTCAAATGCGAAGAATGAGGACATTGTAAACCGGCGTTATCGCCGCTAATGAAGCAAACGCATGATTAAAAAAGTCATCTTAAAGTCATATTGAGGCAACTAATATCAAGGATTATTAAATGAACACAACTTTGTTTTTTTACCTATTTATTTTTAACAATACGACCGGTTTCGGCAACTAAGCCATCATAAGGTACTATAAAAAATTGTTCCCGATGATGGCGTAGCAGCCGAAATCGGCCTTATTGTAAAATATATATCAGTGGAAAACAGAAGGTTGAGTTCATTTAATAATTTAAATATTTAAAAAAAGTAAGATGCTATTTGTATAATTACATTTTATCAAGGTGAGAAAATGAATTATATTTATCTTTCTAATGCAAAGTACAGTTAAACGGAGGAAGTTATACGAGAATACTGCATTTGGAAGAGGAAAATTATAAACTGACACATAAGCTACTTATGCAATGGCCAAAGAGAAGCATTGACAATTCATTTGGACAACTTTAAAACTTACAGAGAAAATTAATAATAGCTATCTTTCTTAAATAAAAATACAATTACTGAAGAAGCGAGATTAGTTTTTTTTACGTCCTAAGCAAGAAGATTCTCATGCCTTATGGCAACCATTCTCGATCCAAAACAAGTTCACTATATTTCATAAAAAAATGAAATGTCACAGAATATGCAAGCAAAAAAAATTGAATCCTACTTCAGGGCAATCGAATCTCCGTTCAACAGAAACTTTTGCTACGGATGAAAATAAACAGAGGATAAACATCCCTATCTTTTAAACAACAGTGTCACTTAGGTATAGAAGATAAACAGGAAGATGGTTTGCCAAATACGGAAGCAGTCCAAAAGAGCATATTCCTACTCTCAGTCGAAGTCTACTGATATTCATCCCAAATAGCAACGCAATAGTTTTCAGATAAAGTTAACACAAAAACTCAAGCACAAATTTATTTTATAGATTACTCTAATTCGAATCACTGCTTAGCGTTTTCACGCTTTCGACTGATGTCGTTAAAATGATAAAATGAAATAGAGAAACTTCATTAACAGAATCAGACACCTTTATCGGCTGGTATGGGGACACGAGAGACACCTGGTATCTCGCCACGTATTTTAACATCCAACGACAAAGCGACCGTTCTACTGTATGGTCAACATATCTGCCAGGCGAATGAGCAGCTACCCTCCAAACTCCGAGGCAGCGTCAAGAGTCGAGAGAGAGTTGTACAAAAATATCCCAATTAGCGTCAACGTCGAACGCTAGAAACTGAGACGCAAAGTAGGAAACAAAAGAAGCGAGCGAGCCGGAGATGGAGAGACGCGCGTCCCTTTCGCGTGACTATTTCCAGTCTCTCCCTCTCCCCTAACAGCTTCCTTCGGGATTGGCTGCTTCCACGCAGACTTGCAATTGGTGGGAGGGATCCCTGACGCGACTCCTACTCATCAACTGGGACGAGGTTGACCTTCAAGTGAGCCACACGATATGCACCCCGAAGTCATATAAAAATACAACATTCGGAGCCGGCGGGCCGAGTTAGACCTCCGTGACGACGACTGTACGATTGTGTTAAGCGCGCCATTTAAACGTAGAAAGGTGGAGCAGCTACCCATTCAGCACCTACGTCGCCACTGTTTTGTTTTTATCCCACGCAGAACAATAACCTGGTACGCAAATCCTCCACGCCAGGGTTTTGATGATGTAAATGCTGATGAGAACGCCAAGAGATACCGCGGGGATGCGAAATAGACATGAATATGCCAGAGAAGAAATATCTCGTGTGCCTAGAGAACATTTCCAACCCTATTTCCCCCATGGTAAAGACTGAATCCCAGCGGTGTGCACCATTTGTAACGACGCTCAACATAAAAATAAAACTTCAACGACAAAAGGCTGCATAATTTTCAGCTCGTTCAAAGTCGCCACTCTTCGGATACAAAAACAACCTCTTTAATTTTTCTCCCTCCACTTCGAGCGGATAAAGCGATGTTGTATATTTATCGCGCTTTTCACCGTTGCTAGGAACATACGTTTTCGCTCAAATATTAGGAACACGTAAAGAATTATAGTGGACAAATATGACTTTGCGTATGACATTGAGCAAAATGTTCTAGTTTATCGTCGTTTCATATCCTATTTGATAACGAGACACTCAAATTTTAGGGTTTGATTCATCGACATACCACCCAGCGAGTCACCCTAAAAACGTGTAACAGGGTGATGTTCGGACACCAGTTATGAAGGAGAAAGTAAACTGGAGAAGGGAAAAACGAAAACTGTCCTTTTTGCAGCTAATGACTTCAAATTCCGTTTTTGAGACTGTTATAAATGGCCCATCGAAAGAAGGAGTTTGTGTTACAACTTATTCAACATTTTACCTTTTAAAGCCATAGCGGCTCACAACCCTCTTCAGCTCTTATAGCTGTCTATTAGTTTTCCCTTGGAGAAAATTTGACAGAGCGGGCCAGTTTTCCTTTGTATATTGTCCCCGAATAGCGGGTTCGAATCCCGCCTAGGTGGTTTTTCACTGTCGAGGGCATGCTTGCATGTACAAAAAGAGAAGTTTCAGGCGTGATGTGGTGAAATTTCAGCATAATGAAGACAGAAATTGCAACTTTCCAAGTTAAAATCGATTTATTCCGACCTAGGTTTCTATGTTGTACATCATCACCTGATGATGATGTAGTACATAGATACCTAGGTCGTAATTAAACGATTTTTCCTCTGGAAATTTGCAATTTCTGTCGTCATTATACTTGTATGTGTTCGTCAATGTATAATAAAAAGGTTGTCATTAGCAAAAGCTCTTACCTGTAAAAAAAAATTATTATTAATCCAATCTTTCAGCACTGGGAAACAAACGCTTGAGGCGTACTCGTCATAGGAAACCCCACTACGGCAAAGTAGTATCTCTCTCACACTTCTTCGTCCTGGGACCTTCCTACTATTCACTACTATAAACCTTGTCTCCTTAATTCAGTTCCACATAAGTTCGCAATTTTTGTTCCCAAGTTATTCCCAACGGTGCCGCCATAAAAAAGCCAATAAAAAATTAACTTAAACTCATTTTTTCTGAAATGATAGCAGATGAAACGATATGGTAACACGGATTTACTGATAATAAATAAATTGTACACACAATAGTGATATTTTAGCGCACGCAAATAATGATTCTCCATTTACCTTCTCCGATGGCTTATTCCTTCCAAGATAGGACACCATATAAAACAAACACAGATGAGAGAAGTACAAAGGCGACAGGCATACCTATTACCTTCTGACATGAACGACGATGCAGCATCTTCGGCGGTAAAAGAAATATATGCTCTTATACGCTTCAAAATGCACGGATCGGAGGGAATCGCCTCCTGCCTATTTCCTTCCGTTTGCGACCCAATTGGAGCAGCTGAGGGAGGGAGTACTTATAGGGGAGACCGAAGGGTAAGGACGGGGAAGGGATAGTCAGGAGGGTGCGGCGGAAGTCAGCTGGGGGTCGGAGAGAGCCAGGGGAAAGAGAGCCAGTTGTAGTTGGTGATGCATGTAGCGTATACAAAATAGGTCAGTGCGATACAATGCGGTACATAGACGAAGCGATATGCCGGAGATATCGGATCGATATATCCAGTCAACATGCTACGCGATGTAAGGCGATGCCAGACCATAAGCGAAGTTTATTGCGATGCCGTACGATGTAATTCGACGCGGAACGTATCTACATCTACGAAGTACCGTGCTATCCACCACTAGGGTGTGTGGCACGGGGTGATTCCACACTAGGCATGCAGCACTCGTCCCAGCACAAATCGGAACCTCGCATATTCCCCCGGCCACTAGGCGAAGGCCAAAAAGCAGTCAGGAGAACAGAGCGTAGTCCAACCGGAACTGGGAGAGTGATACGTAAATGAACATGCAAACATACAGAACAATGCTATACACACATATAGTGGTTAATATTACTAATACTGTTAATTTATGAATGCTACGAGATACTACTTCATGCAGAGAACCAAATAAAATAATCCCGGACATATCAAAAGGAGTGAAGTGTTAGTAATGATGCTATGTTATTGAATTAAATTAAGTGAAAAATCTACTCCACCTATTGAGGGTGGGAGTTTCATTTGATTGATCTATCGCAACTATTATGATCCCGTATTGTACGAGGAAAAAATATATTTTAAATCTATCGGTTCTGCAGTCTATTTCCTTTATCTTATTCCTGTGATCGCTTCTACCGTAGTAAGTTGGCTCTAGCAATATATGCTGAACGTCCGGCAAAAAACTGTGTGCTTAGAACTTGCGCAAAAGATTTAACCTGTATTTCTCTCTTCGATCAGTTAGAGATCCCCACCCCAATTCCTTCAACAATTCGGAAAACAAATCTACACCTACGAAGAACCGTGAGAGCCCTCTCTGGGGTGCGTGGCACGGGGTGATCCATATTCCACGTAAAATATTCGTCCATGGTCCATTTCGAGCCCCGCACCGCTCCCCTGGTCTCTATGCGAGGACCAAAAACCTGTCCGGAGAAATATGCATGACTAAACCATAAACTAGGATAGTACTACGTTATTAATTACACTAACACACAATATGTGGGTTACTACATAAACTACGATAGTATTACGTCATGAAATACTCTAAAACACAATCCTCGGGTTAAGATACTAATAATGAGTAAAGAGGATACTTATTTTTTGGGAAAATCAAATAATGTGGGACACCATTTCACGCGTGGGGAGATGATTGCGATTATCATACAGGGTGCCCACAGCTTTTTCTGCATCATTTCCCTGTGTTTTCCCTGTTTTTTCCCTGTGTTTTCCCTGTGTTTTCCTTAGCAGTTTTCTCCATAATATCCTAAGAAATGTGCTAACTAAATGGTTTCAATAAGTCACGAAAGTGGACCTAAATAAATTAGGGTAAATGGGAACAGAGATTAATACACTTCTCATCATAATAGACTTGTATTTATTTTTATGAAAAAATATTCTGATAAGAATTTACATAAACAAATGAGACAGTACAGGGAGAAAAAAAATAAACATGTCTATCGATCCTCTAACTTGAAAGATAAAAAAAACTAATTAAATAATCAGGAATTTTCTGTGAAAATATTGCTGTCTTACATTAAATGACCAAAAATTAATTATTCAGGTAACACCCGACAATTACACTAAAAAAGCAAAGATTTCATTTCTTCATCTTTTTAATTTTTTTCTCTACTTCTTTCTGTTTTTCTTTCAGAGCTTGATTCTCTGCTTTTAACTTATCTAGCTCACTTTTCTTCCTTTTCTCTTCTTCTCTCTGTAATCTACACTTCTACGCCATTTCAGTTTCAGTTTCTCGCCTCTTCTGAAGTGCATCTCTGTACTTGGCGCTTGCTCCACGCGCATATCTGATCAACTTCCGATCAACTTACACTGACGCCTCGCCTCCCGCATGAAAAATCCCATCCCAAACTCATCTCAGAGCAATGAGAGAGTTTTCATGTAGGTTCTCAACTAACATGTCTTTGTTCACAGAGAACCCACTCTCGACAAAGGCGTTACCGTGCGAGAACAACAGGATAATTTAAACAGCTGCCCAACAATCCTTTAAGTCCTCTCGTTTGTTAAGTTGGCTTGCATAGAATGAGTCCAGTCTATCCGTATCCCTATTAAAGCCCGTGAGCTGCACTTTATCCACCTGGGATACAAACCTTTTGAACTGGATACCAGTGTGGTCTGCCTGCAGAGTGCTCATGTGGTTTGCAGACACGAGAACCCTTAGACAAGAATCCATGTCTGTTTTACACTACTCAGGTTTTTTAAGAATTTTGTAAGGATCCAGACATGATGCTGCTTTGGTAAATTTGTACTTTATTGGGCTTCTCTCAACTATTTTCTTCTCAATGGAGACCAAACACTTCTTACATTCCAACCTAAATTTATCCTCTTCGATGTCCTTCACTCTTGCATCACGGAGAGCAAGGGTTGCCCCCACACCAATATTGATCTGGGAAAGTTTCAAACCATATGCAACATCTTCAACATTAATATTGATCAGCTTGTAGGCTGTCTTCGCATTGTTTAGGACATCTGACTTCACAAACCGCCCGTACACCTCTCGGAGAAGATCCTCAATGTCACCATGAAGAAATGGGAAGACTGGTTTCAGCGTCTGATATACTTTGAAAAATGGCTCAAAAGATGATGCTATTGTCGCAAAGAAATGAAATTTTGCCAGCAGAAGAGGGTCAGCAAAGCACTCTTTCACCTTCCTAATCGACCATGTGTCAGGAAAATCCTTCATAGTGGAAAAGTATGTCTTTAAATTCTTGAGTATTTTAATGGCTCTTCCACACACAGGATCATTCTCAAGCCATCGGCAATTGCAAAATTTGAGAGGAAAGTCACCACTTTCAGTAAGATGTGTAAAGTCTGCACGGCGTGCGGGAGAATCTTTGAAGACATTATGGGCCGTGGTAAATTGGTAACCTTCGCATTTCTTTTGAAAGCTTCATATTCGTATATTATTTAAATTATTTGAAGCAACGAATAATTGACGAAAGCAAATAGCGCGAATCATATTGAATCATATAATTGACATGAACCCTAATTCCCGAATATATTTACGAAGAATCTAATTACAACTGACCAAAACAGCCCAGATGGACGTCGTTGGTTCGTATTTACAAGATTGTTCACGAAATTATGTGAGTGAAAATAAAACATTTTAGAATTTTGCTCGCATCACTTTTAATGCGTCGAATTTTTCGCTAAACACGATGCATGAACATCTTCACCGTCTAAAACGGTCTAAAAACAGGTTTCACCAGTTTTATTCACGGCAAAACATTGAGACGGAGCTTTCCTATTGGTTCTAAGAATGACTTCACCAGAAATGAAGTTTCTGTGGATTTGGTTTAAAAATATTCTCATACCCTTTCGTCAAACTTCTCTCCACTTCCTTTTACGTTCTTGAGAAAGCTTCCGCGAGTTAGAGAATACGGTTGGTAGCCAATTCTGGTAGCTTATTCGAAGCAACCGCATCGGTAGCTTCGAGTTATAGAATAGGCCCCTTGGTACGCCCCTTACCAAACTGCTAGCATGTTGCCTGCATGGTCGAGGGGTGTGTGAAGGGAGTGCTGGTACTACATACACGCGTACGCCGTGACCAACTAAAAAACTTATCTACCTAAACATACAGCATACATAATAAAAGCTTAAGTTTTAAGCTAAGTGCTAAGAATGGCAAAAAACTATCCCATCGAATAACGAAAACCATACCGGTACTGTTCATCATACAAAAAGTCTGGGTAGTAATACTGCATACCTGCTGTAGTGGTGTTCGGACGACGAAATTAGTCACGTTGTCCTGACGTTGACGACCCTGGATAGCATTGAGATGCCACTTCCCTGCAGCATGGCTTGTCACAGCCCGCTTGCCCATTGAACTCAGCGAAAAAGTTTTCTTACACACAATGCACTTAGCAGAGTTCACATCCCGTTCGTCTGCCCGCAACCAGCATTGCCACTCAGGGTGAAGGATAGCATCAAGCTATGCAGGGTTGAATTTGGAAGTCATTATTATTTTGAAAAGGTTTACTCCTACAGTACCATATTCCCTGTTGTGTTGTTGACCGTCTCACAACACGCCCCTTCCATGCAGCTGAGTCCAGCCAAGCCGACGCTAGCCGAGCGGAGAGGGCGAAGTGAGAGGAAAGAGAGGAGAGTATTACTTCGGCAGCCGAGCCGGTCCAATGTGAGCCCATGCACAAGAGAGAGCAACAGCCGAACAGAGCGAGAGCATAGACCAAGGACGCGCTGTGCTGCACGGTATATCATCATTCAAGTATTCTACCAGCTGATTGGTAGATTCTTGGACAGTTCCATTACTGCATCCCAACCTCATAGACATTATGGCCCTAACTAATTATTAATTCCCACATTTCGAAAAAGATTCAGAGATCCCAGACGTTTCCCTGTCTTTTCCCTGTCCAATTCCGTTGCATTTCATTTCCCTGTCTTTTCCCTGTTTGCGGGCACCCTGTCATAATCATAACCACTTCATGTATTAGGCTGCGTGGCCTGTTCATGAAATCATCTTCGTCGTGGTCGACGAACATCGCGATGACCACTTGGCTTACATAATAACGCGATTCCGTCGAGGCGGTTCTGGTGCATTCTACACAAATGGTTACAGCATTTGGCTGTGAATGCTGTTACTTCAAAGGGGTATCTGTACGTTTAAAATAATTTTAATACGGACCTACACAGCATTATAGACCGTATTTAAGCTTTAATTTCAACTTATAATAAACAAATGAATATAAATAGTGGTCGTTGGCATAGCTTTAGATAAGCGATCCATTGCGTTTTCCGCAATGTAACATATACATTCAAATGCGAACATCACACATCCCGAGCACCAACCACCGCCCCCAGGGTGGCGAGCCGATGGCGGCGGAGATCTCTGGCACCGAAAAGCGGGTCGCGACCCGTCACGTCCCTCGCGTGACGGAAACAGCGAGAAGCGTGCGCGGATTCCGAGCGGCGAGTGTGACGCCGGATGGGAACTCGGAAAAATCGCGACGGGACTTAAGCCTATGCGAGGAAAACAAAGCATGATGGGAAAAAACCTAAAGTACGATATTTTCCGAAGCAAAAAAAGCTTAAGCCGTCGGTGCTAATAGCAATCACGTAATGAAATAACAGACGGCGTGATGGACCAGCTGGCGTTGGGACTGTGTGCTGAACCATCAGTGTAATCCACATTACACATAAGGATGGAATTTCGGAATGCTCTGAAATTCCTAACCGAGAATAGGATGTGGAAGGCCAGTACACTACCTAACTAATCCAGTCACTTCTTTATTTATCATTTGTAGTTTTTTATGATGATAGCCGTTGTAGAAGCAGGCAAAACAAAATGATTTGCGGTACCACGAGCAAATGGAGAACGCGTTCTTTCCACAGCTGCAACGACTGTCCTGGATTTTCGAAGGAAAGCACACGTCATTCACGTCTCTGTCACTGTCTCTTGTCAGTGATCTTTGAAGCAAACCATGCATATTTAATTATGTCGTGGAAAATTGGATCACTCAATTGATGAATGATAAACACGTGTATTTTGATCGCATCCACAAAAATGTCATCGTAAAGTGCTGGGTTCGTCTGGCCTCTCCACGTATCTATTTGAAGAAGGAAATGCTCTCCGTCGACATTTGGTTTGATCACATTTTCTACAACTTTTTAATAAGTATTTTTTGTCAGTTTTCCGGATTTTAAGCATGTCACAACAACATTTTTGAAATTTTTTATCAGTTGACCAACATTTCTTTGGATTATTAGTACAAACTTTCCTCCAGGTTCTTTAAGGCACAAAAACACCTTTGGCAGTAGCTTCCTTGACAATGTCATTCCATCCTGTGTACGAGTGCGTTAACTTGTTCAGACCTTTCTTCTTCACCAGAACCGTTTTATCTCTTCTCCGGTCGAGAGACCTATCAGTTGAACATTGATACTGGAAACGCGTTCTCCATTAGCTCGTGGTGCCGCAAATTATTTTGCTTTGCCTACTTCTACAACGACTATCATCCTAAAACATGCAAATGATAAATAAAGAAGTAACTGAAGTGGTTAGGTAGTGTACTGGCCTTCCACATCCTATTCTCGGGTGCGAATTTCAGAGCATTCCGAAATTCCATCCTTGGGTGTAATAGGGATTACACCGATGGTTCAGCACACCGTCCGTCGGATGGGACGTAAAACCGGGGTCCCCTTGGCGCCATTCGTTAAGAGTAGGCTAATGCCGACGCCGGGTTGCTATCCACCCCCCATCCTCTGTTCAAAATCCCTAGCTGATCCAGTCCCGATTCCTAATGGAAGCATAAGCAGTCTTTAGGGTGGATTTCACCCTCAATTACTTATTCCAATGCCAGTATTCTGTCCCCACCCCTAAATATGTCAATTTATAATCGAAATATCCCAATATACCTTTAACAATAACAAATAAATATATAACCACCCTCGAAAAGGTTATTTTAGCAATTGCTCAGTTCTCTACCCTGTTAAAAACTCATTAATATTTAAAACAATTGCCTTAAAAATATTTTTCATTGGAGTAGCGATGATTAGAGAACAATATATGAAAATGTAAACAGTAAAAACCTTGAAAAATAAAGTTAAAAAAGTCTACATGAGTAGTGATCGAACTCGGGACTTTCCCTTACACAGTCGACCGCCTTAGCCAACGGGCCACCGCCGCCATACTAGTTATGGCATTCTACAGAGCTTACATACCGCGACATGCTTTTTTTACGATTTTTAAATGCTTATTTCTCAAAACATTACGGGAGGTGCGTCGTCTCGCTTCGGCATATTGAATTAATAATCATGAACTACCGAATCAGAAAATTTGAACTCGATTGGCCACCCGACGGTCGTATCTTCCCTAAGCAGATGTCTCGGGTTCGCATCCGGGGGATTGAGCACGTACAGGGTAAACGAATGATACGATTAAGGAGGATCCACCGCCAATGTGATGAGTCAAAATAAATACTAAATTCCATTTTTTGCTTGTACTGTTAAAAAAAACTATTGCTGCCAATAATTAGAATCCTTCGTAATTAGGGAATAACATTAAGGTACAAAATATGCAGGTTATTTTACGATTACATTTCTTATTTACAGTTTTTTCGTCCACACGCAGCGCTAGTTATATTAAACTAACGCATTTTGACTGCAGCTCCTGTAGTTATTTCCAATGACTCAGTAGCTAAGGTGGATTTGTGCCAATATCTCCCTATCATCCATTCCATTTCCCTTCAAGCATTTGTTTCATGAACAGTTTTCCTGAAAATGACATTTATGTTGGATAGAAAAAAATGTCACTAATTTATGCATTTAGCACCCCTAATTTTAAGTTCAATTAGCAGAAAAAGTAGAAAGGAAAGGTTTTGTTATTCATATCAAACAATGGACAAGTTATTCATCTTTAAAGAAATAGACTGAATACTTATATTCCACAAGTTTACTAGCAAGGGGTTAATAATATATAATCAGAGTTGGCATATACAAAGTCAATTTTCCTAAGAATGTTTAGCAGTAAATTCCATTCAGCAAATTACCAAACCATTCAAGTTTAGAGCGCACGTTTTTCCTGCTTAAAGAGTCTAATTAAATAAAACAATTCCTATGATAGGTTTTCTTTTCAAGGGGTATATCTCTAAGCTAAATGTGTAAAGTGTAAAATCTTTGTGATTTTTTTCGCACCAGGCCTCTCCAGGAAACCATAGATGACACAGGAAAAGGATCTGTTCCATTTCTACCCTGACGTGCATTCTGTACGCAATAACCCAATTTCCATTTGGTATCGCCTATCCATAATTCTAGAAGAGCTCTGCCCTCGCAAAAAAAAAACTCAATTCAGAGTCCAAGGCTGTGTTATTCGATTTGATGAAATTATACTTCAGAGTGATGATACATAGCCAACTTCAACTTCTAGGTATTCGAAAAGCATAGTGACTAATGTTCTTGCTTTAAGAAAGTATTGCGTTGGTTTAAGGTCTTTCCAGATGCAAATGAATACTTAATGTCGAGCAGAATTCGGAGGACCCCGATAAACTGGGTACACGGGTAGTAATCACTGCAGTCAGCAGTTTTAATGAGACGTATATGAAGAAATATTGCCTTCCTATGAGATGAAGAGGAATATCTGGAGATTAGGTGCGGGGTGATGTAGGATTTTTCAGTAATTTATGATAGCCACTAACTCAAGTAATAAGAGGTGCGCAGGGCAAAATAGTTTATAACAACCAAACTGAAAGCTCAAAAGTAACAAAAAATCGTTAAGTCACATGAAAAAGGTGTTGACTGAAGACTATTGTTAAGGAATACTAGTGATAAAGTTAATTAAATACATACAGCGTTCCAAAGGTACGGGAAGCGGTGGTATATCATTCACATGAACTCGTAATCAAATCATTTCAACGTTATCATGTCACAAAACACCGCTTACACACCTTTCTAAGCGAAGTGATTAAATAATTAGCAATAAAAATGGGTTGACTAGATCGCTACGAAATTAAAGCTCACATCGTAAGATAATTCATGATGGATTATTAGAACCGTCCTTATCTTGGCCTCAATAAAGCACCTGAGACCAATCTCTCATGAATCTTGGCCTATTTGGGTAGATGAGCGTTCGACGATAGTTCCTTTGTAAGTTTACAAGTGAAGGGAGGATGCCTCTTAATACGCTGTTGTCAGACGGATTTTTTCCCACCACAATCAAGAAAGGAGCCAAAGCATGTTCCCAGGGAGAATGAAGTCCTTCCTTGGAGGCGGAATCGGGAAGCCAAACGAAAACCATAACGGGTTTCCAATCTTCAATAATCGCGCAGGAAGGCGAACCCGAATCCAAGAGATAAGCCCTTCAATCAACTTCGCAAAATCCAGAGACCGCAGTGAGGGGGGGGGAGTCACGGGCAAAGAGCCTAAAGGTAAAGGGGGGGGGGATCGGAGAGAGAGAGAGAGGGCGAGGACAGAGACCGCAGTGAGGGGGAGTCACGGGCAAAGAGCCTAAAGGTAAAAGGGGGGGGATCGGAGAGAGGAGTGAGGGGGAGTCACGGGCAAAGAGCCTAAAGGTAAAAGGGGGGGGGGATCGGAGAGAGGAGTGAGGGGGAGTCACGGGCAAAGAGCCTAAAGGTAAAAGGGGGGGGGATCGGAGAGAGGACTTAAGACATGATGCGGGTCAAAAAAGGGAGAAGGAATATGACGCGCAGAAGAGCTACAATTGTTACGAAACAGCCAATGTTGCGATGCATCGACAGCGATATTTCGGTGATATTGCGATTCAATATTGATCCTCATCGATATTGCAATACTATATACCCTGTGATATACCATGATGTTCGATATAATACGTCACGCGATATTCGATGCGATGTGCGTAATCGTGTGATGCGCAATATCGTATAAGATATTCAATGTCTTTCAAAATCATGCGCTACGCTACACCAGGCGATATGCATTTACATGCGATGTGCGAAACAATGCAATATGCATTATCATATCGTATGGCATCATGAAATCACATCAGGATGATGATGTATTGCCATGGGATAATTCATATTATGCTGCTTCACTTGATGCGATTATGCGACATTACAGGATATTCGAACTCTTGGGATTCTAACTCGTTATCATCGGATAAGCAATATCACGCGATGACAGATATGATCCCAAACCATGCGATATGCATTTAAACGCGATATGCGACACCATGCAATACACACTTTAACATGCCATAAAATATCATGCGTTGTGCGATGCGTCCTATCTTTTGCGACGCAAAACTCAAAATGCGATATTTACATTTGAGCATCTCACAGCCCCCCGGTGGAAACGCAGGTGGTCCCATTGGGGGAGGAAGGAGCGTAAAGGAAGGTGGCATGAGGTGGCGAGAGGAGAGAAATAGGGGACAGGGTAGAGGGGTGGGACGGAGAGTAAGAGTTGAGGCAGGGGAGCAGTTTCGGGGAGAGGGAGACAGAATGCAAGCGAAATGATCGATTTAAATGCGAACGGCAAGCGGTTGGGCTGTGTGGGAAAGCTGTTATGAAAGCAATACTCTCTCGCCCGGCTAGGAAAGACCACGAAAGTAATCATGGGAGGAGCGGAGCCGCTATTCTCCCGCGTAAACCCCGGCCCCACAGCTCCCCCGTGCGCTCCCCACTTGCTGCCAGCCTCGTGAGATGAAAAATGGAGATGTGGTGGATTTCCCTTTTTTCATGCAAGAGTCGAGCTAAGGGACTGAAATCAATCAAGGAAGAACCTAGGATTCGCATCATTGGTTTAAAAGGCAATGAAGCCGAAGAGGATGGCCTATCTGTTAGCATTAATTGCAAACAGGATATTGCTGACTCGTAAAAGAAAAAAGTGGCGGCACTCCAGACTCTTTCGAATTTTCTGATTTTGCATACTCACCGAGTAAAAGGTGAATTGCTGCTTGATTGAACTATTCTTTCACCGATTGATACCACCACTAGAGATAAATTAAGGAGAAAATAGCATTAAAATAATTTGCTTAATTTTCTGCATTGAAATATCCTCGTCAGTGGTACACGATTATTGATTTTATCTCTCATTTTTACGTATGTGAGTAATAGTAGGAAGAGATAAATATTCTAAAAATTGTTGAAAGCTTGAAGTTAATTTTAATTTTTTCAAACCACTCTGCAATACAGTTGCATAATCAAATCGATAGTTTATTTTTCCGTGTGTTTCCTGGTACTAGTTATGCCAAATAAAAAAAAAGCTGAAACCTTCTTAATGGTCTTTATCTTTTCAGTAAACATTCATGTCAATTAAGACAAAAAACTTAACGAAATTTCACGTTATTTTAAGAAATTCGTCTAAATGAAATGTAAATATGAGTATAAGAGAATAACTTGCATTGAATAACATGATAGAGAACATTTATTACATAACAATACCCCAAATAATAATAGTCAGAGACTAAAAAGCCAGGTTATTGCCTGGCTATTTAATCTCTGACCAATTTCTGCGGACTGGAAATGCCTGGTTATATCTCCACTTATGTATTTAATCTTATAGATTTATCTGCCGAAGGGCGAGGATTGGTCGTATTAGCTGTCCCTTATTTAGGCGAAGCGACATAAGGGGGAATATTGTGTTGGCCGTCTGATTATGCCCTGAAGAAACGGTTAATGCGGACTTAATAAAGGTGAAACGTCATCCCAGCACAAATGTCCACACTTAATCCACGAATGTAACACGATAACTGCATTGCTACAGCCAGGAAAGCAAAAAGGTACGTAAGAAAAATGTATCGAGAGAAAAACGTATTCCATGCTGTTATTACGAAAAAAATTAACTCCATGAGTGAGCATACGTCCAGGTGGACTCATGTAGAAAGAAAGCAGGAACAATCTCTTACAATTGAAACGAAGTGATTCCAAAACATGATAGAATGGGGTAAAACCCTGAAATGGGCATCTTCGGGAAGGTCGAGAAGAAAAGTACTCGCAACTACGGCACACCTCCACGGATTGTACGCATTTACTGGATTGGAGCATTTTGAGCACCCTAAGCGGAGGAAGTGACGGAGTGAATAGGGGAACAAATACCAATAAGATGGCGAATGGAGACGATAAAAATCTTTCCTACGACGTCTGGCTTCAGCAAGAGGTACAAGCACTCGAAGCAGCGTCTCGAAGAAGACTATGGACGTTTTATTTTCTGAGGACTGCAAGAGGAAAAGAAAGGATTTCTCCTCAGAGGTGAATGTGAAAGGAAAATCGAAAAAAGAACGGACGATGGGAATCGAGTCAAGGGAAGAGATGGAGAGAGCCGAGAGATGGAATTAGGAGAAGAAGAAAGGAGATAAAGGGTGCGTGGGGTGTGTAGGGGGTGTGTCGCAGCCAACTGCCGCGATAATTGAAAACGGAGATGAGATTTTAGGCGCGAGAAGTGGGAAAGAATTGCAATTCGTAAGAGGAGAGGAAGGGAAAACGTTGCTGCGGAAGCGCGGAATAGATAGCCCGTGAGGAAAGGATAAATATGATCCCGCAAATGATAACCCCAATCCTCAAAGTTCGTTTTTATCATTCAAGAAAAAGTCTCTTAAACAACAACTGCAAAACTACTCGCGTTATCATCCGGCGAAATATGACAACAGCATGCCGGGCTCGGATCAACAGTGATACGCTATGGCAACTCGTGGATCCACCGACGCAAATTAAATCCCGGAGCACAGAAGAAAATCTAAATGCTGTACAAGTAACCACGAAATTAATCTATTGTTTGCTTGGTCGTTAGGAAGAAAATCATCCAATTGTTCAATTAATTCGCCATTCGTGCAATGCATCATGCAATTATTCTCCCCATTCCTCTTGTTATAAGCCCAAATAATTATAATATGCAAAATAAGAAACCCTTGCATCCAATCAAGGCTTTTCTTATGGGATTTTATGTTAATGGGAGTTAATATTAATAAACTTCGTGTGTAAATAAGTTATTATTCACAATTTTCGTCTTTGATAGCAATTATTTCCTCTCGTTCACGCTGACGTTCTACATTGGTGTTTTAAATATCTGTCTTTGGTAAATTGATATCAATGCATAGTAACCAATGTGCCATAAGGGTTCTTTCTATATCATACAATGCCTTTGCTACTGCTCCTTCTCATGAACGAACAGTAGCTCCCACGCTTCAGCTATTAAACAACGTTAAATTAAACGACTTAAGTATTTATCATCCTCTATATTTTCTTTGCCTCTTTATTATTTATTTATGACTTATAGTGGATTTAGATACGTGCAATACTTTATTAATCCCTTTTCCAGTTCAGAGTGATTTGAAATATACGTAATCTCGACTTCAACAATCAGTAGGTCGTTATGGAGACGATTTATCAACAATGCTATAATTAAGCTAAAAATCGATGCCTATTATAAAAGTTTTCACAATATTGACTGGGAACACAATTTAATAAAAAAATAAGACTGCATTAAATTTTCTTTCCATTGATACCTCACCCAATTTCACACGACCACTATTTCTAATCATATTTTGCAAAAGAAAAAAGGCTCTGCAACTAAACGAAAAATCAGTTTTAGGAGTATTTCTTTTGGGAATTACTGACAAATACATAAATATATACACAAAGGTGATTATCATGATAGATAAGTTAAAACACACGATGTTTACTCGTTGCTACACAATAAAAAATACGAGCCTGCAAAAAAAGAATACATATGACCGCTGGATGGAGTTCGAAGATAAATTTCTTCATGACAACTCCCTGATGACAAGAAAAGAGCATCTCTGCTCAATCAACTGTGAAAAAGAAGAAAAACACGGAGTGACCTCCGGGAAGCACTGGGAAATAAATACATCAAAGAAGGACCAAGATCACTCCCCGTAATCTCCAAAGAAGCCATGGGTAAGAAAATAAAACAGGTGAAGTTTCCGACAAATGCCCTCGTCATGAGATGAAACCAACTTCGGGACTCCAAAAAATGGATGTTCTCCACGGATGGGCAGGAGATGTTCACGCATGAGAAAACCAGTACACGAACGAAGTTGATGCGGAAGGGGAGAGGGGGGTGTGCGCATTGGGAAGGAGGCCGTGGGGGGGGGGGTAAAGTCAGGTGGGGAATAGGGTTTGGGGCAAAAGAAAGGTTGGGTAACGGGCAAGTCATCGGGAATCGGTTCCGCCGTGTATATCAATGGGGGAGGCTAGGATGAGATTGAAGAGGGGGTCGGGGGAACGGCGGACGAAGCGGTTGGGCATCTCCGGGAGGCGGCCACTTGGATAAACAACCCTCTCGAGGAACTATTCTCCTGCGAGAAAGCGAATTTCGAAAGGCGAAGGCAAACATCGATCTTTCCCTCGATCAACTAGGAAATCCAGACCACTAGAAGCGAGACTTCAATGCGGGCAATCCCGGCCCTGAGGGCACAGACGAAACCACGGAGATGAACGGAGAATAGGTGATGTACATTCACCTAGTGTAAGAATAGGTGGGCATAATGCAAGTACAGACGCACATGAAATATCTTGCCCGAATTCATGAGTCACATGCAAGGGCAAAAACCGAGATGGGATATAGAGCACAATAAAAACAGCGAAGCATATAAAAATATATCCTCCTTTCTTTGGCGATTCTGCATCAAGTGAAAAAGTATTCGAGGAGTAGCATCCAGGAGTGTTTTCATTGAGCTACTACGATACTCTTTGAAATGATTGTGAGCGGATGATTTTTAAGTATTTTTTACCACAGACACAGTTGTGTGAAAAAAAACTAAGGCCTTAAAAATGGGGAATTTTCGTAAAATGTCGAGAGGACACGCTCATAGACAACCTTCCTCCGGGTGGTGTAAAAGCTAAGCTAGGCGGGACAAGACTTCAGGATTACCATGCCAGGGTTCTATCAAGCCAACACCGAGGCCAGCAAAAACGCGTGAAGAGGAAGAGTTAAATTCTACGTATCTATTAAAACGCGTTATCCCGAATCATGTATTTGTCAATAAAACTTCCCATCCTACAACTTTCTGTCTCTGCTCTCATTACCACACGGAGGAATGAGTAAGCTTAAGGCCCTTTTTAGTTAAACCAAATACCTTAGGAAGTTATTTAAATAAAATAAAAGTTTATTTTTAGTTAAGATCACGGTATTCGCAACAATGTTTTGTGATGATTATTATTATTATATATAACAATAATAATTACACTCTCATTAGAATGGTTAAAAACTGAAGGAAGACTGATACTGATTGCGAGAATTGTCCGGTAAAGCAACAAGAAAATGGTATTCATGACCCACATCACTCACTGTCACTCACTCAAGCAGTCACCGATACATGCAGATTAAAAAACAAAGCTCCGTGACGATATCCACATGCTCTCGATATACCTTCCATGATGGGTCAAAATAGAGAATTGAAAATCTCGGGTTTGCGGTCGAGAAAACAACAGTCCAGGAATAGTTGTAATCTTTAAATGAGCGTCCTCAAGCCCGCTTACAGACGAGGCTGAGGTCAATTCAGTTGACACTAATGTCAAATACATTTCAATACATTAAAAAACTGATTTTTGGTCTTGGAATACAGAAACATTCTTACGATTTGTTTTAATAATTACATATGAACCAACAGTATCCCTCTTGCTCCAGCAAGTAACAAATGCGTAACGCTATATACTTCAATAGCTTAATTCTTCAATAAAAATATCCTATAAATTCACCATTGATAATAATACCTAAACTCGCGTCAGTTTTGTATTAACTGCGCTAATATCGCCCCAAACTAATGCCAACCTAAATTTGAAATAAACTACTTACCCAATAGCCATATTAAAACTGAAGCTTAAAAATTACAAATGAGCCCATAGAAGGTTACATTCAGAATGCAAAACTGAAGGTAAATACAGGAAAAAAGAAGGAAATTCGCAAGCTTGGCGATATATATGAGCTGTGAAAAAGATATATCCCAAAACTGTCGCATTTTTCCTATTCCACATGCAATGTAAAAAAATTCTTATGTAATTTCCATAAAAATAGACAAATATTAGTCTCAAGAGAGAAATCAAACGCATAAGTGCTCATGGAAATTAAAATACGAAACAACCAGACTGTCATTTGATTTCTGCGACCATTGAACAATGAGCGTTGTTTATTCCATATCAACTGAGTGAATAAAAGGATTCTCTTACCTTCATTCAAATATATTTTAGAAGCGGGAAAGCGAGCAAGAAATGCAGGCAGCTTTAGTGGAGGGAAAATGCATAGCGAAAAAGGAGAGGGAAATGAGAAAAAGGAAGATGAATGCCTTGGGATCTTTCGCCAGGCTCAAGGAAGGAGGAGAGAGAAGATGGAGACATTTGTCATGGAGACGGAAGCGTGAAGAGTTTTTCGGCCGAAAGGAGGGATCAAGTCTCCTTCTTTTTTGTCTCTCTCTCGATGCAGGATGCGTTGATTTAGGAGCGCCTTCTCCGGTGGAGACGATTTTCATATCTGGGTTCACGAGAGCTGGAGTGCGACGCCTCTTTCAGTTCCGTCAAAATGGATAATTGGAAACGGTATGGAGTACAACTGGCTTAGAGAATCGTTGCAGAAATTATGCGAAACATAAAATATAAAAGATAGTACGTAAGGTAGTTTAAGCGAGATTATTCCCTAGTCACGATAGAGACCATATTCAAAATTTTCTAATCTTATTCAAATATTGCCCAGTTTTGTAAAATAAGAAAAAGAAATAATATGTTTTTAGAAAATATCTCCAACATTATTTATCGATCGATATTCCCGTCGCTGGTGGTGCATGTCACCCATCGCGGGGGGGGGGTTGTTTTGCAAAATCTCACCTTTTTGGAATGACTCTTTGCGAGAAGGCGGAAGATCCGTTTCGCTCTCTTAATGATCGGCTCACGATCGGCCAAGGTTCGATGGTGGCTCCATTTCACGTTCCTAACGACAGGTGAGATGGAACTAATGAAATGCGGAGCCAAATGAAACGTATCAAGAGTCAAATGAAACGGATCAAAAGTCGAAAGATACGGATCAAGAGTCGAAAGAGCGGATGAATCAAATAAATAGACCGGCAGTTCACCATTTGAGAGCCGAAGATGGTCACGCCGCCTGGGTGGCGGAGTTGAACTACAAAAAATGACTTAACTTTCCACATTTTATGACGTATTCTCACTTAAGTGAGATTACAAAATAAACCCCCAAGTAGCTTCAGAAGGGGTCACCATTGGAAATAAGCTCTATTCTCATCTAATAGCTTAGCGACATGAGAGATAAACAAAACCCATCCATGTTCCTAAAGCGCACAGGAAACGCATTACATGTGACTAACATTCTCAAGTTTAAGTCTTGAGTTCTTAGGTTATGTTCACCGTGAACCATCACTGAACTCCGCTGTGCCTCGAAGTTTCGACCTCGTACTCAATGCTAACCAACTTAAAAGGGGCGGAATGAAATACGGGCACGGAGAAACTGCAGGAGAAATATTATGCCACGGCAAGATGAATAGATCGCTGGGACGGAGAGGCCAGACCGACGGGTAGGATTTGGAGAAGTGGAGATGACTGAGCTGGGAAAGTGGGTTGATTGGGTGGAGAGGGAGACTGGGAGAGGGCAGGAAATAAA
Source organism: Pyrrhosoma nymphula (assembly GCA_963573305.1). Taxonomy (NCBI): domain Eukaryota; kingdom Metazoa; phylum Arthropoda; class Insecta; order Odonata; family Coenagrionidae; genus Pyrrhosoma; species Pyrrhosoma nymphula. The sequence continues at coordinate 1,307,656 of OY754339.1, read as the reverse complement.
GCACAACTCACCGAAGGAAACGCGACTACTGCCTGGAAGAGAGAGAGAGAGAGAACAAACTCAGGGAAGGATCGTTGCTTGAAAGCAGGAGGAAGCGGATAGAGAGAGATAGATCATCACCATTGGTTTTCTACTGAATTAATTGTAAGGGTATTATTCTTTAGTTTTTTTTCCAATAGCCACATCAGTGAATGCAGAATATTTTCACTAAAATAAAAAAAAAATGGAATTGAGTATTTTATTGACACAGTCACCATGGAATCTCCTTAATGGCTTTATTACTACGAGGTTGTGTCGTCAAAATTCCGTCAGAATCGAGGATCGAAAATTCCGAGGCCTTCTTGAAAAGGGCACCAGGTTCTAATACCAACAGTGGTGTAGATTCTTTACTTGTATGCGCAGAGCACTCCCAAGTTTTAGTTTGCTCACCGTCCGTTGAATGGAGCCACAATTCCACAGTTTAATCTTCATCATCACCAATCCAACGATTGGTTTCTTACCTCCCTCACTCCATTCTACCACCAGCTAATAAATTTATCCTTAGGTATATATTTCCATGTTTTAAACTTCTCCTAATATATTTTGTAAATAAGGAAGCTTTTGGCTTTGATAATTCTTAACTAAAATAATAATAATAATAATAGAATAATAATAAACAAAATGTAGTAGGAGAGACTCTAAAGAGGAGGAATATTAGGAATCTTAAGAATAGGAGAGCGTGGATGAAGCAATGCTTGAGCGTAGGAGAAGCGAAAGGACAGGGCATTATGGAGGGAATTATCAAAAAGGAGTCAGTTCTCTATGGCTGACGGCAGTAACTAAATTCCTTGATTCTACTTACCCAAAAAAGGGAATAGCATGATGGGTAAGTATATTTGTATGTAACTAAAATACATAATACTGCGAGAAAACTTACACTCCAGGAATGCGAAAAGCCTGCGAAATCTACTGACAGATAAGCTACGTGATTTACTTCTATATTCAGTACAATGAATAGCATGTAGGTATGTATTTATAAATTTTGTAAATCGAAAATGTAAAGACCTAAAACAGTAGGAGTGTCATTTACCTTAGCCTTATTGACGAAGAGAGAAAGCAAGGAATATTAGAGAGGAAAGACAACCGCTTCAAGAACGGGCAGAGGGCGCGAGGTGCACATGAGGACGGATTGACATGTGAGGAATCAAGTGTTTGTACTCTGAGAAGCTCTGTTTTAAGGGCGGTCGATGGTAAGAAAAGGAAATGGATGCCGAAATGCGAAAGGGACGAGACACGAAAAAATAAAGAGGGAAAAGAATAGGGAAGGCTCCGATACGGAAAGGCGACTTCTTCTTCCGTAGGCTGTCCCGCTCCTTTTTTTCTGTTTCAAAAGCACCCCACCGTTTTTTCTTCATTCCAATGCGCTGGAAACAAGACCCGGGACGTCGACTGAAAAGCGGGCGCTTCGGGAAGCGAGAGAAAAAGTAAAAAAAAAAAATCGGGAATAAAGAGAGACCAGGTAACGGGTGACACAGAGGGGGTGATACGTGGGGAGGGGGGGAGCGATGATGGCGTGATGGTGGAAAGGGGTGTACGAATGTATCAAGGAGGTTTTACTCGTGGAAATATGACCAACACGGAAATGTCAAAGTATAAGGAAACCTGGGAGGGGGGTGTTCGATATAATTTCCGATCAAGTAACTACGGGGTCACGTGGTACAATCGCGATGGGTTCAAGGATTTGGTGTATTTAAACCATTAGTAAAAGTCTCACGCAGCCTTTCCTATCGGGTTTTTTCACCGGCATATCGTTGGTGGAGTCGAATATCTTGATTCGAGTTGCAATAATCAGTATATCACAAACTTACATTATCCATCCGAATCTTTCAAACGCACCAAAAATCTCGAATCTTTCGTTATTGTGTCACATGAATCCTTAATTACGTCATTTATCCTAAGTGGTTCGAACACAAACCCCTCTGGAATTTGTATCGCTACCTCCAGGCTCCTCTGCTCTGCATATTCGTTAATTTCCGCTTATTCAAGAAATATAATGTCGGAAATAAGCAATGAATATACTATATGGTAATTTGGACAATTGCCTAATTTCGGCAATCAATGCATTTGCACACAACACTCATAGAGTTCACGCAATGCATTGCTTTCTCTTCGTAAAATTAAGTGTAAATATAAAGTCGCTAAGCGTGCGATATTCCACAGAGGAGAAAAATCATTCGCCTTGACCGGGATTCGAACCCGGATCCCTCGATTTCACGCCGAGTGCTTTAGCCAGTTAAGCTACCGTCTCCCCTGTGGATTATTTGGTAGCTTTATAGGAGCATGGTGGTCAGGACTGCTAGGCATACGATGTTATTATCAGCCCAAAGCATTCTAGAGCCGAATCATTTGCGATTCCATCATGGTCCTCGTCATCTCGACAGATCGTCCTCCCATCTCCCAAAAGCTTTTTAAGGGCGGAGACAAAAGTGTTACATCGTGTTCAGCCGCGCTTTTCCAAAAGGGACGATTATTTTAGGAGAAAAAGTGTCTAATGCGGTTCCGAAATGACAAAGGCTCGGCAGTATTACAAAATGGACGATTTTTTGCGCCATGAGGAGAGAACGAAAGGCGATTGCAAATAAAGTAAGCACGCAGTGGGAAGATAAAGAGCGCTTAGAAAAGAGCATACAGAAAGTAAAGAGAAAATAATAACTACGAGGCACGGGAAGGTATTGGAGGGATTTACGTCCGCAAGATCAAAGCAATCCGCATGATATATTTAATTACGTTCAAAAGCATCCATAAGCACACACCATTAGTAATTATTCACAATTTACCTACCAATATTTTTTTTTAATTTACAATAACTGTGATTGAATATTTGTTTAATATATTAAGATCGACTCTTTTTTTTAATTTTTGTATGTTTAGATAAGCTTTATTCTATTCTCAAACAAAAGCGTTTACTAATGTAGGCAAATTAGTTAATTAATTAATCGATGAAATATTTCAAATTGAGCAATATCAAAATAAATAATTTTTTACAGCTCGTTTTCCTTGAGGGTCCATTCTAACAAATATATCCCAGCAAACAGCATTAATTACCGATTCCAAATTTATGGCCAATTTTTTAGCATGAATACTGCTCAAGTTCCCTGACACCCATCGCTTTAAAAGTTAAATGGTAGTGGAGAAAACCTCGGGAAAAATTACCACCTCCCTTTTTCACTAAAAATATCTCACCGGGCAAAATGTAACGTTTATTTAAAATTGGACGACAAACTTCATTCCCTAATACTACCACCTGTCTATTCAAGTCAACCTGGTTACATATTCACTAGCTACCGAGCAGAAGTACCCACTAGCTTGGATCACGCTTTATGAAACAATGCGGGAAGAATTGAACAAAATGGAATCAGCGTTGGCCTCGTTTCCGTAGCGATAAGTTTCCTTCCACTTCTTTCCATTCCCCTGCTCCTGTAGCCGCGTCCGGCCACACACCGCATTCCCCATCTATCCCACCCTTCCGTCCACATCGCTTAATCCCCCACACACCCTTTTACCCCCACCCTCTCGAGAGCCGCGACCGACCGTCCCTGTGTTAGCAGCGGCGCGACACATGATGACATCCCCCCTCCGTATCCGAGGCAACGCATGGCGATCCAATTATGAAATTATTTCGCCGGTTATTGCGGGACGAGGGAAAAAAACTCTATCCGCCTCCATTCCTCCTTCCCCCCTCACCATACTCACACACAAATTTCGGTTACCATTTCAAATTTACTCATCGCTAATTAAAAGGATTTCCCGTTAACTTCCTCGCCCCCACTCCTCACTTGCTCTCTTCTCTCCCCCTCACCCTCCCTGTCCCTCTCGCGCTCGGTTCCAAAAACAAATGACTCTTAAACCTCGCATCTTTCGAATTCGGATAATGAAATCTCCTGTTTTTGGATGGAACGCATTAATTCTACGCTCGGATGGATACGCTAAACAATAAAAAATTAGTCGCAAATGATCATGTGAACTCGTAAAAAAATTATGCTGCACATTAGGGAAAATTGACATACTTAAATACACAAATATATATTATAATCAAAACAGAATTAGAAAGATCACTGCTATGTTTTTAAAGCATAAAATACCGCTGTTTTCTTTGGTAAACGCAGTGAAAGTTTTCAAATATAAAATAATTATTTTACAAAAATTGGAAGCCTTATTGCACATTCTCGATTGAAGGCATACACCAGCACTGACAATTACGACATTGATATAAAATTCTGACTAAATAAATAATCGATAGACTCACGTTGAATGGAATGAGATAAAAGTGAAGAAATAATAAGGTATTCACGAACTAGAAGGCAAGTATTAATATGCAAAACAACTCCTTGGATACCTCAAGAAGTCATAGAAAATATAACACGGCTTGAGGGCACTCAAAGGGGACCGCACAAAATTTTAAGCTACTCGCTATTTTTTGCCATCAGTATATCGTTAACCATAAATCAAATGTGATTTCTTTTAGTCCTTGAATAAAATCGGATTGGAATTAAAATGAGAGTGTATTCAATGGTATCATTGGTTGTACTGTCTGCGGTGACTATGAAGAATGAAAATATAGGGTCAAGTGAAATAATGTCATCATTTAAATCCTGTTAAGTTGGCAGCCCTGCTGCTTCTAGGCGTTATACTATATCGTTAAGACGTCAGAGAGTATGCCACGCCAAGATGAAAAAACTCCGTAGAGATTTGTCCACTGGTGTTCAAAATTTAATAATTGAAAAATACAAATTGTCTAAAGCCACTACAAAGGAAGCATTTCGGAATGCATCCATGAATTTTAAAAGAAGATCATTAGTAGAACAGTTACAGGATAACCCAAAAGCATTTTGGTCGTACGTAAGGGAAGTTCAAGGTAAGAGATCAACAGTTATTCCACTACGAAACGAAAAGGGCGAATTATTAACAAGCAGTTCGAACAAAGCCAACTTATTAAATTCCTACTTTCAAAGTATGTTCACCAAGTCATAACAGATTACATCCGTAAAGGTAAATGATCACTTCTAGCATAAGATGCCGCCTATCGATATTTGCACTCACGGAATAGAAAACTTGTTAAAATCCGTAAGTCCAAATAAATCCCCAGGTCCTGAAGAAATTACTGCCCGTCAGTTTAGAGAATTAGCTTGTGAAATAGCACCCTGCTTGCAGAATATATTTTGTAAATCCATCAACGAACAAAAAATACCCATGGACTGGAAAATTGCAAATGTCACTCCCATATTCAAAAGCGGTGATAAGGAACAGCCATCGAACTACAGACCGATATCTCTCACATCTATCTCTTGCAAAGTCCTTGAACATATAGTTTAAGTTCAGTTATGAGACACCTCGATATGCAGAACTTGTTAACAAAAACGCAACACGGATTCAGAAAGGGAAGATCTTGCGAAAATCAATTAGCACTTTTTGCCCACGATATTTTAGTCTTGGGTGAACATAACGTTCCAGTTGATGCAATTCTTCTTGACTTTAAAAAGGCATTTGATAAAGTTTCCCACAGTAAGCTATTCATGAAATTAAAATCCTACGGTTTAGACGACGACGTAATTTCCCGGATTAGAAAATTCTTAAGCAATCGCGTGCAAAGGGTTGCATTAGATGGCGCTATCTCTAATGAAGTAAAAGTCACATCGGGTGTTCCACAGGGAAGTGTCATAGGCCCACTTCTGTTCCTTTTGTACATAAACGACATCGGTGACAAAGTTGACTGTAAGCTTAGATTATTTGCTGACGACGCAGTGGTGTATAGAGAAATTCGTAGTTTAAATTATAAGGAAGCGCTAACTAAGGACCTCGAGGTAATACAAGAGTGGTGCGATGCCTGGCAGCTAGAATTAAACCTGAAAAAATGCGTTGTTATGAATTTTTGGAAACGGAAAAACGCTCCTTGTAACAGCTATTGCATAAACAACAGTAAATTAGAGACTGAAGAATCGGTTAAATACCTCGGAGTTAAACTGACTAATGATCTCTCGTGGAGTAAAAATATTCGAGAAATTACCGGTCAAGCTAATCGTAAATTGGGATTTGTTAAAAGAGTACTTGGCAAGTGCGACGATAAAGTTAGGGAAATCAGCTACTTCTCCCTCGTTAGACCCCACTTGGAATATGCTGCCAGTATTTGGGATCCTTTTGAGATAGGCTTGGAAACTTAGTTAGAACGCGTGCAGCGGAGATCGGCAAGATACGTTAAAGGCCAATGGGATTATCTCGTTATTGTTACTGACCTTTTGCAGCAACAGGGATGGGAAACGATTTCAGACTGTCGATTAAAATTTAGACTCAATCTATTATGTAAGTTCCAAACAGGTCTATTTTCTGACGACGTTGATAATATTTTACGAAATCCGACATACGACGGTAGACCACATCATGAGAATAAAATTAGGTAACTAGACTCCAGAACGGACAGATTTAAAATGTCATTTTTCCCACGAACGATAAGGGACCATAACAGTTGCCAATGAGACTTTTATATAGGTTTGTCGATAGGTAGTGTATCTCTTAGTAGTAGTAGTACTCCCGAATACTTGAATCCTTATCTGTTACCTAGTACTACCAGCACGCCGTGCATGTTTTCTACATAAGTCTTGAGTCTCTGTCCATTTGTGTAGTTGCAAAATACATATATATTAACGGTCCCTCTCCATTGTGATAATATCTGTAGTGTAGTGCATGCTTGTGAGGCTTCGTCTCGTGACATGCATTAGCAATTTATGCTAGTGCATCATAAGTCGCAGTTACACTAACTTTAGGGTATAGTGTAATGCATTTTAGTGAATACTCACCCCCTGCCACACACCCCTGAGGTGGATTTCAGGGTACTTTGTAGATGTAGATATACTACCCAGTCGGTAGCGAGTAAAATAGAATTTACGCTGAGAAAGCGTGGCCACGTGACTCTTGGCCCAAAAGAAGTCGTAACTTTGTTAATACTTATCGCAGGGATTTGATTAAAACACCATTTTCATAATCTCGTCAATTACGGGACGATGAGCTACTCTGTTTTTCATTTGTTGTTAACATTAAAAAGTTATAAACTAAGGTGGAGCGTGGCTTGAGCGGTCACCCTCCCCCCGCAGGGAAGGGTCTAGCGAGGGCGAGAGGGGGGCCGCGAGTCCGAGGACCGTCGAAATGAGGAAATCAAAGGGCTTCAATCATGTATAGGTTTCTATACATGATTGAAGCCCTTTCTCATAGGGTGACTTCAACTGGAACCATTATCCGTCAAGGATGCTATATCATTTTACGTGATGAATTATGAAGAATTGCTTATCGTACTATCGTTTCCAAAAGTCTGAGTGCATCCACTTTGCCCCATTCTAAAAACCGTAGAATGGGGCATGGCCGGAAAAGTTTTGAAAATTGGCACCACCTGTGGACTGCGTCTTTTGCTGGGCTAGCTTCACTTGTCGTGAGACGACGGTGGGGTATGAGTTACTGAACGAAAGAATCGACGGGGACGGAGTAAAACACGGGAGACGAAAACCCCATCGGAATGCACCGAAGGTTATTCGCGCTCATGCGGTTGCGACGCGACGATGAGGCCTCCGACTTGTGTGATTTTCGCTCTCGAAATTCACATTTGTGCTCACGAGTGACCCACTCTGTAAAAGCGGTGCGATAGCCTCGTGGTTAAGACTGCCTCGAAAGGCGTATTTAAAATATTCCCAGGTTCGACGCTCAGTGGTTGAATTTTTATACTCTCAAGTAATTTCAATATGACTGTGAAATGAACCTCGAGTACAGCCTCTTTATATCAACCGACCCGGTACTGTTTATTATATTACAGGCATTCAATAATGATGCAGGACTACCTAATACCAAATTAGAAATCTTGAATCCTTATTTCTCCTTAAGCCAATCTATTCACAGTGAATAAATACTTACACGTCTCACTAGCTGAATATTTTTGGTCTAACATTGAGTATGACAAATTTCCCGAGAGGTAAAATCCCTATGCTCGAAACAAATCTCTCGTTTTACCACCAGTATATCAAGTCACATTCTAGGTATGATATTTTGGTGATCCGCTAGTGATACGTATGATCGAAATGTCTTAGATAGGCCTCTTATTCAAACTCCTACGGCTCAAAGAAATAATATGCTGTGAAAAACAGTATTGATGCTATAGAAAGAGGGTTTCTCAGCAAGTGGGTGTACGAGCGAAAGTAAATCATACGGCTCGGGCCGAAAAAAGTATCCAGTTATTTATTTACTGTAGTCTTCTGACGATTATTGTATTCTGGACATATATTGAGAAGCGTAGCCAGTGGGGAGCATGTGGGCGAATTCTCCCCCCCCCCTCAACCCCTATGTTCTGCAAGGCTGCATTTTGCTAACGCTTACATGACTTTGTCTCAAGCTTTCTGGGACCTCACCATATTTTCTTACCAGAAAACATTCAGGAGTGATTGCAGCGGTCGAATACACTTATGGCGTCCGCGAAATACACGATAAGTTTTCCGTTTGCATATGCTTCATCTTGAATTGATTCAGGCCTTAATGTAAATTACCTTTTAAATCAACGCCTTCCTCTGTTTCTGTTGATTTTTCCCTCAATCACAAAGTACATAAGTGTTAGACGAATAAAGTTAGTTATTAGTGATAAATGTATAGATTTTTAGCATTTAGAAGTGCGTAGGTAAACTGCCACGAAGAGAGGTCAAACTGATGATTGATATATAAAGAAAATCATTGACGTTAAAAATTATCCAATCTCATTTACAATTAGACTAATGTTACCCAGCAGAAGACAACAGCATAGTTTAAAACTGCCAAATTTAAGAAATGAATTACATTTTACACACACAATTAAAATGTAAAATATTATGTTTCTTAATGTATCTTCGATGAATTTTGTCTTTATAGATACGAATCCAGCCATATTTTGAGGACAAAAACATCTGGGCGTGTTACTGCAATCTTTTGGGGGGAAATGACCGCTTCTGGTCCTGGACCATTAGTGAGGACGTCGACTCGAATGAACGCGCTGGAGTACGCTAACGTATTAGAAGATAATCTGATACCGTTTTCAAAAGAGGTTGCCCCGGACGGGGAATCGAATTTTGGACAGGACAACTGTCCTATACATACGGCCAGAACTGTGGAGGACTTTTTTTCGAAATAAACAATTAGTGGTGTTACCTTGGCCGGCATGTTCACCAGATTTAAATCCCATCGAAAACCTGTGGGGACTTATCAGCGTCGTAGGGCTGGGGGTCATGATCGCCCCTGGCAAGATTTGAATTTTGCGCCCCCCAAGACTTATTTTCTAGGAAGAGAAACACCACTATAACTTTGAAAGTGTAATTTAAGTTTTGTATACATTTAAGCATCAAATTAGTTCTTACTATTATGTAGGAAGGGAAATAATAACATACGAGTTCATTCATTTAGACATTATAAAATCTCTTAAAAGTTTACTTTTCTGGCTTTTTCTGTGGCGAATTTGACAATAATATCGTCTATATTAATGTTTTTTTTGCAATGTCATACTCAATCGATAGTATAGCGAGATTACACAAACGATCTTGAACAATCTGCGATCGTAAATATTTTTTTATTAATTTTTATTTGCTGAAAGATCTTTCAGAGCTGGAATAAGTCACAGGTAACGTCAATGCTAGGCAAAGTGCAATCCCTATATTGGGATAACTTGTCACTAAGCCATATTCTTCATGGCAATTATGACGTGCAATGTAATCTCCATTTTTTAAATCAGGTAAAAATACAATCAGGTAAAAATGTAATCAGGCACTTTTGTTTGGTATTTGTACCTTTCAATTTCTAAACACAACTCGTTGGCATTTAAATCATCTTTGTATTTTAATGCGAGATCCGCTACGGATTTCTTTAGTTCTTCAGTGGAGGTTTCATGCAGAAAAAGTCCTGTTAGTTGACCAAAATCAGAAGCTACGGCAGCTAAACTTTGAAATCTCCATCCCATTTGCTGAATAAGTGGGTCTAGTGCACAGTAAAGCTGAATTTTATACTTTTGAAGAGGATTCTTTATGGCCGCATTCTTGGCCCTTTCATCGAACATTGTATTAACCTTTCGTTTACTATATTTAGAAAGTTATAGCTCTATCGACAGCTCGTTTGGTAGATTATTTGCTGAATCAATACACAGCTATCTATTTGGCTTTTTCTGAAATAATTCAAAAATCCACAAGACCCTGCAAGTGTTTTGATGCAGCCTCAATGGAAACATTTGTTTCCTGTAAAATGATATTAATGTTCTCAATACTTCTAACAGGATATTCCCATGCGACCACAGTACAAATAAATACGAATTTTATCATTTTTAATATAATTTTAGCTACCTAAAGATACAGAATCAACTGTATATGTTCTCCTTTCATCAGTTACTTCTGCAATGGTATGTAATGTTTTCATTATTTGCGGTAGTTGAGTATGCAATGCGTGAATTGAATTATAATTTGATTACCATCTCGTATCAGAATGACCTTTCAAAGTAAATTTTAAATTTGATAAAGCTTGCCAACGTTCAATCGATCCGCAAAAATTATTAAATATTTTTTGCAGTGTCGAAAAACGTAGTCATTTCTAGTGTTAACCAAGGCGAATGCACTCCAACTAAATTTAGTTAGTAAGCTCTACTAGTTTAAAATCTGGCAGGTTCATTCAGTTGTATGATTCGCACTTGAACACCTTGATATTTACCCGCCATGTTTTACCCCTTATATTTAGGGTCTGGTACACATTTTGTGCGTTAAGTTAGGGGCGCCACGCCGTTTCTAATCTGTTTTTCCCCCCGGAGTCGATTAGAAACGGCCTGTTGCAATCAAGTGTAAGTTTTTTTATGTGAGGTAAAATCATGTTCTAATTTTTTGTGCGTGTGCCCCAGCGGCCCGCCGCCCGCCCGCCTGGCCAGCCCCTAGCTACAACGCTGGAACTTATGGTTCAGGAGTGGGAGTTGGTTGAAACAAAATCTGTGGATGCATTAGAAGCCCATGTCCAGGAGTTATAGGATTCCTTCCGCAGACGGCCTAAAATATGCGAAAACTTAGTCGCATCAGAGAATCGCCGGTTACAGGAAGTGGTGGATTCAGGGGGTTGACGAAACAAAATATAAAAAATCTAAAGAATTTCATGTGTTTATTTTTTCACCCCTTTCCTCGCAGCTGCATACAGAGACAAAGACGAATCACAGTCCGTTGCAGCTAATAAACAATTGGTAGAATTATGTCAGCGCAAATATTATCACTGTCATATTTTGCAGATCATATTAATTTCACTAATAACATCCACTCATTTCCGAAGAAATTAAGAAAATATGGACATTGGAAGATGGTGGTCTGACTATTGAATAAATAGTGTTAAAAACAAGAAAGAAGCAAGGATTAACAATTCCCTTTTTAAATTCTCTTATCCTTTCCCAGCCCAGAAATGCATACCTCGCTGAAATTACCCGAGAAAGGATTAACAGAGAAAGGTGACTCCGGTTTTCGAAAAACTATGCCGCATCCAATGACATTTTAAAATAATATATCCAGTGGCGTAGCCAGGTATCGGGTCTAGGGTGCACCGGAGAAAGGGGGGGGGGGGTTTAGGGGGCTCCGACTCATATATTCAGCAGTTTATTAAACATACTGTTACATACTTGTACCGTATTATTTTTCTCGTAATATAATATCCAAACTTGTAGACCTAGAATTTATTGTTGATAATGAAGTTGTGACATTGATTCACGCACGTATTTGGGACTTAAGGGCGGGAACATTCACATACTTAGGGTAGCCAGAACATAGGGAACGGGGGGGGGCATTCACCCCCACTGCTCCCCCTGGCTACGCTTCTCAATATATGTCCAGAACACAATAATCGTCAGAAGACTACAGTAAATAAATAACTGGATACTTTTTTCGACCCGAGCCGTATAATTTACTTTCGCTCGTACACCCACTTGCTGAGAAACCCTCAATCAATACTGTTTTTCACAGCATATTATTTCTTTGAGCCGTAGGAGTTTGAATAAGAGGCCTATCTAAGACATTTCGATCATACGTATCACTAGCGGATCACCAAAATATCATACCTAGAATGTGACTTGATATACTGGTGGTAAAACGAGAGATTTGTTTCGAGCATAGGGATTTTACCTCTCGGGAAATTTGTCATACTCAATGTTAGACCAAAAATATTCAGCTAGTGAGACGTGTAGGTATTTATTCACTGTGAATAGATTGGGTTAAGGAGAAATAAGGATTCAAGATTTCTTATTTGGTATTAGGTATTCCTGCATCATTATTGAATGCCTGTAATATAATAAACAGTACCGGGTCCGTTGATATAAAGAGGCTGTACTCGAGTTTCATTTTTACAGTCATATTGAAATTACTTGAGACCACAAAAAGTCAACCATGAGCGTCAAACCTGGGAATGTTTTAAATACGCCTTTCGAGGCAGTCTTAACCACGAGGCTATCGCACCGCTTTTACAGAGTGGGTCACTCGTGAGCACAAATGTGAATTTCGAGAGCGAAAATCACACAATTCGGAGGCCTCATCGTCGCATCGCAACCGCATGAGCGCGAATAACATTCGGTGCATTCCGATGGGGTTTTCGTCTCCCGTGTGTTACTCCGTCCCCGTCGATTCTTTCGTTCAGTAACTAATACCCCACCGTCGTCTCACGACAAGTGAAGCTAGCCCAGCAAAAGACGCAGTCCGCAGGTGGTGCCAATTTTCAAAACTTTTCCGGCCATGCCCCATTCTACGGTTTTTAGAATGGGGCAAAGTGGATGCACTCAGACTTTTGGAAACGATAGTACATCAATAGGACAAAATATATTTTTCTGAAAACATTTTGGCTTACTGTTCGTTGCATACAATGATGAAATAAATTGAAAGGCAAAACTAAACCACATGCCAAACAATTCCCGGTGAGTTAGAGATAAAGATCAAAAGGTATTTTTATCCAGGTCAGGTATATTAACGTAATATTTGTTTGAAACACCAAATTGAGGGGCTCTCAGGGAATACATATGGAACATATTTGTGGAAAAAACACACGACATGTCGGCAAAATAGGAATATTTGACTAACGCCAAAAATTGACCGCAGACCTTTGATTCAAGTTTTTAAAAAATAGACGATCGAAATATAATGAAAAATATTCATCAGAATTACAAGTACTTCAATTTTGAGACCAGTTTATTGGTAAAATACGGCATATTAAAAAAAATAGAAGCAGGAAGCACGCGGAATAAGATACGGCATTTGTAGAATATAACGTCCGAATAAAAATGACAAGTTTTAATCCCTGACTGCTAATAGACTAAATTGAGATTTTCCAGAGTATTTCACTTTCTTTCGATGATTTCTACATGAACTTCTTCTGACTTCTGACTGATCAAGTAAATAACATTTAAGGTGATGTCGTATTTACTGACCCATAATTTTTCTATTATTCTCTTCAGCGATATTTCACCAAAACATTCATCTATACCTTTGCTATGCTGCATGATCATGGAGTTCCCCGTTTGAAAAAAACAAACAAGAAAGAACACCAACATAATATGTTCCAGATTATGGCAAGTATTCTAAGCAATCGCAAAAACGCACTACAACAAATGATAAGAAACTAATAAAATTGTAGATCATATAAGAGCCACAAGTAATATTCACTCAAAAAAAAAGTTGATGAATGACATTCAATGTCTAATTTTCATGCCCAGGTGGTCAAAGTTTGTTTAGACCAAAGTTAACCGAAGTTCGTGTGGGATGTTCAAGGCGAAAGAAGAAGGAAGGTCGAGCAAGTGAATGATAAGTTAGGGATATCACAGCTTACGGTGGAGGAGGTGAACTATGACAGGAGCCCAGCAGGGATTTTTACCTTCCGAGATCAAAGCAATGAGCACTGCGGAGGCAAATGTGTACAAATGCCTACCACTGGTTAACATTCTCAAAGAGCATTCAATGCATGCCGGGCTAGTAAGGTGGACACCACACCCACTCGATTAACAATTCCGAGTCTATTCTAGGAAAACAGAGCGTTGAAGTGAGATGAGTGAGGTGTTTCAGTTCTATGAATACCTAATGGAAAGTCGAAAATACTTTATCATGATACTAGCACCCATGGGATACCAGCAATACCTGGAAAAAAAAAATAATGAACCCAATAATTTTCAAAATTCACGTACGGTAAACTACACCGGGACTGAATTCGTTCTCCCTCACAAAATGTCAAGTCAACACCGTTCTAGTATTCCAGGCTTGCATAATTTCAGAGCAGTTGCAATACCAGGGCGTGGCATCGGGGAGCGTACAATGCAGAGCAGCTCCACAACCTTGGACAAGCAATGAATTCCAAATATCATATACGTTATTTCTCAAGGGCTTTTTTTTGTCGGTACGCCATAACTTCCTTAATACTTCATCAATTTTCACAAATGAGGCATCATTTTAAAGCTTTTCTTAACCGCTACACCGGAAAAATATACAAATTACTCACATTTCATTTTTTTTTTTCGAAAAATTACAATTTAAAATAACGGTTTTTTGAAATCCCACACTCGACCTATCGATCCTCTATCGAGAATATCGAGATATATCGAAATGATACCGATTTCGATTTCATGCATCTATTATCTCATTTCGCATTGAATTTTGACATAAAATATTGATTTAAGGTATTCGATATGCTGATCTATTTATAAAATGAATTAAATTATTCAAAACTTGAATTTATATTTACTTCCCCAAACCGCTCGCAGTCATTTGTTTTTACTTAGTCCATGACGAGCAACTTACTTCGTCTCTGCTCTCTACGATAAACAAACCCGGCGATCAAATCAGATTATTCACTTTAAAGAAATCTACACAAGTTCAACTCAAAAGTAAGTACCGTATGGATTCTGTAGCCTTTCTATTTCGTCTCATCGATGCGCACTCACACCAAGGACGCGCAACTTCTACGTCAAGCGGACCTCATCATCTGGGACGAGGTGTCCATGGTTCCGAAAGAGGCACTCGCCGTAATTGACACTCTTACGTAACATCATGAATAACAACCTACCTTATGGAGGCAAAATTATTGTCTTTGGAGGCGATTTCGACAAGTTTTGCCAGTTCTTAGACACGGGGCTAGAACAGCCATTGTCGAACTTTCAGTTAAACGGTCTCCATTGTGGGATCATGTTCAAACTCGCAAATTAACGAAAAACATGAGAGCATTTGACGACCCAGTTTTCACAGAAAGGTTGCTTAAATTAGGGAACGGTGATTTAGATATTTTTCCAGAATACCCCAACCAAGCCTTCGCAATTCCAAAACATTGCCACTGTGACTACAACAGCCTCATTTCCAAAGTTTTCAACGTCACAGAAATCAATGAACTCAATGTTAACCAAATTTATTCAACAGCCATATTATGTCCAAAAAATGACGATTGTACCACAATCAATGATTATGTTATTTCGAATTTGTTACCTGGACAGGAAACGGTTTATCTCAGTTCTGATTCGGTTCTCTGCGAAGAGACGGAATACGCTCAGTTGCATCCATTAGAATTTCTGAACCCATTAAGCCCTTCAGGTTTGCCACCTCATAAACTCATACTAAAAAAGAACGCTATTATCATGTTGATTAGAAACCTAAACGCTAAGCAGGGCTTAATTAATGGCGCCAGATTAGTTGTAACTCACTTGGGCAGCTACACTATCACAGCGAAATTGATTGACTCCGGTCAAACTGTCGTCATACCACGCATTAACCTCACCCCTTCTGATCCTACCGTGCCTTTCAAACTGACTAAGAAGCAATTTCCCATAAAAGTTGCCTTTGCCATGACTATAAATGAGGCACAGGGACAGACGCTAACAAAGCAGGATTGTACTTGCCTGACCCTGTTTTTTCACACGGTCAGTTGTATGTGGCGTTTTCCAGGGTGCGCTCTTTCAGTGACATCTATGTCTTTGTAAAACAGACCCACCAACAAACAATCACAGATGAGCATATCATCACTTCAAACATAGTGTCCAAAGAGGTCCTGTAAACATGTAAATATGTAAATACCATAACCTTATGTTTCAAAAAATACATAATCTAAAATTTAAACACACATCTATTCCTGACTTCAACCCACACCTACATCAATGACGCACTTCCTACACGGTACTAAGTATACGGTGTGCACTTCAATTAAGTGGGATTTGAGGAGGATACAGTGCGAATGCTTCGCACGGGTCGACTAGTCACCTCAGAAATTCGTTTTTGTGGCGAAAATAAATTATATTGCCATTCCGTCGATGTCACTAAATCCGTCAAAACAAATAACAACACATTCTTGTGCATTCCCGGAAAAAAATTTCGCGAGACTTAAGGAATACCTATTTCCATCATCGCTAGTATTGCTATTATCTATGATTACGCTGTCAAAGAGGCTCGAATTCTCAATGTATGTCTTTCTAAGAAGGGCATTGCAATTTTTTTCGAGTTATAACGGCTATGTATTTCTCTCTTTAAACTGTAAGTGTTTATGCGGACATTACTTATTCAAGTTTAGCTAAATATTGACGCTCAAACAACCACAGATGCCGTAAAATATGCGATAATTCCAACGGACAACTTGAGCATTCCAATGAAAGCACGCCACTCCATCCATTGCAAACGCTCGATTTTCACGGAAGTTGTAAGAGCTATGCTCGTATTCAAAATGTGCACCCTGGGTAGTACGGTGAAAACCCGTATAGGTGGCACTGGATGCTTCTGCCAGCCATAGTCCTCTGGATTGCCGATAATACACTACATACTTTTTTACGCAAATAAATTAGTTATATAATTAAGCTTTACGGGTTTTTTATTGTTTCCCACCCAATTTCCCGTACTAACGCGGTTTCCGATAACGCGGGTGTAAACTCCGTCCCCCTAGACCTGCGTTAAAACCGAATTTTACTTAGTGAAGTTTTTATGATTTTTGAGAGCTTGTAACTTTCTTATTAGTAAAATACACAACATACTTTTTATATGTCATGCACACATACACAATGACTGTAAGTTCTGCTAATTTGAGATGTTTATCTCCAACCCCATCACAGTTATTCAAAGCCAAACTTCGAAAATTTTAAAAAAACTTACTTTTTAAAAATTTATAACAATTCCACTATTAATATTTTAATGGTAAATTTAATAGCATATATCTACAAATAAAAAAATAATTCTAACTGTATAATCCAGTAACTACTATGTGAAAAAAAATTTCAAACATTGAAATTTCAATCATAACTTTTTAAAACTTTGAATGAAGTTTTACCTTAAGAAGGATAGAGATAGGTAAACAAATTACGGGATTTCCTTTTTACCATGAGAAATTTCAAACAAAATTCTTTTTGTTTCATCCTTCTAGGATAAATACTTTTATAGTTATAGACTTTTACGTAAACCTTTACAAACGCAAAAATGGGCTCGCGCAATATTCTAAAAATGTCCGCCCAAGGTAAACCGCTTGAGGTAAAAATTAAAAAAATATAGTTTTAATGTCTTAAGACATGAGGGAAACAACTAGGAAAGTTTCAATTTTTTTAAAATTGGTTTAGCAACCAACTTATTTTTTGGGCCAGTTAAAATGAATTGACCCTCTTGTTTTTTTATTTTGGGGGAATATAATAATATTTCCAATTTGTTAGCATTTAAAATTGACCAGACTCGTCCTCGAGTATCACGGATTATTTCCATTGCACTGTATTCACGGAAGTTTACTCGGAAATTATCTGCGAAATATCTTTCGCCCTTGTCATTCAGCTGATATTTATCTCTCCTAAATGCTGTTATTATTCCTTTAAAGAGTAAGCATCGCTATAAAAGCCCTGAGAGTAATAATAGTACTTTCGGAAATGACTTAACCTGTTCAACACTAAAATATAGTAAGTTTCATATCCGGAAAAACTTCCCGTGAAAAGAATCAAAATTTGACTGATACGCGCTTAATTTGTAATTTTTCACTATTTCCAAATCATAAATTATTGGTAAAATGTTCCTAATGGGTCCAGGATGAATTGATTTCAATTTATGATCACCCAAAATGCGACGGGAATCGCGTAATTGTGAAAAAACTAAGTTAACCTCACTTTCCCCCATAACACTCTATAGAGACGTTGGAACAAAGATGGCGGAATTCTCAATTCCCATAGTGGAAATGTATGCGACGACTCAACCCTATGAGGGAGTAGTGTTGAGAACGGCCATCCAGAGGACTCTGCTGCCAGCACGGTGGTGTGCGTTGCAAGCGGAAGTCTCTCTGGAACGTAAGTCCGTGCCGTGAATATTTGTATCTCCAAGTACTAAATATATTATACATCATCGAGTATTGAATGTCTTTGATTCGTAAACTACCCCTGATCCTAACATTGGTTATGGGCCCAGGACGACTAGAATCCAGTAATTTGCGAATTTAAAGATGTTTTTCCCAACCACGTTTTTGGCTGCCGCGAGAAGTCTACGAGTGCCGTCACCATGAATTCTACAAATTATTCACGGGTCGAAGCACTGAAAAAGGACAACTACGACACGTGGCGAATGCAGTTTGAAGCCCTACTCATCAAGAATGACCTTTGGCAGTACGTCACGGGGGAGAAACCGAAGCCAGAAGTCAGCGAAACGGATTCAAAATCGCTGGAAGCATGGACCGGAAAGCAAGGTCAGATCTAATATCATGCATTAGCCCCTCTGAGCTTAAGCAAATAAAAAGCTGTGAAATCTCTAGAGAAGTTTGGCTGAAGCTGGAATCAATTTACGCCTCGAAGGGGTCTGCCAGAAAGGCGATGGTATTGAAGCAGCTTACTCTACAGAAAATGCAAGAGGGTGATGATGTTCGAGACCATATACATAGATTTTTTGACGCGGTGTATAAACTTTCATCTGTGTCTGTCGAAATTAATCGAGACTTACTAGCCATTATGTTGCTTTATAGTCTACCTAGCTCCTATGAAAATTTCAGGTGTGCAATTGAATCGCGTGACGATCTTCCTGATCCCGAGACGCTGAAGGTGAAAATCCGTGAAGCAACGGAATCCCGAATGCAGAAATTCCCTGGCGACGCAACGGCTGGTGCCCTGATCGTGCGAACGTCAAGAAGACAAGCGAAGAGAGCCCCAAGCCCGAGAGACAAGGACGTTGATGCGCCAAGGATGCAGAGAAAATTCCCGTTCCGTTGTCACCGATGCAAGAGAATTGGCCACATGGCTGCGGACTGTAATTGGAAGTATGAAGAATACAAACCAAAGGTAGGAAAATCTTCTCCTTCTTATTACGCAGACACACTTGCGACACACACTTCATACGGTGCAAGCAATGACATTGAAAGAACTAATTGGTGCTTGGACAGTGGTTGCACGTCTCATATATGCAATAGTTTAACTGACTTAATTGCGATACAATCATCTCCAAGTGATAAAGTGATTCGAGCAAATGGAACATGTATCGATGTAGAATCTAAAGGAACTGCTAAAATTTCGACGATATGTAAGGATCGGGTCACGTGCTTTGAACTAAAGAATACTTTGTGCGTACCCAGTCGTAAGACGAATCTTTTGTCGGTAGCAAGAATAACGGACAAAGGCCACAAAGTAGTTTTCACGCGAGGGCGAGCCACTGTACGAGACGGTCGTGGGAGAACACAAATGATTGCCGATAGAGTTGGGGATTTGTATATGATCCGTCGTGGGTTGGATCACGTTAACACGGTGCCGACATTCCACTCTGGACTTGAACTCTGGCATAATAGATTAGGACATTTCAATTCTAGGGACTTGATAGAAATGGTGAGGAAGAAAAGAGTGTGCGGTGTTAATATTGAGGGGAAAAATACTCTAAATGTGTGTGAAATTTGCTTGCGAGGGAAGTTAACCGCTATTCCATTCACTCAAAGAACTGAACGTTCTTCATCTATGCTTGAGATCATTCATACTGATCTCTGTGGTCCCATGAGAACTGAATCAAATGGTGGTGCGAATTATTTGGTGACGTTCACCGATGACTTTTCCAGGTGGACTGAAGTGCGATTTCTAAGAAGAATAAGCGATACTTTTTCCGCCTTTAAAGAATATAAGGCTTATGTAGAGAAGCAAACGGGTGCAAAAATAAAAAGTATCGGACAATGGCCAGGAATTCTTAGGAAATGAATGCAATGACTTTTTGAAGCGTGAAGGAATTAAGAGGAGATTAAGTACGCCATACACACCTCAACAGAACGGTGTGGCCGAACGGAAGAACAGAACGCTAGTTGAAATGGCGAGGTGTATGATGCTGCATTCAAGTGTAGCTCCAGGGTTTTGGGCCGAGGCAGTATCTACAGCAAATTACATAAGAAACAGGTGTGCTTCAAAGAGTTTAGGAGGTGTTACTCCGTATGGAAAGTGGATAGGCCGACGTCCAAATTTGAAACATCTAAGAATATTTGGTCAGAAAGTGTATGTCTTGAGTAAAACCCCAAATAGGGATAAGTTCCAAGAGCGCGGAATACTAGGAATATTTGTGGGCTACGCTGAACAAGCCAAGGGATTTTTTTTTAAATAATAATAAACACTTGGTTGTTATTCCACACTTTATTGGAAACAAAACGACCCGGGTTTCAGCATGTCATGCCATCATCCTGATGATGGCATGTCTCTGAATGTCTGTCAGCATGTCTGATGATGGCATGACATGCTGAAACCCGGGTCGTTTTGTTTCCAATAAAGTGTGGAATAACAACCAAGTGTTTATTATTATTTTAAAAAAATATGAAGGAGTTCCACAAAGTAACGCCGGAGACAGTGTCTTATAATAAGCCAAGGCATATCGTTTAAGGCTTCCCCGGGATAGAAAAGTGATAATATCCAGAGATGTGTGATTCTTAGATGGGTTTATGTCACAGGGGGGGCATGAAGATATCATATTACTGGACACAATTAATGGAAGAAGTGAGATGACTAGGCCAGTAGATGATATTTTTATAGACGAGATTGAAGCTAGCAAGAATCATCAGGATTCGACTACTGAAAAGGAAAAGATTACCGAGGGTAAAGTTAATCTGAAAGAAATGATAACTAGAGAAACAGAAAATAATGTAGTGATAGTGATAGCAAAGAGAAAAGAGGCCGTGGAAGACCGAAGTTTATCTACACTGGTAGGAGAGGTCGTCCAAGGAAGCAGTATCACCATCAACCTTCAAGTAAAGATAATTCAGAGACTGATATTGGTGAAGCGAACAGTTCAGCTGTCAACGATGATGTATATTCAGATGTGAATGCGACATTCGTGAATGCAGTGGAGATACCTCTGAAACAGGCTTTACGAGGATCAGACTGCGATGAATGGAAAGAGGCTGTATATGCAGAAATTAAAGCTCTTGTCGAGAATCACACTTGGGAAATAGTTGACAGGCCTGCAGATAGGAATATTGTGGGTTGTAGAATGATCTTGATGAATAAATTCAGATCAGATGGAGCGATTGAAAGAAGAAAGGCTCGGGTGGTTGCAAAGGGGTATACTCAGCGAGAAGGTGTAGATTTCAAATCTACTCTTGCTCCTGTTGCAAGAATTAGCTCCGTACGTCTTCTGATAGCCCTGTCAGTTGAATATTCAATGAAAATAGAGCAGTTGGACATCACCAATGCTTACCTTAATGGAAGGGTTGACGAGGAAATTTTTATGGAAACGCCTGAATTATTGGAAGAGATGCTGAGAGTAATAATTGATAGGGAAGCGCCTGGACAAATTATTGTCACGTTAGCCAAGAAAATGCTCAAAAGTTTGCATGGTGGTGATAAGGTTTGTCGATTAAGGGAAGGCCATTTATGGACTAAAACAGGCTGGGCGTCAATGGTATCTAAAATTAGACGATTTTCTCAGGAATCTAGGACTTCAAAATAGTTTATCAGACCCCTGTATGTATCATGCAAAGAGCAATGAAGATACGATCCTAGTGTTAGTCTACGTTGATTATATTCTGATCTCTTCCCAAAATCAGCGATGGATTAATAGAATTAAAGGAGGCTTAATGAAACAAGTAGGAGTGAGAGATTTAGGACCTGCTCGTTTCTGTTTAGGGATTGAAATTACCCAGTCAGAAGACAGTATTACCCTATCTCAAAAGGGGTACATTGAGAATGTACTTAAGAAATTCCACATGTGCAATTCCAATCCGGTGAAGACTCCACTCGAAGTTGGACTGAAATGGAGTACCAAGGGAGGAACTTCAGTGGGTGTGAAACCCTATAGAGAACTTATAGGTTCTATGATGTACCTGTCAGTGGGGACGAGACCATATATGTCTAATGCCGTCAGTCGGCTTAGTCAGTTCAATGACTGTCACACAGAGGAACATTGGAAATCAGCAAAAAGAATTTTACGCTATTTACGGGGCACTTCTAAGCTCTGTCTTTCTTTCAGAAGGTCTAATCAATTGATTAAAGCCTATTCGGATGCTATTTGGGGTGGATGCAACATTGATCGTCGTTCCTTTAACGGATTTGCCTTTCTACTGGGCGGAGCTGCCTTCAGCTGGGAGTCGAGGAAGCAGAGGACTGTGGCCCTGTCTTCCACCGAGGCGGAGTACCTGGCCTTGTCTGATGCAGTGAAGGAAGCTGTTTATTTGCAGGCTTTCTTAAAGGAATTGGGATTTGAGGAGCTGACGAAGATCACCATGTACACTTGTTCAGCGATAACCAGGGGGCGGTTCAGCTGGTGGAGAATCCAGTTTTTCATCAGCAGTCGAAACACATCTACCTGAGACATCATTTCATCAGGGAGGTGCTGAAGAAAGGGGAGCTGCTGCTGAGACATCTGCCGACAGAAGAGATTCTGATATTCTGACCAAGTCTCTACCATACCCGAAGCTGAAAATTTTC
Source organism: Pyrrhosoma nymphula (assembly GCA_963573305.1). Taxonomy (NCBI): domain Eukaryota; kingdom Metazoa; phylum Arthropoda; class Insecta; order Odonata; family Coenagrionidae; genus Pyrrhosoma; species Pyrrhosoma nymphula. The sequence continues at coordinate 1,284,762 of OY754339.1, read as the reverse complement.
AGAGATAATATTGGGTTTAAATTAAATGCTTGTTAATCAAATGAATTATATTTTGTAATGGACACACATTCCTCAAGGGGGGGATTGTAAGAGCTATGCTCGTATTCGAAATGTGCGCCCTGGGTAGTACGGTGAAAACCCGTATAGGTGGCACTGGATGCTTCTGCCAGCACGGTTGTGTGCGTTGCAAGCGGAAGTCACTCAGGAACGTAAGTCCGTGCCGTGAATATTTGTATCTCCAAGTACTAATTATATTATACATCATCGAGTACTGAATGTCTTTGATTCGTAAACTAACTCTGATCCTAACAGAAGTTTTCGCTTTATACAATAATTATTAAACATTTAAAATTATTATTACATATTTAATAATACAACCTAAACTGTCTTAATTCATCACATTTCTTTTGGATAAATGCTCAGCCAAAAGACCGGCGCGTAAGGCCCCGTTTCCACTACTAACATTTCTACGACGGTAACTCTCTACCCGCGTAATGCTAGTAATGGAAACGCTCGAAAACGCCTACCATGGTAGATAGTCCTACTAGCATTGAGTTACCCTCGTAAGATCAGGGAATAGTGGTTACCGTCGTTTCTTTTTGTAATGGAAACGCAATGTTAGTAAAAATACTAGTAAGAATCATGGGAAAACAGTTGAATCACGGAAAGCGTGAAGGGATCACGGTTTCACCGTCTGCAGACAATATTAAAAAGAATAAGTATTTATATACGACCGAAATGGTTAAAAGTGATTAGACGTTGCCATGCGTAGTTAAAGAGAGGATAGATTTTATTAAGGGTAGGTTACACTATTCAAGTATATCGCTAATAATACGAAATGAAGGAAATTTTGTCTAGTCTACAATACTACTTTGTTTCACTGCCTATCCAAGACTTCGGCCTACGAAGACATAATCAAGGCCTTAATTTATGTTTTACGTTATTTTTATCTCTAATTTCGCTTGTCAACTAATGTTTCAACTTATGAAGTCAATGTCTTGAAAATGATAAGCGTTTGGGGATCACCATTAAGTATCCATATAGGTATATTTCACTGTCAGCATTCAACATTTATAACCTATATATATTTAACTACGACCTATCGTTAATGGTTAGACATCGCCTTCATTTCTGAAATGAAGGATTTTTTAATATTTGGGACGTGGACCCTTTAATCGAGAATCTATACATGACCGATAATAATATGAAATTAGGGAAATGTTATGTAGTCGAGAATATAATTAATTCTTTCACATGCCGAACTAGGTTTCGATTTATGAAGTCATTATCATGGCCTTTATTTCTTATTTACATACTATTATTGATAATTTTTATTTCGCTTGTCGACCGAGATTTCAAATTATTAACTCAATACCAAGCCCTTGAAAATGATCCTTAACAAGTCGAAACCTAAGTCGGCAGGTGAAATGAAAATGTTTGTGAAATAATCAAAGCTTCCTTGGGGTACCACAGTCTGAAAGCAATGTATATTTTGCTAATGTTTTTGTTCCCGATAATGGTAGACGAATTATCAATTCGCTAAAATGTAATATGGGCTGCAAATCTGATGAATAAGCGTCCAGAAAAGCAAGTGTAATTCATGTGCAAAGATGAATTCATATTCCTATAAATCCTTATATTATTTAGATTGTACTACAATTATTTAAGTTTACCAATAATTATTAAGGTTGATACTTCACAGGTGTATGTATAGAACGAGATTAATTATTGAAAAACACAATTGTGATGATAATAATATAAAATATAACATATGTTTTTGGTCGTATGACGAGAAGTCGTACGCTTTTAAATATCGTTCGTCAATTGTCCTTTAGACTGGTATTGCTACGTCACAAAACGATGCTTTACCACGGTTAGAAGTAGCTAATTGGAACGCATGTAGGTTATGACGGCTGAAATAACCTACATGCGTTCCAATTAGCTACTTCTAACCGTGGTAAAGCATCGTTTTGTGACGTAGCAATACCAGTCTAAAGGACAATTGACGAACGATATTTAAAAGCGTACGACTTCTCGTCTTACGACCAGAAACTTATGTTATTAACATGAATAATAGAATTATAAGGATTGGTGACTCCGCAACGTAATACGTTAGGTCTTTGTTGTCGACGCCTTCCGCCCCCACCGAATGCAACTTTTCGCCGCTTGGAGGCGCTGGTGCCACGCTATGGGTTGCTGTGCTGAAGTTTTAACGTGGGAGCTTACGGGTGAAAGTGTGCAAGAGTTTCATTTACAGCGTTAAATTGTGTAAATAATACAATTTTTCGAAAATGGTGCGTTGTGCTCGTACGTGCTTTGTTCCTGGATGCACGTCCGGGTCCAAGAGTTCCCAAAAAAGGAAATCTGAACGCGGAATCCGAAATAAAAGTTTGTTCAAGGCTGCGGTAAGTACCTATATTGTGTAAGACAATTAATTACTTGATTCTTATGTATGGGTAATTTATTAGTTGATGTATATAGCGGTAATGTATGCCTAGACTTGCGAAAAAATGTTTTTGTGAGTAAGAAAGGGCGAGTGCGAAAAGTTAGTGCGTGAAAGTGTTTGTTTCCCTGAACTGGAGTCGTATTTTCATTTCTATCACTCTCGGCGATTAACTCTCCGGATTTAATAGCACGGCGCTTTTTGATAATGACATAGGTTATATGATGTGATATTTATGGGGCAAGTATCTTCAGAGGAAGAAGGGAAAGCTGTAAAATGTGGTAAAGTAACATGCTTCTGTTTACTGTTAATCATCACAACTGATTCTTAGTCATTTACTGCTACAATACACCTGTCTTTGTTTTTATGATTCTTGTGTTGCCTTCCAGGCTACAAGGACATGCTTCGAAATGAAGAGAGAGGAAGACGAGTGGTCATCATTTATTGTGTGGTGCATCCCTCATTTTTCTTGATGTTCATTTTTGTAGATACCTAATCTTTTCTTTTTTCTATGTTGTAAATAGTGAGTTTTTCAAAGTTTGTCATGATTTACTAAGCATTGACTTAGTAGGAGACTAGTGCTTGAAGTGAGGGACTGCGAGCAGTGTTTTCATTTGCTAATTTATGTTTTTGTAAATATTTCATCTGGTTTTTCAAGCATGTTGTACATAGTGTTATCAATTATTTCACTGGTATACCGCACTTTTACTAATCAACCAGTGTTTATACTGATTGCTAACAGAAACTGTTTGCATTTTGTTTTTATTTTACATTTTTGTAAATACTTGATCTTTTCTTTTATCTAGGTTGTAAATAGTAGGGTTTTTTTTAAGTTTGTCATTATTTACTAAACGTCGAATACTTAGGTGACTAGTACTAGTGAGTGATTTTGAGAAGTGTTTTCATTTTCTTTTTGAATCAATCATTTAGAGCCAACGAGGTGAGTGATATCCCCACCTTTGTTCACAGTTGACTTCTAAGCATATACTTTGTTCCATTTATATGTACCCTATGTTGTTTTCTTGAAATAAATTAGTTATCAACTTGAGTCAAGTTCTTTAAATCCAGTGGTCCTTCCCTCCAGTTTCTGCGGAAGTAGCCAACATGTCACTATAATCATTAGGTATGGTTTGTTAGTTCATTAGAGTGATATAGCTTAAGATACAGCAGTCGAGTGCTCCTCTAAGTTGGGTTACGAAGGGCAATTTTTTCGTAGTAAAGTCAGCACTTCAATGTTTCAGGTTCAGTAGGAAGAAGCAGACGACTGTCCAGCAGAGAATACTCGATTCGTCGTACGACAGCGCTTGAATTCCTTTAAAACTACCAGCCAAACAATATATGGTTATTAGGGAAACTTGCATTTCAATTTTTGAGTGGTAGTCACTTAAAAACTAAAATGCCACAATTTTTAAAATTAGCTTCTCTCCCTTCATTTCAACGCGTATGCCTAGTTTGTGACCCGTAGCCTGGCCTCAGCACCATCTACCGGCGGCAAAGAGAACTTCTACCCGGCGGAAGGATTCGGTAACACCAATCAGATGGGACTTTCCCCTCCTTTAATATAGACTCCTTGGTTATTAATATTATCATCACAATTGTGTTTTTCAATAATTAATCTCGTTCTATACATGCACCTGTGAAGTATTTCCTTAATAATTATCGGTAAGCTAAAATAATTGCAGTACAATCTAAATAATATAAGGATTTATAGGAATTTTTGAACACTTGCTTTTCTGGACGCTTCTTCATCAGATTTGCAGCCCATATTACATTTTAGCGAATTGATAATTCGTCTACCATTATCGGGAACAAAAACATTAGCAAAATATACATTTTTTTCAGACTATGGTACCCCATTGTCCATACGAAATGAAGGAACCTTTGATTATTTCACAAACATTTTCATTTCAGCTGCCGACTAAGGTTTCGACTTGTTAAGTTATTTTCAAAGGCTTGGTATTGAGTTAATAATTTGAAATCTCGGTCGAAAAGCGAAATAAAAATTATAAATAATAGTACCTATGTAAATAAGAAATAAAGGCCATGATAATGACTTCATAAATCGAAACCTAGTTCGGCATGTGAAAGAATTAATTATATTCTGGACTACATAACATTTCTCTAATTTCATATTATTATCGGTCATGTATAGATTCTAGATTAAAGGGTCCATGTCCCAAATATTAAAAAATCCTCCATTTCAAAAATGAAGGCGATGTCTAACCATTAACGATAGGTCGTAGTTAAATATATATAGGTTATAAATGTTGAATGCTGACAGTGAAATATACCTATATGGATACTTAATGGTGATCCCCAAACGCTTATCATTTTCAAGACATTGACTTCATAAGTTGAAACGTTGGTTGACAAGCGAAATTAGATATAAAAATAATATGTAAAATAAAAATTAAGGCCTTAATAATGTCTTCGTAGGCCGAAGTCTTGGATAGGCAGTGAAACAAAGTAGTATTGTAAACTAGACAAAATTTCCTTCATTTCATATTATTAGTGATATACTTGAATAGTGTAACCTACCCTTAATAAAATCTATCCTCTCTTTAACTACGCATGGCAACGTCTAATCACTTTTAACCATATCGGTCGTATATAAATATTTATTCTTTTTAATATTGCCTGCAGACGGTGAAACCGTGATCCCTCCACGCTTTCCGTGATTCAACTGTTTTCCCATGATTCTTACTAGGATTTTTACTAACATTGCGTTCCCATTACAAAAAGACACGACGGTAACCACTATTCCCTGATCTTACGAGGGTAACTCAATGCTAGTAGGACTATCAACCATGGTAGGCGTTTTCGAGCGTTTCCATTACTAGCATTACGCGGGTAGAGAGTTACCGTCGTAGAAATGTCAGTAGTGGAAACGGGGCCTAACTTGCTGTCTGTATCCTGACTGTCTTTTCACTTCTAATGCACTCAATGTGCGAAATAACTTCCGACTGCGAAAATTTAGTGGATCTCTTAGGAAAAAAAGTAGGTCCCCTCTTAATCTTAAAGCACTATTTTTATAATTTAAAAGTAACCGGCAACACGGGGCCAGAAGTGACCAACCGAGATACTGATGGCAATACGAACACTTACATTCCTGACAGTAATATCAAAAGTATTAAGTCCGCGTGTAATCGAAGGGATATCACACTAAATGAAACAAATTGACCACCAATGCACTTCTGGTAACAGATATTCCTTCAGCCTTCACCTGGAGACCCTGAAAGTGATATCAAACGCGTGATGCAGACTAACTACAACACGAAATGTAATACTTAACATGCGAGTGGAATGGACCGGATGAACAACCAAAAACCACCTGCAGGGTGCCACTGAGCCCGAAAGGTTTTATCCCGAAAATAGCAGGAGTAATACCTGACGACAAAAAAAAAAGGAAATGTAAAACCAGATGATGTACTAGATCAATATTTGAATGGAGCTCCCTAATTTTTGAACCCAAAGCAAATATGATTGCATTCATGCATTGAACAAAACGTAAAGAGAAACTTTGCTAGGTTATCATGACCAAAACAATGATTCACATGATGCATGGAAAACCTGAGCTGTGTGCAAATAGAGACAAGGAAATTACAATATTTGACCAACTAACAAATATTTATAGCAACAAGTTTATCACAGGTACCTAGGCAATTATTCAAATTTCACATCATTTTAAGGTTTGGGCTATTAACACAAATTTAGAGTTAAGTTACGAGACACAAAGAGGTAAATATTTACGACAGCGTCTCTGGTTCCACTCTATCTATTGTTTCATTTGGTAACAATGAAAATGAAAGTTTTCAATTCCATAATGGTTTTATTTAAAACAACCGGTTTGGCAATTGTGTCAAATCTTCAAATGGACAATTTTACACAGTTATGAAACCGCACGAGTGTGATAAAAAACAATGCGTATTTGATAGCCTTTCTTTTTTTCATTTTTACGTAAGGTACCTACCTAAATACTATCATAAAAGTTTCCTTTTTCCTCCAATGATCTCAGTATATATTAAACTGTACACACAACATTTCGTACAATTCAAACCTAAAATACTAATGTTTAGTCAGCCAATCACATCTATCAAACCTCGGAGGAAAAAATGTAGACGAAGAATATAACACTTCCGATTCCCCTTCACCGATAACCATTCCCTCGTCCCAAGCTTCGGTTGGTCATCCAGAAGCGTCATTTCGATTCATCTCCATTAACGCCAGTGTCACTTCTTCCCCTATCCCCAACCATCCATCTGATTAGTCACTCCCTGGGACCCCCATTCATCTTCTTCCAATTTCTGCAGACACATCATTTCCTTCTCATTTCAATGGAGGTATAACGATGTTCGACTTCTTGTGGGAAGTAAAATTCCTGATGTTTTCTCATTAAAAATGAAGTCTTAACTCAGTCAGTAACTTAAGTCCATCGTTACCACATATGTAGTCTCCGATAATTGAGTCCACGGGTTGCAACTCATGAGCAACTTCTATTAAAAATCGTCTTCCATAACTCCTTGGATACAAAATAATAGCTAAAGAACAGAAATTAACTCTGATTAACGCGAGATGACGTGCGGGAATAGCCGAGGTACTCGGAGTTTTATTAAGACATTTAAACCACGGTAAGATCGCAAGAACTAACAGAAAAGGTTTGTTTTCAGACCCTGTCTCAATCACAGAAGCACATTTGCAAATTATAACGCTCATCCCGACAAATATGGTTGGCTAAAATCATGAAGAGCAATAGTTAAATTTTTTCATAAAAATCCACCCAGGTGTTCTCTGGGTAGCCAGTCTCAACCTCACTGTCTTATTCGTTCGGCGCCGACTTGTAAAGTGTTCAACACCTCGTGGTTATTCACGCCCTTGCGGCGGTCCACAGGGTTGTAATTGTATGTAGAAGAGGAGTCAAAAGAGATGCCAAACACTTATTTGGGATATGTTAAGGTAGCTGGAGTGTGATCGCGAGAGTACATTTCAATATTTTTTTAAGTAAGTCGGAAAAAAGTCTTGGGCCACATTTCACTTATTGCGTTCACATATCACTTTATGCGTTGGAAAACACTATACAGGCAGTAAAATAAATTATACAAGTATTATATTTTAATTTTTTTCCTTAATTAAAGCATGTCATGACTAGAGCTTTCGGCGCGGTATCCGAAATTTAGGCAAAATAATATTGTAACGTTTTTTAAACGTTACAATATTATTTTGTTATTGTAACGTTATTATTATTTTTTTATTGTAACGTTAATTATTTTTAATATTGGACTCGGCGTGACACCTTTATATTTTTAAGCAACAATCATAATAATAAGAATGTATTATTTCGCATTTAAAAGAAAATCTGTACATGTGTAATCAAATTATAAAGAAACATAGCGATTTTTATAAGTCAATTTGAGTTGAGTTCTTCAAAATATCGATGCCTTACAACTTTATGTTCATTGTTCGTGTTCATTTTTACTACAATCATTATCATTCGCCATAAGGCTGCGTGTTGAAATAGCATAGAAATGCAAAAAAAACAAATCTGTATGATTCAATTTTTTTTCACTTTATTTCCGGATAACAAACACTGAGGAGGACACGATTGCAAATTTCCACGCAAATCTGTACACAAACAAAAAAATCGCACCAGCCACCTTAAAGACGAATGAAAAAAAAAGCCTTCTTCCGACCTTTGCACACTCAATCCTTGCCGTCAAAATCGCAGCCTTTCTCCTCCCTCCACTGCCAAGGCATCTCTCGGTCGGTCTCCTCCCGGTCTCCGCAGAGATTTCCCCGGCGACAAAGGCATTCGGAGATCACTGCGGGTGTGAGGGGGAGGGAGGGAGTCTGGGGCGGTCCAGAGAGGTCGAGGAGACAGCGAAAGGGATGGAAGGAATGAGGACGACGAGAGAGGTGACGGAAGGATCAGATGGTGAACTGCAGAAGACATTCAGACGATCATTCGAAGTACCGAGAGCCTTTTCGCAAACACAAGTTTCAGGATTGTTTTAGTTAAAATTCTTATTTAACACAAAAGATAAATTTGACACTATTGACAAAAGCGGCGCTAATGTCTTAAATAATATTACATGCAACAAAATTGGCCAAACGGGACGAAAATTCACAACTAGAACTAATAAACACAGGAAGTGCTTGGTAGCCAATAATGTGTCTTATAGTACTGCCAATACCGTTTGCTGGAGGGTGAAAATATTAATGACTCCCAATCTATTATTTTACATGCATATTAAAAAGGTAATAGGTTGGATTTTTTTAAGCAATCTGAGATTATAAATGCAGCAAATAATTTTAACCATGTTAACGATTTGACATTTGACATTCATTCGCTTCTTATTTCAGTAACCTATACGTTGAATACTCGAGATATTGTTGCGTTAATGTCACAATACCTGCATGTTGCTTATTCTCTCCACTCAAGTCACTCATCTTGAACGACAAATTTCCCATATTAGAATGCCTTTCCCCTCTCCCTCCTTTTTCATTCCTCGTTTCTGAAGCATATGAAAGCAATTAACGATTTTATGTGTACCATAATAATGACATCGTATGCCGTGGCCAGTCAAAATAAAAATGTGTGGAATTTACGAAGCTATACATTTTTTAATGTTATTTTACAGCTTAAATACCCATGATTTTCAGTGTTTCACAACCAACCACACCATACACAACGCTCTGTCGTTAGCTTCATATTATTATTATCCCAGCAGTGTATAAAACATTTCGTTAGTAAGGTTGTTATCAGAAATTGATATATTCGCCTTATTCTGTAAATACCACTGCAAAGCAAGACCATAAAGGCCGCACTGGGTACCTCTACCGTTGGTAATCACCGGGGAAACAGAAAGCGTGAATTTTCGTCATTATCGGCTATTGTCGGTGACTTTCGTTACCCCGGCTCAGTACGACCAGAGACGCTTTGATATAAGGGCAAATAAAAAAGAGGCGAGGAAGAGCCAAGCGAAACGACTGAGAAGCAAACAGGAGCAATTACACAGCGCATTGAGCAACGCGACAGAAGATATGAAGCACAAAGAAGACTAAGGGAATACCCACGCATATCACTCAACTCTGCAATGAAAGCCAACACGAACACTTTCGATTCAAAGTCATCACAATTGGCTCGTTCCCACATCATTGAAGCCACTACAACTAGTTGGTCATGTTTCCAAAATCACGAACAAGTGGGCACGAGTTGAGTGGTGGATGAGAGAGCATTGAAATGGGAGAGAAACAAGAGATTCCTTCAAGTTTTCGTGCTTCTAAAGCCAATACGTCGAGATGTAAAAACTTATGAACACACAAAACAGAAGAAAAAACACAAGGGGAAGGAACTGGCGACGAAAAAAAGCTGGAACGTGAATAGAAACAAGGAATCAAACGACGAAAAATTAAGAAATCAAATCAGGAAAAAATGATGCACGCTTGGATTACGCAATTACGAGAATAATTCGTAATTAATGCTTTGTGGTGGACGTCGCAAAGAAAATAAAAAAGGACACTACCTCTCAAGAGAAGGGAAATTAACTGGATTAGGTGGTCAGAATCGCAGGGTTGGGAGCACGAAAGCAAAAGGTGATCCATGGCAGATGGAGGAAGCAGTGAAAAAAAAACTTTCAATCCTCACGTTAAATAACTTAATAAAAATTAAAAAAAAGACAAATGGTTCCCGTCATCGATGCGGCAAAAATTTCTAACACCGAAAGGCATAGGTCAAAACTTTGAATGCTCAGAGATTCTATGTATCTATATTTTAACGACTCCGTACACCCATAGAATTTCACCCACAAAGGGAAGTTCTTCTGGAAATAAGCGAAAAGACACGATCAAAACAAATCCTTATACACTTGATGATTACATACCAATGATTACGTGACTTAACCTATTCTACATTTTTATAAGTCAATTTGAGTTGAGTTCTTCAAAATATCGATACCTTACAACTTTATGTTCATTGTTCGTGTTCATTTTTACCACAATAAAATTAAAAGCAACGACCAAGATATTGTACACTGTGCCAATATTTTATGAATGAAAAAGCACTTTATCATTTTTTTTGTGGACCAACATACTACACCTGGAAACAATACTTGGTGCTATGCTATGCTAAATCAATTTGAAACTATACACGGTGGCCTGTATGATATGAAATTGAACAAAACGAAGACGATGATACTCAGAGTGGGGAAAACCTATGATGCTAAAACAAAATTTTCCATTCATGGTGTGCAACTGCAAAGTGTCCAAGAATTTACATATCTAGGCAGTAAAATAACAGCTGATGGAAGGAGCAAGCGAGAAATAACTAAGCGGGTAAATATGGCGAAAGTAGCGAAATCAACAAGAAGAAGAGGTTATTGAAAACAAGCAATATTAGTCTAAACCCCTCAGGAAAAGATTGCTCAAAGTGTTTGTGTGGAGGGGGCAATCTTGGAAGGGGGGAAATTTGTAAATTTTTTTAGGGTATGCGTCTGTGCGTACACGCGCGTTCCTGCGACTGCGTACGAAGATGAGACAGTGTTGCTTGGTGGATTAAATTTTGACTTCTGTTTATTAACTTATCACTGCTACTATCATCACCTCATCTCGCTTGAAATGTCGCACTTTCTCCCGTTTGAGTTGAGGTAAATTATTCACGGGTTTCCGTCCGTGTTAGTGACTCCATCTTATCCTCTGCCGGCGTTTCGAAGGAAGACTTATCCTTAATCATCAGGGCCGTTGATGACGAAGGATAAGTCTTCCTTCGAAATGTCGGTAGAGGAGAAGACGGAGTTGCTAACCCGGACGGAAACCCGTGAATAATTTACGTCACACATGATTTTATTTCCTGCACGAACTAATATCTTCTAGTATCCACGGATTTGAAATATCAATAATATTAATAATGAGTGGTATGTTAACTCGTTTACTGCATGTTAGTCGACTTAGCGCATCCTTGGCTTCTGGTTTGGCTATGCATTGTTCTCCTGACCTCTTCTGGTCCTCGCCTGGCGGCCGAGGAGACGTGCGAGCTTCTGATTTAAACTGGGACGAGTAATGCATGCCTGATGTGTGGAATCGCACCCCGTGCCTCTCACACACAGTGAAGGTGGCTCGCAAAGGTATTTGGTAGATGTAGTCTTCCGAATGATCACTCGAGCATTGATGCGATAAATTAATTAAAATTATTACCTGAAGAGCTTCTGTTTAACTTAATTATTTATATTAATTCCTTGATTTTTCAGCGCTGGAAGGATTCGTTCGTCTCAAGTAATCATTCACGAGATAATGCGATCAAAAACAGAACATGCACTAATTTTACTAGGATGGTCTTGCACGGAATGATCGTTTTACGTAATGCGCATGACCATGTTCAAGATCATTCACGGTGGAAAACAGTTAACACATGGAAGTTAACTGAATAAACATTCGTAGGCTTTGCACAAACCTACAATTACATTGTACAAGTTGTGTTTTGTCTATATTGGCCCCAAGGTATTTAATTTATCACCACAGACCATTAAATGTATCAACGAAGTAAAACCTTTTTAAATCATATTAACCTCCGGCAACCTAAAACTCCGTTGTCTAATTGTTGTGGAATTACAAAGTTACTGCTTCTCATTCACAATCCAGCAATTTAAACAAGAATACTGGGTAGATTATCAGTAAATCAAACATTTTGTATTCAGTGCACTTGTGTATCTAACTATATTATACACTATATTATATCATCAGTCATATAATTACTCGTATTATATGTCAGTGTTGCAGTCTTTTCTGTGAGGGACCCAATCTTCAGACAAATGTGTTCGGGGTCACCTACAGCTACTGAGGGTACAATGACTTATTTATTTAAATTGTCTTGATGGGAAAATTTACCACCTTTGCTGAAAACGAAGTTCCTTCCATTCCTAGGTTGCGTGTTGGTCTGCGTATTGGCCAGGAAAGCCAAAGGTCTGTGGTTCAAATTCCGGCCCAGGTGGATTTGTTGCCTTTTTGCACCTATTTATTATTAGAGCAACCTACAAATTAATGTAGGCTTATATGGAAGTGAATATACTCACTAGTTTTTTTTACAGACACAGACCTTTTATCAATCAAAAACATTTCTCTCTTCATCTCAACATTAGTACTACCTACTGACGAGGAGTTAGATGGAAGAATGGACTTTTAAAGTCTCAATCTCGCCCCAATAAAGGCGTTTATCTATGTATCTATCTACCCTTATTCATCCCGTCCATAAAACCTATTCTCTTTCTTCACCCTTCCTCGGTTACCCAACATCCTTTCCTCAATCACGGCCTTAAGGAACCCTTCGCTCCTCATTGCCCCTTCCAACCACCTACTTCGCCTCTTCCTAATCTCCTCCAGAAGTTGCCTTTCCACACCATCACTTCCTCGTTTGTTTTCCTTTCTCTCCACTGCACCTTCTCTATCCTCCACACTTAATTCATGATCGCCTGCCGCCTATTCTTGCCTTCATTTCTAAGAGTGCTAGTGTTAAAGTGCAGTTAACTTACATTCACTCGATCATCGAGGTGCCTATTCAAGACTCCTACTCGCTGCTGTTTCCACCTCCTTGGACTTAAAAATATATCCATCAAAATGCCTAATGAAAAAAGAGTAACCTTTCGAAAAAATCTTCTAAAGAGAGAGAAATGTCTTCTTTGCGAGAAAATGAGCCCTCGTAAGAAAAACAACAAAGATTAGACTTGGATTTTCAAAGACATGCCCACCAGCGATCTAATGAAACTCCTGAAGAGCGGCACGCGCAAAGGGATGCTGCAAGACACGCTTCCCAATGCCAATTGGAAGTTCAATGTTTTTCACACTCGTTGAATTTCAACTGGTACCTTCCGCTAGTTATTAATGAAAATTCAATAAACCACCCTTTTAGTCATGCACAGGTCATGTCGCAATGCGATACTGATGCTTGAGTGTCGCACAGTCCTCCTCAAACCTCCCCGCTCTACGACACACCGAGCGCCGGCTGAGTCCGACCCAAGTTGTGACAGGGTGCGGGAGAGGTGGGGTGAGAGGAGGAGGAGGAATAACCGAGGCGACGGAAATCCCTTTAAAAGACCACCCCGCCCTCACCCATCGAGCCTTTTCCAGGAATCAACCCCGGCGTTCGCAAGCTCTCTCTTCTTTCCCTAACCCCTCCCAAGTCAGCCCATTCGCCGATGCAGAAGAGGGTGACTTCCGGTGGGAGACCCCCTCGCAGCCATTCCGACTGGGAGAATGGGAAGGCCACTCGGGAGGCTTAACACACGCGAATGGAGGAGAGCATAAAGAGAACCATCAACAGGAGAGGATTGATGGAAGGAAAACTCTTTCCGAAGTACGATACGCTACCAACTTCTGCACATTCTGCCCAAACAATCCTCTTTAACTGCCTCCCAACGTACCGACCGTCGCTTGCGCACCGTCACGTAACGCTGGCGCTAAATGCCGTAAGTACGTGCTTGCGTTGGCTACCGACGGACTAGCAGTTCACAACACTGCTACCACCCAACCACAGCCTTAAGATGGTTTGAGCGAGATATTTCCCTAGTCATAATGGAGACCATACTCAAATTATATTTTTTAATATTTCAGCGTCTGTAAGAAGTATGAAATGAATATTTTAATATTAATGGCGCAAAGATATAGTTATATATTACTAAAATTCTCAGTAATTAAATAAACAAAGCTACATAAGTTTCTAACATGACTCATTTTTTCCCGCCGTACGGCTGAAAACCCTTCAAAACAGCAGGTTTATTTGCGATTCTGTCAAAATTACTGCGGTGAATTATAGATTATTTTTTATAAATAGTTGAGAAAACATGCAATCTACACACCGTTTGTTTTTTTTTTAATGTTTGGTCCCGTACACTTTGGTTTGTTATCCCCCACCCCTCCCGTACACTTTGGTTTGTTATCGGGTCTAATTTGAGAATCGCTCACGCATGCTACGCGAACGTCACACTTTCCGTGCGTATGGTATCGTTTGCACCGTTCGCAAAATAATCTGGCTTTACCATTGGTTTTATCCCTCAGAAAACGTCCAGTTTAGTAGTTTAGAGAATTTTTTATCCTTATACTTACTTTACTTTACGCGATCAGGCCCAGAGGACCGCGCGATGATACAACTAAGGCCTTCCATTCTCTTCTGTCCTCTGCTATGTTCCGCCAGTTCGGCCAGGTTTCTAGCTGTTGCAAGTCTTCCCTTACTCCATCTATCCATCTCTTGCGAGGTCTCCCCACTGGTCTCCTTCCTTCTATTGTCATATCCATAGCCATCTTAGGAAATCTTTCGCCACTCATTCTAACCACATGTCCAGCCCATTCCAATCTCCTACTCCTTAACACTCCTATAATATTCGGTTCTTGATACAGATTGTACAATTCTTCATTATGTCGTCTTCTCCATTCTCCTGTTTCTAAATCAAGGACTGGACCAAAAAACCTTCCTTAGTACTCTTCTTTCAAATATCGCTAATCGGTTCAGGTCTATTTTCCGTGTGCTCCATGATTGGCATCCATACAAGAGAACGGGACGGATCAGTGTTTTGTATAATCTTATTTTCAGTTCCCGGGTAACGCTTCTTGAGCTTAGTATTTTATTAAGTGCATAGAGGCTTCTATTTGCTGTTTGCAGTCTGGATTTTATTTCCGTTTCACTTGAGGAGTTTTCTGTCAAAATGGTACCTAGATATTTAACTTCTAATTTAATTTTTATCCTTATAGAACATAAGAATTATCTTATCGTGAGGAGTCAGCGATACGTCATAGAACACATTTCCCCCCCCCCCCCATTTCGTTATAAACCTGAATATTGAATCTACCAGTTGAAACATTCCACGTAGGTAACTCGGATATATGCATATTGTCCACGATCACAGAGGGATTTTTCTTTAGTCACCTTTCGCCGCTTCTCAATCCCACGTATGCCCAAGTGCCAAGCATCCCGCAAACCTAATCCTCAAACTCACCCTCCGCGCTCCTGAGCCCCCGGGGGAGAAGAATTCGGCGTTCCTAGGCGTGGGATTCGGTGCGTTGTGCGGTTGAGAAGGTCAACCACCAAGCTGCGATGCCCAAAAAAAAGGTGACACCGGGTCCAATCATCTGGGAGAACTCCTCGATGTCCGTCAGCTTTTTCCGTAGGCCGCACCGAAGAAATCATCCACCTCCAGCATGTCCACATCCACAATCGTGTTTCTAGGTGCTAGAAGCTCCTAATTTGTTTATTATTCTCCCTCTGGAGCGCACAGCCATAATCCATCCCATTTATAAAACAGCTCATATGTTTACAGGCAAATAGCTCGAAAAGTAGTTCGGCTAGAGGTTGATATTTTGATATCATTGGAAAGATGAGAGTTTTTTTCTTTAAAAATGAGGCCAAATTCATCAAATTCTAGGTGAAGTGATGTTTCGCTCTCAAACCACCTTAAAGAAAGACTGACCTAAAAGCGCTCAGCGCCAAGGTCGTTACGCCCAGGTCTTGACGCGCACTCGTCTAATGTAATCCGCCACATTGGATCGTATTCGTAGCAGCGGGAATTCAAAGTTTGTATGCTAATGAATTAATGGCATGCGTTAAATGAATCAATAAAAACGAGGTAAAGTAATGAAATTCACGAGATTAATAGGCGATTCTATGTTAATTGGGAATAAGTTCGGACTTCTGTTCCTTAAGTCTTCCGTTGGACTCCAGATTAATTGTCAATTAACGTCCGACTCCTAACTTTCCACACGGGCACGCGGGAAACACAAGAACGATGAACCACGAACCCTTGATAAACTTAGTCATGCAATCCGAGTTTCGGGTAGTGCAATGGAGACCATATTCGGATTTTATTTCTTTTTAATTTCAGCGTCTGCAAGAAGTATGAAGTAAATGTTGAAATATTAATGGCGCAAAAATAGTTATTTTAAAAAATTCTCAATAACTAAATAATTAGATCCACATAAGTCTCTAACTTGAGTCATTTTTTCACGCTGTCCGGTGAAAAGGCCTTCACAACAGATTTTTTTTGGCGATTCTGTAATAATTACTGCGGTGTGATATTTTTCATACACCCCCGCCCCCTTTTTTTTGCCAAATTTCCCTCTTTAGACAGTTTCCCCTCTGCGGACTGTTTACCCTCCGAACTTAGCCGAACTAGGACTTAGCGCTCATGACGGGGACGCGCCCCGCCTAACGACATGTGCGCCAACGACGGCCAAAATGCCTACGACTCCGAAATGCAGCGACTCCTGCCAGCAACTTCTGCCAAGCCTTCAGCCACGCCTTTTGCCGCGCCTTTGCCTCACCAGGTCCTGCATCGTTTATATAGCCCCTAAAGTGAGGAAGGATTCCAAAAATGCGGTCATTCTGACCAAGGCACAAAGGCTGTGATCCTGTATTCTGCGGTCGAAGCCAGAAAACAGTTCCAGGCGTTCCAATTGAAAACTGCCACCCCATCTATCACCCATCCCATTATTTCCTCCCCTCCCAAGGTTACCAATCGCCAACTTCCTAAGCTTACCCATTCCACCTCGTCCTGGGCGACAGACCCCCTCCTCAGCTGATTCATCCCTCAGTACGCCCTCTTTTGTAGTCGAGACGACGACCGAGTAACACCGTTGTGTGACCCTGCTGACTTTCAGTCATTTTTGTACTTAGAGAGAAGCTCAACCTCTCGTACTTGTATACTCTAATCATTTTCTGAGTGGAAACTCTCATAACGGTCGCCTGGAACTCGACCTGTGGGTAAATTACTTGTAACATGGTTGGTTTTATGTGTGAAATATATTGATAGTTCAGTTATTGATTGATAATACTTGCGAAACTATTTTCCTCATTTGTCTCACCCGAGCTTGGAAAGAGTTTGTTTTTACGGGCGTTATCGGCGAGCGAAACTATTCCCTTCGCCCGATAGCGCTTCAAGTAATAGATTATATTTTATAAATAGTTGAGAAACATAATACCTACACACCGTTAGTTTTTTGATAGAATCTAGAAGTTAGAAATTCCTAATTTTTACAATGTTCTCTCTCCGGAGCACACAGCCGTAATCTATCCCGTGTCAAACAGCTGACATTTTTAGGCAAATTTCTCGAAAAGTAGTTCGGCAAGGGGTTATTAATTTAATACCATTGGAGGGATGAGTTTTTTACTTAAAATCAGATCGAATTCATCAAATGCTAGGTGAATTAATTTATCGCTCTAACTACCTTTAAAACCATTCGGAGAGTCTCTAAACGTCACAGAGAAATGGGAATCCTAGTTTCGTTCCCTTACACCTCACTCGCTCGTTGCAATTCCTGGTGAGGGCGGCACTGAGTTACCATAGCGTAACATGAATGCGCGTAGGTAGGCTACGTTGGTAGGAACGATAGTTGTCTGAACCTGGCATCAACTCCCTCTATCGTATCCCCACGTCTTCGCCGACAATATTCGCGAATTGAGCAGGTGTGAGCAGCAGTCGAGCAGATATGTGCAAAGGCCCAGCAAGCAAAGGAAGTGAGTAGTGTGTTCCCAGATCCAGACGAACTTACACTCATGAAAAAAGTGTCACTTACTCTGACCCAACATCATTATTTTATCCGTAAATTTGCTGGATAGACCCTAAAACTAGATTCTTGCATAATCTTTCGCGGCTCATGGTGATCATATGATTAACGATCGGAGTATTGCCACGTTGGGTTAGTGGAGAGATCTTTCCGACGTTTCGTGACCATTCTTGGGGCGCAACAGCGGTTCTTTATAACGCGCGCGCTCGTGCTATCGATATAATTCAATTGTGCTCATAAGAGCGAAAACTTGATCGAAATTCTTTAAATTTTGTTAAGTGATTTAAATCACCAGTTTTAACCGATGGAACGCGTTCATAGGACCGTATCTGTAAGCTCGGATTGCTTACATTCTATAGCGGTTTGCATTTTGGGAGGTATTACTATATGATAAAATATTTTGGTTTGTTTGTAGCATATAAAGACCTCATAGGAATGAGCCAAATTGGAACACGTTGTCAGAACTGCACGCCTTTATTTTTAATCAAGATAAATATATCTAAATGATTTAATTATAGCACATGCCTTTTCGAGAAAGGCGATCTAGCAAATTATTTCAAACTATTTATATACGCGCCGATGAAACTACAACAATGGACATAAGCATGGGTTTTAGTATAATGTATGTTTGAATAATTAAAGAAGCTTTAGTTACACTTTATGCTTCCAACTCGGTAAAATATTGTCATAATTAAGCGTCTTTGATAGCCTCACAAAAACAAATAAATGAGCTTACTCAGCGAGGATGGACACCCGAGGAAAATACGAAATGAAATGTTGGAATGTAGCCGAAAAGGACCGTAATAATGGCCCAAAGCGCTTGATGTTTTTAAACTCGGGTAATGGATCCGCGCCTGCGTCGTAAAGTCTGGAATGCCTCGTTGGAAAACAAACGAAGATGCACATTTGGACCTCAGCCTTTCATGGGAGAGACACACCACGCAAATCTTTACGAGCACCTCCTCACTCAAGTCCCTCACCAGCTTCCCCACTCTCTCCAACATTATTCTGCGCCTTCCGTCTCCTGCCTACTCTTAACGGATATTCTTCCCCACCCCCTATACCCCTTTCACCCCTCTCTAAGGGATTCTCCCAAACGCCCCTTCCCCACACCCTGAACTCCAGCCTCAGTCCGCCCTCAAGCTGCTCCACTTCCTCACCAGCGACTCGTCTTCCTTCCTCTCCGACTTTCTAATAGCACCTCCGTACCTCCCGCGACCAGTTTGCCGGCAACCGGGAATTTCTTCCCGACCGCTTTCTCGGGAATCTTCACTTTTCCCGTTCGCGAATCCCAAGTGAAGTCGTTCGGGGGATTGGTAAAAAATTGCTCCATTAATCCAATAATACAACCGTCACGTAGTGAAAAATTAAACAAACACTGGGATTTGGCTGAGGAAATAAGAAAAATGTGGTAACAGGACGATGTTATTAACCTTCCAATTGCAATCTCATACAATAGCGGAAAGATAGAGACAGAAGCATGCATAAATAACATACAACCATTAACCATTACGCCACTGCAAAAGTTATACTAAGCACCTGTAATATTTTCACGTAATTTCTTTACCTACCAATAAATTAAAACATAACCTAATTAAATTAACACTCAATCGATGACCCTAATTCCTTTGGCATTGATACCCGGGATAGGTGAATGTTTTTCACCTTTGGCTGAGAAGTGTGGGAGAAAGAATGAAAATAACATAGTTTTTTATACATTTTACCATAATTATGCTAGGAGAGGGTACTCGTTGACATTCAACGGACAATGTGAATAAGTTATTCTGTTGACACCGGAGACAGTGAAATTCGCCGTGAAAAAATCGTTAATTTCACAGTGTCTTCATGGTGTCATTAACTTCGCACCGGTGCGCGTGACTGCGTGCACCACATCATCATTTGTGCAATCGCAATGATTGTAAATTTATTCTGTTGAATTGGATTAAAAGAGTATCCTTCCGACTTGACGTGCAAAATGCTTATACAACGTAGGATTCATTAACCTCAAAGGGAGAAGTTGGGGTGAAAGATACCACGACTAAAATCTTGCTTTTTGTCTCCGCATTGACCATTATATCTGCACCATAATGGCCTTTGGAATGAGAAATTTAATAAATAAATTATTGTGTGTAGTCACGGAAACACGATTTCCAAGTATTACTTTCCAATGGATCTACAAATGACGTGAATTCGGAAATCCTGCTAGCTCATCTAATAAGTCAGTTGTACTAAGGTTTGTCTCGTCATTTTTTCCTAGATCTGGTTGATATTCGTTAAGTTTCATCAAATTCTTTTACCAACTCTTCCACTGATACGTCCTTAATACTTTATTTTCTTATTGCGATTCAAGTAATGAAAAATAACACCATTCTCCTCTCAATAAGTCAATTCTTCTCAATAATTAACTTACCAGCTGTTAAATGAGATTAATTTTTTGCCATAAAACGCAAAACTACTCACTACTTCATTTGTTTCTCCGTTTACCGTCATAACTGTTGTCATATTAATTTATTGTTTTGACGATTCATGCACATTGAATGTAAAATATGATCTCGAGGCTTCTCGAAAATACGATTTCGAAATAATACCCAAATACGATATGATTTCCCAGTCTCATAACCCAAAGGTTACAAAATGCCAGAAATATGAAGACTCTGCTCACTAACTACTAACTAACCCTGCCCCCCTTCCCCTTATATCTAAAGCACCTCACTGTTCAATTAATTACTATTGACAATATAAAATGGATAAATATTTAAAAATTATAGCTTAAGGAATGTTTTGAAAATACAATTTCTCGTTCTCGATTCCCAAAAGTTCCAAAACGACAGGTATTTGGAAACTCTAACGAACAACCCCTTTACTGTTCCTTCCCCTATTAAATACATTCTTTTCTGTCACCATATACCCTTAAACAGGCAGTATGTATGTATTTTTTAAAAATTCTAAAGCTCCTCAAACGATTCCGAAAAAACACCATATGTATAGGGTTTCAGGTACGATAAATTCATTGGGCTAGATCCTATCTTCACAAAACTTCGTTAAGGGACCAAGTTTAAGATCAGGAGAGGTTTCCAAGTCAAATCATTAAGAGCATGGGGACCAGTGGGGACTTCAAGGTAGAGTATTTAATTATACGACTCTCAAATGTGATAAAATACACGTTAGAGAATGAGGCATACGTTGAGGACCAGAGAAGCACGCGATTGGTGGACTTGCGACAGCATAATTCTCAGCGAATAACCTTACGGAAAAAATACAATTCGATCGAAAATCAGTTTCCAGATACAATTAAATCATAGTCAAAATCTTTGGTATTTGAATAAAAATTTTTATTCTGGAAATTCTCGGGAAATACTTTTTACCATGCCTGAATCCCGAAGTTATAAAACGTCGGGAATTAGAAAACCCCTACTCTCGCAAACAACCCTATCCTATTCTTTCTCCTGTTAATTATATACGTCACCGATATACATATTAATAAATTCTGACGATCTATGCAATTTATGTAAAAATATGGTTTCGGGAATTCTCGGGAAAACGTTTCCCCCTACCTGATTCCCTTAGGCTCCAAAATGTCGGTATTTTGTAAACCCCTAGTTTCGCAAACAACCCATCTCCTGTCTTCCTTACCGTGCTCATCCTCCTCAAAACAGTCCCTTTCCCAGTTCCAACACCACGACCAATCCTCTCCCCCCTTACTCCACCGCACGCCCTGCCTCGGAGCATTTAATTCAACTAACTGCCCCTTCCCCCCTCCTCGCTCGTAGACCCCCTCCCTTCCCCCCCCCCCCTACCCTCTACCATCCTCCACCCACTCTAGCCCCGCACTTAATTTATCTCATACCACTTCACCCTTTTTTTATTCAGTTCCTTTTTTATCCCTGCAAAACTATAAATGAAATTTCCCTCCCCTTACCTTCCTTTTCTCCACTCCCCCTGGCCCACGTATACCACGTCCATGTAAACCATACCTCTCAATCCCCCCTCATTCATTAGCATCAGCCTCTGGCACATCTGCTTCCGCTGACTGAACCAACAACGAAGGGCTACTCACTACTCCACAGACTCCACCCTGGATAGATTTTTAATGACATTTTATGCCCTCGTACGAGCCGCGGGCGACGAAACGATTCAATTTGTTTAGCTATGATGATTTTCGATGCGTATGTGGTATACGGATTATTCAGTCACTCGAGCCCAGTCTCACAATAAGACACCATCGTGATGCATCAGATTTTTTCGGGAAAACCAAACCATTAAGTAGGTCGAAGGATTACCTTGACAACCATCAGCTTTTAAGTTAGGGAAAGGAAAACCCTTCACGCGAGACGCTATCGCTATAGGAATGGAACCGTTGACGGACGGTAATGTACGTAATCTGGATGTTGTTGTTTTGTTTTGTGATTACCGAGAATTTACACGGGTTAGCCGTTATTACATCCCTAAAAAGTTAACGTTTTTAAGCTGCGAAGGAGTAATTTAAAAACTTCGGATCTATATTTTCTGTTTTACGTTAAAGGTTTTTCAACGTTGACATTAGAAAATAAACTGTCTAAACTTTTTAATATCCCGTAATTGACTCAAATATTAAACGTAGCAATGATCAAATTTACTTATTTCAACTATGAACATTGACTCCGAAGCCCAATATCAACTGCATTAAAACAATAAATAAATAAATTATGCATGTTTCGAACTTGAAAGTGTCAGGCTTCACTTCGTAGAAGTTTAATGTTTGTATTCATGATTAATTAAAATATTTAGTACTTTTCTACAAAATTTGTAAAAATAATCAATTTTTCATAAATTTTGTTGAAGAGTAGGTACTCAGTATTTTAAATAATAAAATAAATACAAAAATATGTATGTTATCACAGATTCCAATGTACGACTGGTTGCGTCATAAGGCAACAAGGTCATCAGGTGATGTCGTGGCGTATGTGATGCACCTTATGATGTCGCCTAAGTGACGAAACAGGTCGTACGGTGAATTAATCCGTTAAAAAGGGGATTTTTTTAAAAACCATTAATTGTCACAAATTTAAGTCAGAAACAGTAGAATTCAGCCTTCATACTACAACACACGAGACACAAGGAATGATCCAGGCTAAACTAATTTCGATTTCCATGCATCAGAACTATACCAATACGATTATTGAGCCAGTGACAGAAATTACGTACTTTGGAGAAAAACCAACAGGCTAAAACGATATGCTAAAACAAAGGTGAAACAGATTATAACAGATTGAAACAGTGTAAAGAAAGATTACCGAGTATCAGGTACCGTAAACGAAATAATATGGACGAATAAACATACAGAAAACAAGCAAAAGCTAGAATATGTCAAACTCTAATTAGATCAATAACATCACTTGGAACTGCAGCTGGAGTGACGACGAAACACGCACACATAAATTATCAAAAAAAAACGAAATGAAGAACCACAGAAAAATACTTGGAAGAACAAGAAAAAGATCAAGAAATAACAATGTAAGAGAGGAATTCAAAGTAACACCGTTAAACACATGTTCTATAGAGCGAAGAAATACGTGGAATGACAGCATCAACAGAAAGGAAGACAGGATAGTGAATATTTCGAGATATCAGTGTCCCTGAAAGAAAAAGAAATGCACGATGACCAAGGAAGAAATGGAAATGGCGCATGTAAGGATAATGAATTGGTAAAGAACAGGATGAAATCCTACAAGAAGAAGAAGAAAAACTATATCAGCATAAGGTATCAATAAATGCAAACCGTGTAAAATAAGGGACTCGTGAGAACACAGGCAGGCCTCGAGGCACGCCACAAGCCAAAAACAAACCATCGGCAGAATAACAAGTGAGCTCCAGTTCCCGTCAAAAGAACGCCTTCAGAAGCGGAAAACGGGGCCCACTCCTCCACGGGAAACAAGAGGAGGTGGAATTCCGAAAGCAATCGCTTGGGATCGAGGGGATTGAGCCGTTTACATCCAGCCGGGCTTCTATCTGCGTTGAAAGAGGAAAACCTCGGGAAGAAACAGAATAAACTCGAGGGATGTCGATTCAAGGGCTCACTCAGGAGAGTAGAGAGGTAATCCACGGGGTGGCGGCTAGGTTTGCCCGGACTGTGGGTTAAAAAGGAGAGGAGAGGTAATGAGAGAAGTTTTTCCGACCATTTTCTGCAAGAAATTTAACACTACTGACAGTCATTCAATGATCTGAAGAGACTGCATGGTAGACGCTACAGTTTTCCTGGCACTCCAAGCTCTGACATCGGCGAGCTGTTTACTTTTTTAAATGATTTCGCTGGTGACATGCTTTACCCATTGAAAGTCAGTATTAAGGTACAAAACATGCATATTAGTCCACTAATATATTTTACTTAACGCTTTTTCCAGCCGTAGCAGCATATTACAGTGGCATTTCTATAGACTTGCCCCATTTGGACTTCAATTATCGCAGTAATTAGCTCATCATCAGTAGTCTTCGATCCGCAGACTGGTTTTCAGAAGCTCTCCATTCCACTCTCCTCTCTGCCAACTGAAAATGCTTCATTCCAACATGATTATTTACTTTGGCGTCCTTCATGATTCAATTAATGTATTCCGTTATCGGTCTTCCTCTATTATTGTTCCCATTTATTACCCCTTCCAATATTGTTTTCATTAGGCTGTTATGTCACAAAATGTGTCTTATAAGTTTGTCTTTCCCTCTTCGCAGTGTGTTCATTGTGCTCCTTTTCTCTTCAGCTCTTCGTAGGACTTCTTCGTTAGTATTTCTCTCAGCCCATTTAATCTTCACTATTTTTCGTTGCTCCTTCCACCACTGATGATCCTGAAGAGATTTCTTCAGAGAGAGAGAGGAAGGTTTCCATAGTAAAATGAAAATAAATAAACTTGGGGTATATTTCACACTTTTTTACTAAAAGAACCGACCGCGGTTTCAACGTCTAAGCGTCATTTTCAAGGTTCACAAAATTATGGACCAAAATTTTGTGAACCTTGAAAATGACGCTTAGACGTTGAAACCGCGGTCGGTTCTTTTAGTAAAAAAGTGTGATATATACCCCAAGTTGGTGATCCTGCTTTCCAGATAAAATTCTTTCACTTGCGCGAGTTTTTACTGCCCAAGTTTAACGGTGATTCTGTCTTCCTGATTTCTTCCTCAAACCTAAACTTCTGTTTTCTTAACGTTAATCTACAGGTTGTATTTCTTCATAGTTTTGTCCATGCAGTTCAGCATTCTCATCATATCTTCTTTCTTTTCAGCAAGAATGGCTAAGTCATCAGCAAAGTGTAGAATGCTGATTGTTTCTCCATTCTTACTTTTTTTAGTATTCTACCAGCTGATTGGTAGGCTCTTGGACAGTCCCCATTCTGCATCCCAATTTCATAGACATTGTCTCGCTTTCCCTCCTAAGGATGGCCCGTCATTAGATCCCTCTTAAATTCTTCATATCTTCTACCACCTCTTATTTCGTCCTGAATTCCTATCCTCTTCCTTCCTCTTCCACGCTTCCCCAGTGTTCTCCCCTCTATCACTCTCTTCAACATGCCCTCTCCTCTCAAAACCTCCTCCATCCAACTCTTCTGCCTTCTCCGAACCGCCGCCACAAGCTTCCTCTCCTCTCCAACCATATCCAATACCTCCTCGATCGTCTTCCTCGCCACCCAGCTCACCTTCTCCATCCTTCTCCAAACCCACATCTCGAATGCCTCAAGTCTACGCACATCCTCCCTTCGCAATGGTCAAGTTCCCGACCCATACAGTGCCACGCTCCATATTAGAGTTTTCATCAGCCTTTTCTTCACGTCTCTCCTCAGACCCCCCCTCATCAATTCCCTTCTCTTCGAAAATGCTTCTTTAGCCAGGGCAATTCTGCATCTGATGTCCCTACCACTAAACCCATTCCTCTCCAAAATACTACCCAGTAAACGAATATTGGATGTAAATATATTTATACAGTAGGTACTCTGTCCGTCGGAATGAACGTCAACCATTGGTCATTTGGTATTCTTTCGCTTAGAGGTGGCAAATACCGTCTTAATGCTTCTCTCTACCCACCTCCTTCTCCCATCAACACCGTCTACCCTAGCCTAAATAATACAACTCAGCAAACGCAAACTCTTGATAAAAAAATATGTTTTTTTCTCACCCATTTTTTAAGTCGCAGTAAAAAATACATTTTTAATAAACATTTAAAACGTTTCATTATTTCATAAGATTCCCTTTTCTAGGAAGATATGGAAGGAGAGAGAAAGTTAGGGAAGAATAGAAATGCGTTGAATCCATTCGGGAGATCGCTCGACCTCGCGAAAGCCTCGGCTACATTACCAGGAGGACTAAACTAAGTGAAATGGTAAATGAGGGCGCCCAATCCGTGAATTACATAATATCCGAGGTCACTCGAACGGGCTAGGGGGAGCGAAGGGACCAACTTCCGACGAATAACCCAGCGGCATGGTGAATAGGAGGATATAGGAATGCAGCAATAAATTCAAAAATTACAGAATTACCAATGTGAACGGAGAAAAAATAGTCAGTACTGCATGTCATTAAATAACCTTCGCCCAAGATGCGTTAAATAATAACGCGTTTGGTAATATTCCACACTATTTTTAATCTAGGAGTATTCCAGAATGTAAATATTGTTCTCCGATGTAACCGAATAAAATTTTCCGCGGTGCTGGAAATGTTTGCCGACGTAACTCAGAGATGAGCCCATGGAGCGTAAGTCTGGCAAAAGTGTTCTCCGTAACGCCCACACTGTCAACTAAATGAGGAACGATCTATAGAACCGAGAGAAGCGAAAAAATAATAATGACACTGCCGAACTGATAGCCACAAAAAATCCTTCTTTGCGCGCACCAATAGTGACTATAAAAAACAGAATCTGGAACAAAGACACTGAGTTTACCTATAATTCAACATTTTCCTCTCCCCCCTAATTTCCCCTTTCCATTACATGGCTGGTGCCCTAACATCCGCTGCTTAACTCCCCCACGGCGGCTCGCAGGGTAGTACGAATATGTAAGGGTGAGCATGGAACTGTAACGTTTGGTGCCTTTACTAAAGTGTGGGCCAACGCCGATGCAGTGCACCTCACTCTCCTTCATTCATTCACCTACCCATACTACTGTACAGTGTACAGCGAACGTTTTCTGAAGAAGAACTATTGCACTTTTACGCTTAAAATAACCCCCTCATACCTTGTGAGGTGAATATAAAAATAAACGGTATATTTTGAGTCACATAACTTCTGAATCGATATTCTAATGAAATTGTATGCACTGTCGAGCGGGTTGCTAGTGCGAGGAATTTGTTGAACTTCCTGAGGCTTAGCGGCGTCAGGCCTTTTTGTACAGCAGATAAATGTTTTTATATATTAATAAGAAATATCAGATTTACATTTCCTACCCATATGAGACATTTTAACTAGCCCAATAACTCTTTATCGGAGAATTTATTCTGTTTCTGCCTGATTATCGGATAAAAATTTTCAACATTGTCACTTTCAGGCAGGCCAGGGCATATATTATTTGATTTTGCTTAAATTTGGCATAATCAGCTAACACCCCAAAAAGGCAACTTTTCCGCCATGAGGCGTATGTAATTTCAAGAAAAAAATTAGAATCGATCCACCCTTCTGTATACTGTACTGTATGTGTATGTTACATATGCTTCTTCATGCAACTAACCTCAGTGGGCGGTATTCTTTCCAAAACTCTACCACTTAAAGGAGTACTACTGAGTCCCATGAATTCAAGATCACAATTTAACCTAAAAAAAAACTAGGGCAAACATTGAAAAACTGTCATTTATTGTCAAGCCTCAGCCATTGTATTCAGCGTTCCGAAGACGTGTGGTTAAAATTTTCGAGAAATAATGACCAATTAATTCGCGGAGAGGTAATGCGAAAGACAAAACTTTACGAACACTAATCCTAGAGGAATGACAACGGATTCAGCAGAGGTTTCCCTGAGCAAAGGCCACAGAAATATTCACAAAAGAGCAATTTAAAACCAATAATCGGAAAGTTAAACATTTTTGTTCAATTGAAACAAGTCAATCAAACAAGTCACAATGGGCTAATCGAAGCCTTGAATATTTTTAATTTTAGCAGTCATCTCGTGTTTAAAACACATTGAAGTTACCTGATCAATGTTTATGAGCTGTATTATCCCTAAATTGTAATCCCACGCGTCAACAGATGAGAAAGACATCAGAGGAAAAAATCACGCTATAATCAATCACGAAAAAATCAAGTTGAGAAACGGGGCGAGTGAAGCAACTTGCTCGGAAAGCGTGCAAGCGAAATCCGATGACGCATATGCACCTAATCTGCGAGGCCAGCGTTGAATCTTTTACCTGCAATAGCCAGGCACACTGATCGATCGTAATATGAAATCCTCACAGCGGCGAGGGTCACAAGAGTCGTGATAGATGACGGACGCTCGTGACTAACTAGAAGTAATGCATTTGAAACGCATGTTTGGAATGAATTCACGGAGTATATAACTTTTTTCAGTCCTAAACACTTGACGGGTAAGAATTAATGATATCAGAATATTTTTAATATTTTATCTCGAGAAATTGCTGCTTTAGGATACGTAGGTGCGTCGTATCGTGGAGGGCTCAAAAAGCCCGCATCTGAAAAAAATATTGCACACCGAAGCTATAGTAGTAGAGAACATATAATAGTAGAGAACACTATTTGCGATGCCTTCCGGACATCAACTATGTAGCGGTCACTAACGTCACAAAGTGAGTTATGTGTCCACGCTGTGAACGAGCAGTTCCATATATAACACTCAGAACACTTCCAAATTCTTTTTTATTTTCACAAATATTTTATAATGATTATTAATCATTGCTCATTCTTATTTTTGCTTTACTGTGACGTGCGCTGAGAACGACGTAAATACACCAGTCACTTCTTTGCTCATGAGTTGTGATGGAGATGGGTAATTGTTGGTTGTTTTGTGTGTGGAAATCGTATTAAAAAAGATTATTTTTGTCAAATGTTGAGAAAATAAATAATTGTTGACAGCAATAGAGTAACTGATTAATCCTCATTGCTGGATGACGTCAATTAATGACAGGCTAACAATTTCAAGCGGAAAATACAAAGAAACGAGAATAAATCACGAGGCAATGGACTTTCATTGGATATTCTGATACAAATACCAATCGGAAGGTTTATCCCAAATGATAGAACAACTTGCACTTTGCTCTAACGTGAGATAGGGTGACACAAACTGGAGAGAGGGGCAAATTTCTTTCCCAAAACCTCGGCTTCCCTAAATACCCGGCCGGCCATAAGACCATCGAGGAGATTGTTAAGGATGATATGTTAAAAATAAATTTGAATAAAAAGAAATTGATTTTGAAATCAAGAGCAGGTCTAGAATTAAAGTTTCGACCTACTGGTCTATCACATTCCTTTAACCATTGTTATTTGCTTAACAGGAGGGCACAAACGTTGAACAATTTAATTAATTGGGGAGTATGTAAACAGGAAATGGGCATAGTAGCAAAGGCATTTTAAGGAGAATAGCGCTAGCGAAGACGCGTTCAGCAATAAAAGGGATCTAAATACAGGGATCTCATTTAAGGACTTAAAGATAAGGTTGGCGTAGAATTTAATTTGAATTGTAGCGTTGCATGGGACAGAAACACGGACTGATAAAATAAGATAATAATAGGCTGTAGGCATTCGAGATAAGGATGTGGAGGAGGATGGAGAAGTGTGGAGGACGGTAAGGAAGAAAAACAAGCCAGTGCTTGGTATGGTGGGTGAGGAGAGAAAAATTCTTGAGGAGATGCAGAGTAAGCGGCTGGAGGAGGTAATGATGGGCAAGGGGACGCTGAGGACCGTGATAGAGGGGAGAATGTTGGGTAAGTGGGGAAAGGTAAGGAAGAGAATAGAATGAAGAAGGATAGGCCGTACTCTGATAAGAAGAAAAAACTGCAAAGATAGATAGGGCCCCTCGCATGTAAGTATCAAGAAGGTCTTTACTCACTTCCATTTAAATATATCATAACCGGTAGATTACTCTAACAACAATAAGAATCATGTCTGACAACTGAATTAGCACAATGCTTTCCCTATGGACAAAATTCTCGTAAATGGCTATCTCATTACAGCAAAAGGATTTTCAACTCAATAACATCTGGAGGGTTGAGTTGAAGCTTTCGTATCGATCATTTTTAGCGTTAAAATCGAGATCTACGTCACAGTCGAATGGAATGGAAGGGTTTAGTGGAATACATGTTGGTGACTACTCACCCCCTGCCATGTACCCTTGAGGGGGCTTGCAGGGTATTTTGTAGATGCAGATGAATACATTTGATAAATTTTCCAACAGAAAGTAACTTTATTAAACAGTAAAATTAAAACTTTAAGGATTAGACGACGTAATTTCTTGGATCAGGGAATTCTTATGCGATCGCAGACAAGACTAGTAGATTATATTGTTGTTGGGGGCCTTCGTCAGGAGCCCGGGCACTTATACCGTTGTTAGTCCATTGTGCCAACCCCATGTCCCAACTGAGGTGCTCTTGTCCCCTGTCTGCCACTTGCAGACAGGGGACAAGAGCACCTCGGTAGAGGTATGGAGGATTGGCCTCCCCCTGCCTCACCCCAGTACCAGTTATAGAGGATGTCCTCCCTCCAACCGGCCCGGTCTGGGTCTCCCTCCGGCCTCCCGGTATAGGTATGGAGGGAGTATCATCTCTCCATCCATGCCTGGTCGAGGTATGGAGGAGGGTCACCCATCCAACCACCGTCCGGGCCCAACGTTGCTTGACTTCGGTGTTCTGACGGGAACCGGTGTTTCAACTTGGCTTGGCCCTTGCCCCGATCGCCGGCAAAGTGTTGTTTTACTTATAAAAATGGGCGACAGATAATGTTGGAAAGATTCCCTCGGTAACAAGTCGGTAAAGACAGTGTTAAATATCATTCATTTACGGCATGCTTGTGAGATAACATCTCGTGACAAGCATTAGTGATTTATGCTAATGCATAATTAGTCGTACTTACACTAACTGTAGGGTTTAGTGGAATGAATTTTGGTGACTACTCACCCCCTCCCTGCCACATACCCTTGAGGTGGCTTGCAGGGTATTTTGTAGATGTAGCTGAATGTCCAAACCGAGCTCTTTTATAACTTTCTACCGTTTGATTTCCATCGTTTCTGATCGTTTTGGCGATATCCAAATCGAGTTAGCAACCGAATCTATTTCTCGATTCGGATCCGGACCCGGTAAGGCACTGACATAAACAGTTCTACACATCATAGAGAGTAATTGTATCAGGACCTAATTCACGTAAAGAAATTCTGATAGGTAGTGGGTGAACGCCAAGCGTGTGCGATGCTCCAACGAAGTTTTCCTCATCCACACTCTTCACACAACACGGATGGTTGCCCACCTGGCACATGGCAGATGTTGAGAGTTTGCGTATACCCAACCCAGGAGGAGTGGGTTAGTAAGCTCCCAGTAGGTATTTCTCGCTAGGCTACCCGGTAGCTATCGAGAGGAGGAAATGGATGGCGGAGGAATTATAGAGCGTTTCACATTTAGCTGAATGCATGGGCCTCATGGAGAGAGATGTTGCCAAACTTACGCTCCACGTGTTCACCTCTAGTATTCGTAGGTCATAATTTACACCAGCCCGCCAAATTTAGATAGGATACCTAAGAGAATTAAATTTTTATGTTGGAATACTCCTAAACGCGTAGTGCGCATACTGTTCAGAACGATTTAAATTTCAATGCTGCTCTTGGTAACATCGCACCACCGGCTATATGGAGACAGGAGATGACGGCATGGGCGTTATGGAGAACAACGTTAACAAAGTTACACTCCACGTGCTCTCATTTAGTCCAAGTAGGCAATAATTTCCATCACCGCGCTAAATTTAGGTAAGCTACCTTAGAGAATGATGTTTTCATGTTGAAAGACTCCTAAATGCGTATGATGTATACTGCACCGCAAGTTATCCATTTGCTGCAACTCTTGGCAACATCGCACCTCCAGTCTAATGGAAATTTACACAGGAAGTGACGCTATGGGCCATGTGGAGGACGATGTTGCCAAACTTACGCTCCACGTGCTTACCACAAGTCCTCAGAGGCAATAATTTCCAACACCCCGCTAAAATTAGGAAAGTTGCCTGAGAGAATACGTAATATTTTCATGTCGGAAGGCTGTTAGTCGTGCAGTGAGAATATTGCATTACATACGATGTCAATGCCACTGCTGCTCTTGCCAACATCGCAACTCCGACATTACGGAGATTAACACAGGAAATGAATCTCCATTAGAGCCCAATATTGTCACCTAAAAGTGTAACACCCAATGGACGTAGAGGGGTGTGGGAGTGGAGAGAATAAACGTGTATTGAGGAGGAGGAGGTTTATCCCAAGAATAGATACGGGAAGAAAAGGAGGAGGGAGAGAATTAACGGGGGAATAGAGGGAGTGAATTCGACGTCGGCAGATCTCCCCCCCCCCCTCCACAACCGTCTTGCTCCACCTCAACTCCTCACGCACGTGCACAAAGCGACCCCCATAGTTTGATGCTTCGGCTGATGTATTTATAACCACTCCAAATATTTCGCGGGCGGAGCAGATGAGGTGGTCTGTATGGTGGGTAGGGCTGTGGAGGCGGGCGGGAGGGGGGCAGCGGGATCGGGGGGCAGGCAGGCGGGGCGTCAAAGAAAGCGGCGGTGAGGAGAAAGATGGAGCGCAGCGCACCGGGCAGTGCAACGACGCTGAGAGACACGCGTCCGCGCATGCGCACAACGTGCCCTCCTCTCCGGATCTCCTCCTCAGCATCTTCTCCTTCTCTGCATCTCTCTCTCTCTACCCCCGGGGAGAACGAGAAAGATAAAAAAGGGAGGAGAGAATGAGCGCGCGGGGGCCATTGAGATGCATTTACTAGACGACGGAGAGGCGTGGGTCGCCGAGATACCACACGCAATAAGAGCGGCCGACTGTCTTTCCGCTTCCCGGCGCACGTGTTACGGCTTGTTTCATCCACATCTACCCCTTGAAGCGCCGCAAGGGCGTAAGGCAGGTGTTGCCAGGGTAGAAGTCATGAAAATTTGAGGGAATAGAGAAAAGGAATTGAAAGAGGGGAAGGAAGGAAGTGAAATCTTCCACTCTTATTAGAGCAGTATCAGAGCGTACAAATCAACCTCGAAAACAGCTAGGCAAGAACACGTTTTCGATGAGTCACCATACTATGGTTTTCATCAAGAGATCAAGATAAATTGTGATAAAAATGTGATTTGGGGAAACACGTCCACTTCTTTCAACAGCGAACTATATCCCTTGCTCCGTTCTTGCTGAAGGGAAAACATTACCACAATGCTTAAACGTCAAGGTATTAGAAAGGTAATACTGTAATTTACGGAATTGCTAAAAACCTCGTTAAGGTATAATACTTTTTATAATTTCTCCACTTTGTACCAGGACTGGACGTCATATTCTGTTTTTTTTTGCCAATATGAACCCGGTATAAATGTGATCGATATGAACACATCCTTTTTCCGGAATTGTATATTACGTTAACAAATACTTTTAGTATCTGCGCGCTATATATTATAACGTTAAAATAAATAAGAGGAAGGCCAACATCCTAGTGTGCATAAGAGAGAAGCTGAATGCAGAAGTCAACGAAGACGAGAGAAATTAGAGCAAGTACTTACTTCATCTACCTCGGAAGTACCATCACGTGGGATGGAAGAAATACAACGGATATCAAACAGAGAATAGCCCAGGCTATGAAAGCATTCATGATGAAAAGTCAACTACTGTGTTCAAGGAGCCAAGGAATACGAACGAGGACACACTATGAGAAAATATGCCTGAGGACCGTGGCACTCTATGGATCGGAAGCATGAAACTTTGGAAAAGCAGACCAGAAATCATTAGGAAATTTCGAAACCTGGTGTTGGAGATAGATACTAAAGATCAAATGGATGTGTAAAATAAGAAATGAAGAAGTATACAGAAGAGTAGAAGAAGAGGAAAGGAACACATGGAACACTAAACATAAATGAAGAGCCAGATGGATTGGACACATCCTGAGGCACTATGTCTTTGTGAACAATATAACAGAAGGAAAAATAGAGGGAGAAGTCCCGAGAGGAAGGTTAAGGGATAAATACATGGACCAAATAAAAAAGAAAGTACATAAGGAGTACTACTATGGAGTAAGAGAACTAGCATTGGATAAGAAAGGATGTATGGGATGCAGTAAATCTTAGGGTTGAATGACCAATGATGATGATGATATACGATAGCAGTGAGGTTCCAGGGAAAAACATGTATCTACTCTTAATTAGAACGATGCCCTGCAAGTATCGATACAAATCAAGACACCGATACACTCGCTACTTCTATTTAAGTCGACTTCGATATCTAAAGCCGCCTTTACCCTACCTTCTCTTCCGTCAACCCCTCAGGGCACTCCCTGTTCATTGCCAACCCTTCCGTCTGCAGTCACGCCGCTTACTCCGCTACATTAAGGAAACCATTATACATCCATCCCAACCTCGGGCTCGGCTCAGACATCCCCAGGTAACAGTTTATTTATCCTTCTAATAAGACACACGCTCGATAAACTCAAGAGTGGAGCGTGTCGGAGTCGGGAGAGTCTCGTTGTCTTATTCACAAGTTGAGCATTACGCATATTGTATGATTTATTTCTCACATTTAAGTAGATTACACGACCAAAGATTCCCTCTCGAACTCAAAAATAATTTATTCATGTGTATATGCGTCAACCGCATACATTAATGATTGCCTTTCAAAATTGCATAAAAATTTGAAAAGGTCTCGTAGTCCAAAACGGCATCCCGATGGCTTGACGTCACCACACGGCATTACTTCTCTAATCTACGTGTATTTCAACGTGAATTAATAAATCAATCGTCTTCCGAAAAGTAAATTAAAAAGATAATCTCGTCAAGTTACGATAAACAAGCCTAACTTCACCAGGAAATACATCTATTTACCGGAAGTGACACCGTTCCGTGACGTCATCCCCCGGCTTCCCGATGACGAAGTGTTTCCACGCTGCCAAGCGCACGTACTTTTCGAGAAGAAATATTTCATTAACACATCATTTTCATCCGATAAAACTCACGCTCTGTATATACAGGAATTCGTACTTCAATTACAAATAGTTTTTAAAAATAATGTAAGTTGTCCATTGATGATAAGCGTTGGAAATATTGGTGGAGGTAAAAAAATATCAATCACAACGATTAGTTATGTGGAATTATTCATGGAATTCAATGATGTGAAGAAATATTTCGATGGAAATGAAATAGGAAAATGGCAGAAGCCATTCCTTTCAGTAATCTTTTATATCTTTCCATTGTGATAGGAGTAGGTAATCGAGGATGCATTTTGCCTGGAGTGTCCCTCCCCTCCCTTGTAGTCCGTAAACAGATACACAACACGGAACCCGAGATCTCGAGCATGGAAACCTAGGGAGGGAACACTGCAGCGTACCGAAGTCGCCTGTCCCATCCCCTAAACCTTTATGCACCCTTGTTGCACCAAACCACTGTGCCTACCGTAGTGCCTCCTTTACTCTCCAGCATCTGACTTCTTGACGGCTCACTATGTGATGGAAACATAATCAGCGCAAAATACGGTCAATCTTGCCAAAATAAATCATTAGATTGCACACCACCAGAAGCTGCAGCTTCACTAATGCGGCAGCAACTAAAAGAAGCTTCGCATGCCCGCCAACACAGTAGCCAAAGCGATCGCAGGAATGTAGTACTACTGCCGGCGCCGAAAGTATGCGACTTCGAGTTTGACACTCATTATCCAGAGAACATCTGGGCAGATTTTTAGGAAATAGATATTGGAATTTGGCTTATGTTACTCCATGTCCAATGATTACAATTTAAAAAATTGTAAGTTAATTAAAATATTCAACAAATATTTCAGTTCAATTTACGAAACTGTTAAAAGTTTTTTTCCTGGATATTGAAATAAAAAATAACACATGCAAATATCGTGATTTCGATATCCTTTAAATTATGCCATATATTTTTTTAAATCTTCGTCAGTGTCTTGCTCAATTATTATGGATCTGGGGGCTATTACGAACTGCTCACTACATGCGGGGAAACACCGCAGGCATAGTTGCTCCGTCGGAAATTGCTCTCACCGCCTGATTCGATTACGAACGGGTCTCGAACGGTGTCATACGACGCCAAGGGATCGGAGTTTCACTGCTGACAGAAGTCCTGCCTTTGAAATCCCGCCTGCCTTTATTTTCAGCATGGCGGAGGTTAGTTTACATTCCTTCGCTAGAGCTGACGATTGTAAAACATCATATCCAACGTCAGGGAAATATAAGCGTTCTAATTATTTATTATTAGGATAGCTAAGTAAACACTCAATGTGAAAGTTGCTTAATTGGACGTCAAAAGTTATATTGTTTAATCGTAATATCAAATCGTAATGACGATACGAAAAGGCTATGCGTGATAATGGAAACTATTAATGGTAAGTACTGGTCACCGAGTTGTGTTAATTTCTACGGTAAAATATTTCTGTTTTAAGATGTTTGCGATGGATACTCATACTCTTTCTTTTCCCGGACTCAGTTCTCGGCAACATTATGCCGGGTCCACTTCGTCGCTTGGAACTGCCCGGTTATTATTACCCGTGTTACCACAGTTACGAAGGACTACTTGAATATCAGCAACGCTTATGCCAATATATTAGAATATTTAATGCGATAAACTACAGCCCTTCCGAGTGAACTCGTGTGCTAACTGATTGTTATTAATCCCATGGTGTGCTGAGTGGGATACTCAGTGATTTGTCATAATTCTATGCATATATGTTAGAGCAAATGAGCTGTCTGGACGTTTCCTCAAAGCTGTATGGTGCTCGTCAGTCTTTTGGATTTCCTGTTTAACGATCTTACCCACTTCAGAGTGTACATTCCTACCAGCTATTTTGCTTGACATGCTCGGAAGTACTTGATGCTTAAACTCATTTTGTTTGTAATTTGTGTTGGATGGAATCGGCCTTAGAGTTTTGTTTTTGTGAGTTTACCTATGTTCCTAAGGATTCTCGGATATGATATTTCTGTGAGATGTGCTACACATAATTGTCTGCTCCTTAGCTATGTACTAGTTTGTATCCTCAGAGATCTTCTTAATGACTTTGGTGGGCAGTGCATATTATCTGTGCTCGTTATTCTGACTTTGAGACGATTTTTATTTTAGCCACTTCGGAACTTCAAGAATTATCAAAACTTTAATTATTGAAATAGTTTTTAATTTGAAGGCATTGATGTGTAAAATGTGACTATAACCCATACCGTCGAAAGTAGTTGAATAAACTTTCTTCTTTATTAACTGTGCTTCATATCCAACCTGTGTTTCATATCCATCACCAATTTTCTTCAGAGCTTAAGGCGTGTTCTTTGAGGTTTTCTTTCAGGACACTTTTTTGCGCGGGAACGAGGGCGTCGATTCCACCCACGAGGTAAGGACGGAACGCCGGCGTCGGGGACATACCTTCGCCGGGAGAGCACGGGGGATGGCCGGGAGGGATGGCGGACGAAGGGAAGCCCGCACAGCTTGGAGCACGGAAACACAAAACTTCTACTGGAGCACAGGAATAGCACAGATTTGTCGGAATTGATGACGGTGGTGATGGATGGGGACTTATGGATGCACATACGAAGATAACTCACGTTGAAGCAAAAGGAACCAGTAAAAGGCACGAAAGAAGAAGACAGGCAAACACACGTGCGCCAGCGGGGGCGGTCATCTTGAATATGCCCCTGTCACTTAGGCTGTGGCGGCGGCCACCTACCCCTGTCACTTAGGCTGCGACGAGGTAGAGGATACATGTGCGGTGTTCCAGGAGACAGGAAGCATAAGGTCACCCATTTGTTCTATATGGATGACCTGAAGCTTTATTCTTCTAATGCGAAAGACCTTCGCACTGCCCTGGACACCGTACTGGAATAGAGTGAGGCTATAGGGATGGAGTTCGGATTGAACAAGTGTGCTTCCATCCACTAGGCGAGAGGAAGATTTTCGGAGATCAAGGAAGATGTGCAACTTGTTGACGGGAGCGTCATTCGTCACCTCGAGGACAATCATAGCTATGAATATCTCGGCGTCCCGCAGCGCCGAATTCAGGAGGTTGCAGCAGTGAAGGAAAGGCCCACCGCAAAATACAGGCAGACTCTCAGGAACATCTGAAGTTCTGAGCTGTCTAGCAAGAACAAGGTTCTTGCCACGAACATGTTCGCGGTTCCTACACTGCTGTATACCTTCAGATGCATGAAGTGGAACGTCAACGAGTTGCAGAACCTCGATCGACGCCAGGAGGGCTATTACGGAACCGCGAGTCACCGGCGACAACTAGCATTTCGGCGGCTCAGGCTGAGTTCTCACCCTGAGCGATTACGGATCTTGAGTCGCCGGCCGTATGGTGACTCGGAGTCGCCGGTGACTCAGCTCTCACCGCGAGCGATTACGGAACACCGTTTTGTCGCCTTCGGCGACTAAATAGTCGCTTCCCCATGTTACCCTCGACGAAGGTGCTCACTCGTCGAGTCGCCGGCTTGATTCCGATTCGCTTGGCGATAGTCTGCTGTTTAAAGATGTCTTCCGTCCATATTGTCTGTTGTTTACGTAGGAATATAGAGATGATAAGCCATGGATTTAGGTTAAAATGACGAATTGCCGGTGAAGTAGAGTTGATTCCGAGGAATAAATTTATCCGAGTTCATCGGTACCCTGTTCTTCTCACGTGTGTTTTGATTACGCGAGTGCAGTGCGTAATACCTAATGTGTTCTATTGTATTCATTTCGCCGCTATCCATCGATGTGTTTAATCAGTTATTCGTGCAACCATGGTGATACTTAGTGATATTTACCTACAGTGAATATTGTAACAATGTAGATTCATTGTTTGATTAAAAATCATAGTGGTGTTGCGTTATCTTTCGGTTGTGATTTGGATAGTGGCAATGTTTTATCGCGAAGTTGTTTTAGCAGAAGCTTTATTGTGATTAAACTGTGATGAAATTGGCTCGAATAATATGTCTATGTTATTCATTTTGCTACCCTTTAGCTCTAGCGTACTTGATTTTGGTTACTATTCCTAAACAATGGATTTGTTGTTTGGAAGATTGTGTTGTTTGCTTTCGAATCAACTCTTGATTCTGTCGACAAGTTCGTTGGCTGTAGAATGTATGCCCATTATCTTCGTTCTATGGACGTCGTGAGTCATGATTTGCTAGTGAAGGGTTAGTGCAAGTGGTGGGTAAAATCGTGTTGATGTGAATGAAGTTCTATAAACGGAGACATATAATTAGTAGTATGTTATTGATGTGCTCCTCCATGCTATTGATGCAAGTGATTGGGATCGGTATTTGATACTTTTTAATGTATCATTGGCATATTTTTATCAGAAAAGTGACACAAATAAATTTGTCAAGTATTATTGTTTTTCTTACATTTACCTCGATCCTCAACGATCATAGTTACTTTACCTTACCTCAATTGATACCTTACCTCAATTAGTTTCATGTGTAAAATAAATCAGGGATTGTAATCGACGAATAAAGGAATAATAGTCGTACAATATGGTACAATAAATATCAGATTTATAGAATTAATGTTTTGAATTGTAAAATACCCTTTCCTTTGGCATTTACTTGCCCTCCAGATCCATATTTAGAGGTGGATATATATTCTACTACTACTGAATCAATGTAAACGTAATTTTTTCTTTAATATAACAACTCGGTGCTTTATTTTTCTTAATTTTTTTACTTGGGCCTATTCCGTCAATACCTAGTATAATTCACATTTCTGGCCAAAATGCGCCAGCTCAGTAGGCAGCAAGCAAGTCTGCAGTGAAAGGCAAGGAAGCTTAAAAGGAGAGTCAATTAAATACATCAAGTAGT
The DNA here is from genome assembly GCA_963573305.1 of Pyrrhosoma nymphula. Classification (NCBI taxonomy): domain Eukaryota; kingdom Metazoa; phylum Arthropoda; class Insecta; order Odonata; family Coenagrionidae; genus Pyrrhosoma; species Pyrrhosoma nymphula. The sequence continues at coordinate 1,244,825 of OY754339.1, read as the reverse complement.
TACCTGTATATTGCAAAGTCATTGTATAGAACGCATTTAATAAGCGGGATAAATGGTCACTGCCTTATGCTGAGCATGTTTCACATCACACATATGTGGTGAAAATGTTTTAAGTGAAAAGCATATGCTGAAAACAAATTGTGCTGCTGTGGAATAAAGTACTTAGGGAGGTAGTATACTATACTATAGTTGCCGAATTATTTCCCATTGGTATATTACCGTTTCATTCAAGCATTTTTGGCTAGCTCATGAGTGAAAATGATTGAAGCTCACACGTTGGATATTTTCGAGTTATTATCGTATCCATTGGTGCCCTTATTAGTTCCTAAATTATTATTTCAAGCTATTTATAAGTTGCTTCTATCGGCCACGAATTAGGTACTATCAATTTTGACCGCTTCGAATGAAAATCCACTAATTCCTGCAAATTCTCGTACCTAACATCCGAGCATCAATTTTATTGCATTGAAATATGCACAAAATATTGTACATATCTGTGGAAGTACTATTTACTATATAGCTAAGTGACGATATCACATTATACTCTTAATTTTCAAGTCGTCTGCTGCACCACGTGACTTGTAACAAGGCTGCTTATTGGCTCTGAAAACTGTACTGGAGATTCTCATGCACTCAGAAGTCGCCCGTCAAGTCGCTAGCAAGATACGAGTCACACCCTGTTCCGTAATCGCAGTGGCGACTTGCGAGTGGCAAGTTCGAGTGAGTGACGAGTGAGTCGCCCAAGATACGTAATAGCCCTCCAGGTCAGCGTATCTAGCTCGGCACAACGCGGCCCTGCGCGTGTTATACTTTCACCTTCGACACCATTATGGCATCGACGAAACACTTGTGCTGCCCTATGCCCCTGGAGATATTGAGTCCGTCGTGGAAAACGATAAATGGTGGAATTACTCCTTCTCCACCACCAGGCAGTTGGAAGCGACCAAGACTGATATCGTTCTCCTCGACCACCTCACACGCTCCATGTTCGTGATCGAGTTTTCGGCTCTTGCTGAAACTAACATGGATGCGAAGGAGGTGGAAAAACGGACAAAATATCAAGACCTGCTTTTCGAACTTCGACAGATGAACCCCGAACACTCTGTAAAACTAGTGGTCCTCATCGTAGGTGTGCTCGGTGGAGTCAAGGGCTCGCTGCTTAATAACTTCAAGTGCATTTCGTCCTGCGTGGCACAGGCAGAATCACTAGTTGCACGCATGCAGAAGGCAGTCATCCTGGGGTCACTCTGTCTACTGCGTACGTATGACCCAACAGTAGCGTAGCCACTCATCCGATGGGCGTCGGACGTGGCAACGATTACTGCCCTATCCCTCTCGAGTCTCCGGCCATTATGACGGCAATGAAACCTGATACTTGCCGGGGACTCGGGAGGGAAGTGTTACAACTGTAACAAATAATATATAATATATAAAAAATACTTTTTTTTAAACCACGCCTATATTCTAGCGTACAAAAAAGTAAAAAAAAACTTTTTTAGTTTTAAACGAATCTTTTAATCGTTTGTGCTTTTTAGTATTTATGTTAATTGAGCTACGGTTCTTTTAAATTTAAAATAATATCATTTCTTCACACTACCAATGCTAAAATGATGGTTGCAATGAATTGCAACAGCGCTGACTGCGAGAAGTCAATGTGATGCGGGTTGCGTCATGTTAGGATAAACCAATATAAAATTTAAACTATTTAATTTTAGTAGATTTACTAGGTAATTAGTGAATTTAACCACTGGCTCATGTATTGTCATCAAGATTAAGTAAGTGTACCAAAGTTCAACTCGATTGAAAACAGGGAAATAGGTTTGATTTGGATTACAAGATTCCATCCAGACAAACAACGAACAGTGCAAATTGAAACAAGCGTGGTAGAAATAAGGGGCAATTCTTCTGTTCACTAATGAGAGAAATATCCACATCTGAACCATAGAAACATCTTGCGCATTACTAATTACAATGCGTTAGAAGTATAACAAACTAGAGCCCACACAATGCACCACAAATATTACATTGCCTTAGCAAAAGAGGGCACTGTACAGTGTACCAGTGTACAGTGTACACTGGTAATCAAGGTATAGCCAGTAATTTACGCCTTAACATCGTTCGAAATCGTTCGGAACTCACGATAACAGTCTAAAGGGGGTTTTACACGTGGAAGTTCTCTTCCATGGTATCCTCGAGTTAAGCAATATCTCAACTCGTATCTTTACTCACAGAACATCGTTCTGCTTACACTTTGCTTCCAGCTTCTCAACGATAGAAATAATGAGAAGTATCAGTGGGAATCAACCGCTTCAGCTAAGCGTGTTCACTCCTCCTCCACCGAATTAATTAGCTTTATAGATTTGTGTTCCCCGCTTGGAACAATGCGATAAAGATTTAACCGAGTGTTACGGCGGAATCGATACTCCGCGAGGAAGAGATACAGGTTATTTATCTTCGTATAAGATCGAACCGTGGTCGATGGTGCATCGATTGCTATCCCGATCTAACCCTAGCGCATCGAAACCCGTACAATCATATCGAAGTGCTACTTGCAAGTGACCACTGAAATATAGTACAGTATTTCATGAGCGGAAGCTATATGCCCTTAGCAAGCAATATAGAAGGCTATTTATCTTCACATAAGATCTAACCGTGGTCGATAGTCCGATTACAATACCGATCGATCTCTACCCCATCGAAATCCGTGCTTACATACCTAAGTGCTACTTGCAAGCGACCACCTACAGTCAACTCCCCTGAGTGGATCTGCATTTAGAACCCTTCCAGAAGAACATACAGTCCCACTTAGGACCCTGAACCCCCCCCCCCCCTTTACCCGTCCCAACCCACCCTGAATTCGCACTCCAATTTTCAACGAGGCTAACGAGACTGCAATGACCCGAGCAACGGTTCGCGAGCCTTTCATTTCTTCCACTCTTTGAGGCCCGACGACTCTCTTCCACCCCAATTTCATTTCAATACACTTCCCCTCTCACCACTTCCCTTTCGCCCCGGGGCCTCCCGTCCACTCCCGCCCAAAGCGCACCCGACCGTTTCCCACTCTCGGCCGTCTCGGCCCTCGAAATCAAATACCCAAGTACCAACTATCTCGCCCTTTCAATCTAACCAGCCGGCCAAGGCCCTTCTCCAAGCGATACACCGCCCACCCTACGCCAATATCCATCCCTACCACCCCACCCACGCGCACAAGCTTCCCCATCGCCCTCGCCACTTCCAATCCAAAACCTCTTTATCCCTTTCGTCCCTCCAGGACAGTTCCTCACGCCCAAGATGTTTCAGATCGGAAAGATACGTACGATTTTGTTGCGTTGATCTTTTTAGGTTCGGTTTCATTTGCTGCGTTGATCCTTTTTGGGTCCGAGCCGATAGTTAACAATCACAATGGCGTAACCTCTCCTCTAATATCATATTAACTGTATGTTGAGTCTTTGCTCATTACACCAGACAAGTTAGGTAAGTTGATAATAGCGTCATCGATGTGAAAACATATTAACTTCGATTTCCATACCGAGAAAATGTTTAACCACAGATTATAAAGCCTTCGATTAGACTTCGAGAAAAAAGGATGAAAATATATCTTATGCAATTACAATAAAAGTTTGGAGAATAGACAATCAATTTGTATTAGTATCTCCACCTAAACTTGAAGGTACTGAATCGGATTTGTCACACAACGTTTCACCTTTCACATTTACACCCAAGCCTACAATAAAAACTAAGATGCGAATCACTATCAGAAAATCGGATAAAATTCAAGAAAAAGTTTTTATTGGGGGATCGCTTCGACTGTGTGAGTGAAAGCAAGTACTGAATTACAACCTTTCCGTGGCACTGCTTAAAAGAAATATTGCTTTCACTGTATAAAATCCCTAGCTATTAGCTGAAAATGATTAAGAAACAAATTGTGCTGGTTATTCGAAGATAGTATGTTTCATTAATACTTTTCTCAGGCCAAATGGGCTGATTGCAGCGCTATTTCTATTGAACCAACGCAATTTGACCTCAGTTCCCGTAGTTATTTCCAAATGCCTAAAAATTAAGATGGATTGCTGATATTTCTTCAACATTCAATTCCCTAGGAGTACTTGCTTCTTTAAACAGTTTCTCAGAAAAATAACACCTATATTAGATAGAGAAATATTATATTTACCCATGTTTAATATATTCTCGCATTTGACACCATGCAATTTCAAATCAAGGTAGTTGAGCTCTACGGCCTCTATAGGTTAACCAGATAAGAAATTTCTCCAATGGCCGTAAAATATATGCACCACTCGTCAAAAATCAAACACTTACTGTGTTGGTTTGCGGGAATGGGGACTCCGCAACAGGGACCAACCACAGCCTCTCCACCAGAATACCCTCCTGTGGTAGTTTACGGGAAAGTTATTTCCTCACCAGGGACCACCACAGACACACACACAACCCAAATGGAATCCTTTGTAAGGCTAATGGGACCCCACTAAGGATTCCTGGGTTATAACCTGGGATCCTTCGCAGAGCTGAAGTGACTCTACTAAGGCTGCCAAGTTATTAACACAGCCGCACACGCAATCACACAAAACACTCACTCACACACATAATAGGGCCCCAAATTTATGGGAGAACAGCTCAAAAAGAGCGTGGTCAAATAGAACAGAAACAACAAACAGGGAACGAGGGTGAAATTCGCTGACCACTACACTAACCCGTAGCCCCCATAGTTAACTTCATATTTTTACGTTATATCCTTGGGTTTATTGTTAACTGGCCTTAGGTTTCGCTATTCTCTAAGGTTATTATGTTCATGTCATCAAAGTTTACGACCACAGTAAAATCCATTGATAAATGTGCACCATTATGGCCGGGACCAAAGCAATTTTGTTCAAAATTACAAGGATAAGGGATACAAATACCTTACTATTGTGTATATAATATCGCCACTCACAGACCTGATGAAGATTTATAAATAAATCGAAATGTTGGCAACGGCGTCCACTTATTCTTGACCAATCCCTCAAAAACCAGCCTTTGTCAATGGTTATTGTGTTCTTACGTTCATCTTGAACCGACCTTTACAGCCCTTCACTTGCCCTCAAACTCTATATCCTTGGCCTAGGAAACAAACTCTCCCTTCCATCCATCGAATGATGACTCGGGACCCCAGAGGAACCTCCGTCCAAACAATCAATGACCAACTCTCAACCAGCCACGGGCCATCGCTCCGACCCTACTCGCGAAGAGCGAGCCCTTCGTGCGTACGGTATCCACAGCGGAACGAGAGGGCGAGAAGGATAAGGGCTGTGGAGGGGAAGGAAGGTCGGCTGAAGACAAAAGGGTCCACTAAACATTCCCTTTACGCATTTCTCCCCTGGTCTAATAGAATGGGAAATTATTTATCGAATGTGAGGAGAAAAATCCCAACAGAGCTGGCGTGAGAAAAGTTTTACGGGCACGAGAAGACGGCGAGCGAGTTTATGAAACCCAGCTGTGGTGCCGTGCAAGGAGGTTAAAATGAAATGGAGAGGGAATGACCGTGAACGCTCATGGGCGAAAGTGAAGCAAGAATAGGGGTGCTTGGGAAGGATTTTGTGCTGAGTAGGTGTTGCCAAACCAGCCACAAAACATCGCCTTGCCTGTGGTTTTTAACTTAGATTTGACGAAAATCGAACGCGACCGCAGTACACGTAAGCCAGAGGAAGGTCTAAACTGTGCCGACTGCAATGGCGGAATCGGCTTCAAGAATCAAGTGGTATGTCGCCTCCATTTCTTTTCTAACCTCCTTGGTGCCGTACACGAGAAAAACCACTGCTGTCCTTCGATATTTGGCCAGGCTTCTCATGATCTAAGGGTAAACCTTTGCAAAACTCTTACAGGAAACAATACCATCATAGCATTACGTGCCATATTGCTATGTTCATGCTTGGAAGATAATTACTGCCTAGCGGTGATTATCTGAACTCATAAGGACGATTATCCTAGTTACGATGAGTTGGTCTGATGACATAACCCCTTCAGTACTATCGGGACACATTTGTTGAAGTGAATTTCTATGTTGTAAACGAACGAATATTTACAGAAAATAAACTTATGTTATTTTAAACACGCAAAGAAAAAAATCATTCTTGAAAGGGTAAAGGAGGTTATACCGAGACAGCCACTCAAAACATATACTTAATTCTACCTTTTCACTTGCATTAAAAATTCTGCGTTTATTGATGAAATTCCTAATCTTCTAAGAAAACAAAATTAAGGCAAAAAATATGCCGATTAGTCGACGAATATATTTTTAAGAAAACTGTTCCCAGCCTAATGATCCGACTGATTGACGATATTATTAGCTAACAACTCAAAAACTAGGTAGGATTGGGGCCTTAATTTTATCAACAATCAATTCTCCGAGAAAATGCGCTTCTTATAACGTTTTCTGCAAAAATGGCGTTTATATGAGATGGAAACAATCTTATTTCCCCATGTTGCCCCATTTTCACATTTAACACCCTGTAACTCCAAGATAAAGTCAAGAAAAAAGGCGTGGACAAGAAGAATACTGTTATTCATATGAAAGAGGGGACACACCTTTCGATAAGTAGCGCCAGCATTAATAAAAATTGTATTTAAGTCATTCTACAGTGCAACCGCCGTAAGTCCTCGCTCCCCATCCCGTGTTACCGTGTTCGAATCTCGATAGATTTAGAAAATGTTTTAGTGAAAAAACGACAACATGGGTGCTAAGTGAAGAGCACTTAATGTAAAATACTCTTCACACGTTTGGGACGCTAAACTGTGGACTCATTTGCGCAATTCGTTGACAGCAGGCTAATGCCGACGCTGGGTTTCTATCCACTTTCCATCCTTTAATTCCATTCCCCAAACAATCCTTACCTCATCAACTACGTTACCTTACCTTACCAACCTATCTGCCTTGCCTATTGTCGCATACGACGTAAGCTGTCAGTCGCCTCCTCAAATAGCCAAATAAACAATCGGCTTTACGAATCGGTGAATTTATGCGCAAAAATCATAATCACAGAAAAATAATTATTTTTTTCCTAAAATTCGCCACTTTCACATCACTTCCGCCAGCAGACTGACACTAGGCCAAGATCGGAATGAATTCGGAAGAGGGAAAACGATTATTTTCCCAATCAAAATTATCATTCACCTGAATTAGGAGCCATAAATGAAGTGAAAGGGACCAAAGTTTTTCACGAAAAACTATTTTTTAATGATAAAAATATCACAATACGCATGCTTTGAGAAAAAGTTTCCAATAATAAAAAGAATCTAAGTAAACCATTAATTTTTTGCAAAAAATATTTGTTCAATTAACATTACACATAAACTCCGTCAGGAAATATATACTCCTGAGTACATTACGAAAATTGAAGCTTTGAAATCGAGAATTTTCAAACATGCCTACATGGCAAGCCGTAGAAAACGTTTGAGACTACGTTACATGAAGTTAAAATTTTAAGTAAAAGTTTAGATCGCTCCCTTCAAAGGAACTGTCTTTTTTCTGGCCCTTCCATCAATTACATTTTCATCTCATTTATAACAGTGAGACGACATGTTGAGAGAGATACCGCGTCAGTCAGACTTGCAATTTCCCATAGTGGCGGGGCCTCCTCGTTCATAACGCAACCCTTGTTCCAGCTAGACGACTGACCATCATCCGTCATATCCAAAGAGACTTTTGTTCATGGCAGGAGCAGAGCAAGAAACACCTCGCATGACCCAACAAACACCAACTACCTTCATTCTTAACAAAGCCACGAGGTATTCCAGTAAAGTAATGATCCTTTTTATCGATGATACTCTTGTAAGATAAAAATATTATTATTTGAAAAAGAAAGACCCAAACGTTACCAGCGTAGATAACGACGCTGCTTACGGCAAGCGATGCATTACACTTTACATAGGAAAGTATGAAAAAGGTGCTAGGGGCGACGAGTAATACCAAAAACAAAGAGGATGTACTCACAAAATCCTGAGTTTTGTATCAGGTGTATGTATCAGCTATTAATCTTGAAAGGAACTTACCTGAAATAAAAAATAAGCAAGTATTAAAAACAGTTAGTGAAAATCAATAAAAAATGCTCAAAAAGTCTCAAAATAGTAATACAATGCAAAATAGTAGATTACACTGAACGAACATTTGTTCACTGCTAATAAAACGAAAGATTTGAAACGGAATCTTGGCAAACTATTTATAACCACTCGTAATATATTAAGGGAAATAATAGGCACAGCGGGCTATCTTCACATAACGTGAATCACCACTTTTCGATGAATGATTTTAAAAGCATTTTCCCTATTATTGTACGTATTTATTAAAATGTAGAGTCATACTCAATAACAGTCACTTTTTAAAATGCAGCCAATAAAATTAACTGCACCATATTCGCTCATTAAAGTCCATTTTATGAATAATAAAAATACTAAACCGTTTTTAAACTAATAATATTCAGAAAAAAAAGTTTCGGGCGTGACATCACTGTTTTCTTCCTATCAACTTACACGATAATCATTTCAAAGCAAAAAATAATATTTAGGACTCAATCATGGAATAAATATATACATTTAGTAATTACAACCATATAAAATGCCTTGATGCAAACAACCATCAAATACATAACATGACATTGCTCCGGAGTGGGTATAACATAAAAAGATAAATGAAAATAAAATACATTTACGCCACCATACCGATAATTAAATAAAATGGGAAACTAAAAAATGCTCACTAGCCATTATCTTCCTCCAAATTGAACATGCACAGTGTGTGGCCACCAAAAGGTACAGAAGGAATCATTGCTATCCAAGGTAAAATCTTTAATGACTTAATCAATGCTCACTAATCAGGCTTCACATATTTCACCTTTCCTTATGTCAACCAAAATCTCAATTTCCTTCCTAGCCACCTTCAACCTAGCCAACGTTCCTATCCCTAACTCCGCGATACCTCACACTAAGCCATCCGACCACTTCTTCTGCCTACTTAGAATCCACCGTGATATGCTTTACACCTCTTTGTGCTGCATTAGTTTCGACTCTTTATTATGACCAACCGCGCGACACATTTTTGTCTTAATTCATATTTCTACGGTAACAATTTCCGTAGAAAGGTTGATTTAGAAGCAACTTAATAAAGCATTGCTTGCTCAAGACTAACCGTAAAACCTGGTTTATAAAATATTTCAGAGATAAGAGCTCGGTCTTTGTATGTACCATATGTACCTTAACTCGTTTGACATACGTTAAACAAATGATTTTGTGAAAATATCTCACGGAAAATTTCTCCGCGAGGATGAAGAAAAGGAATTTCCTCCAGATGGAAGACCAAATCACATCCGGGGATCAAGGCCATGTGGTGGCAATAGCCCATCCCGTGGTTGGAATCCCGGAAGTGGTGGGGAGATATTTCAGTGAAACCTCGATCCCTACTTAGATGCTATGTGGAAAGCTCTTCAATGGCAGTGCCCCTTCCTTCGGATTAAGAGGCTCTCCAGGGAACCCCTTGGCGTATTTCGTTTAGAGTAGGCTAAGGCCGACGCCGGGTTTCTCTCCACCCTTACTCCATTTCCCATTAAAATCCTCCCTTTGCCAACATCCCTCTCTTTCCCTCTCATCACTGGTCGTTCAACACTAATATTGGTACACTGCAGCCTTTCCCTATCTAATGCCAGTTTATTTACTCCCAGGTGGTTCTTATTATGTACTCTTTATTTACTCTGTATCACCTTGGCCTTCCTCTCGGGACTTTATTCCTTCAATTATACTCCTCACTAGCCTTTGGGGTTCCAGAGTGTGTCCATCTGTTTCTTCCTTTTTGCACAGTGATGGTCATTTTTCTCATCTACTCTTCTGCATATTTCTTCATTCCTTATCACATACTTTTCTTGAACTCACATTGGTTCAACCGTGACCTCAAATCTTGCAACCTTAATTTAACTCATTTCCTGACGTCATAAAATGATAAAATTTTGCACAGCGACATAAGGCAGGTGACAATACAATATTCTATTGTTGCTTTTATATAATTTTAAAAGTTTGAATACTTTATGTATGAATATTAATGCAAACACTAAATTTAACACATTTCCCGGTGTCATAAAATAATGAAATTTTGCAAAAATATATACATTTTCAAGTGTGTGTGTATATATATATATATATATATATATATATATATATATATATATATATATATATATATATATATATATATATATATATACTAGCGAAAATACCCGTTGATTCTCAACGGGAGAGAAAAAACTTGAAAATCATGTAGTAGTGCTGTTTATACAAAAGGGAAATAATTTCGAGTAGAAAAAATACAATGAAACCACTTTTAAATTTATACCAAAAAGATAAAAAAATCGTAAACCAAATAATGGTATGCTCATAATACTTAGATGATAGTTTATAATTAAATCGAAACGTAGTGGAAAGTGGAAGGCACCCGTTGAAATTCAACGCGCGTGAAAAACATTGAGCTTATTTAATAAGAAAACCACAAATCCTGAAGAATAGTGTCAGCTTGGTCATTTTAGGAGTTTGTAACCTATCTTATACGTTGTGTTCATTATAGTAGACACGCTGACCATTTTCCAGGTGCAGGGAGAGATGAGTTACCGTTGGTTCTCTTTCATGCATGGGAAACCCAAAAATGGGCCACGCAGACTCATTACTACTTAAATAGCACCCAGGTTGATAGATGGTCACCTCGTCCCTCCGGTTCTCTTGAGCCGTCTTCTGAGTGATTGACGGCTTCATGGCTTCCCTTGTTTACATACATATATATGCATTCAATGACTTAATTGAGTAGCCCTAATCAACTTTGATATGTGTGTTTAGTATCTTAATCAGGATTGGATAGTAGGGTACAATCCAGCGGTTGAAAACGTCAATAGGAGAATTTGTAGCGGCAGCCATGTTTATTTGACCTATCAATCCACCGTCACCCGGACTGCGCCTTCGGGGTAAAGAGTAGCCATTATCATTGGTTGCGATTGCTAAATAAAAAATCTATGGTGATTCTTAGTGCACTTGCCGATTTTCATGCACGGATGTCGTTCATTGTGCAAAATTTCCGCTCCTCTTTCGGGTGAGAAGCATGTAGTGACGTCATTATAGTTTCCGCTATCTTAAAACAAAGTAAAGTTTCGAAACAGATGGATCTATATTTGAACCAGATTTATAGTTGGTTACCCGACCGTAGGTTGGGTTGGGATGAAATTTGTGCGGTTCTTAGCGTAACCCGAGAACAACCACGGGGAGATACTCATGCGATCGCTGGTGGACATGTCTTCGAGCATCCAACTCTAACCTTTGTCGTTTCTTTTTGCAAGGGCTCATTTTCTCGCAAATAGCACATTCCTCTAGCTTTAGAAAATGTATTCGAAAGATTACTCTATATTTTAATTAAGCATGTTGATGGATATATTTTTAAGTCCAAGGAGGGAAAACCCAGCGGCGAGTGAGACTCTTTAATAGGCAACTCGATGATTGAGTGAATGTAAGTTAACTGCACTATAACACTTTTAAACATATATAAATATTTTGTAACGTTTATGATGTGGGAATTGGTCTAAAAAACAGTTCACAATCGTAATGAGAGGCAGGCGGTTCCACTACGTGTAATTAGAGATGGGTAAATTACCGTAATTTTCATCAGAGGTAAATTACCACGGTAAATTACGGTAATTTTTGAAAATTACCGTAATTTTCCAGTAATTTTCAGTTTTAAGCACTAAACAGAAAATGTATGGTTAAATAAGAATGCCAATAGCGAAAGGGAGAGGATACGATGTTTAAAACATACCTAATGCAGCATTAACTTATTAGAAATTCTCAAAATTGTAAAAATAAATACGGCAGCAACACGCAATGTGACTTTCTTTTGTCAAAGTATGAGAAATTTTAAAGAAGAATATTCTACTAATAATTACTCAATAATGTTATAATTTAAGTAAAATATGCCAAAATGAGTTGAACATTCCTCAATTTATAATTAAACACGTCAGAAATGTGGAATTGGCTTAAAAGATCATGTTGGGAATTTATCTGTATGAAAAATTATCTCAAACATGGGTGAATTATCTAGAAAATTACCGAAAATTACGGTAATTTTCAAGGGGTGCGGTAAATTACGAAAAATACCATGGTAATTTACGAAAATTACCGTGGTAATTTTCAAAGTGACCGATCTCTACGTGTAATACATCTGAGTATTAAACGATAGTAAACAAAGCTGTGTTTGTTGTAGCAAGAGAGGCATTATTACCATTACTATTCGCTGCACATAAATATTCTTGCACGTTTAATTGCTTGCGTAGCCTCTTTAACTCCTTTATGTGTATCGTTTACTACGTAAGTGTTCTCTCATATACATGCAGTGCCCCTATGAGAGCTACTTTGAGAATAGACTTTGAAGAGTAAACTTGTTGTAAATTTGCATTGAATTATCGATTACCCCCCGAAGCAATCTATCATGGGGCCCTTGGGACTCTGGGCCCGTCTTATACAGATTTCCTTTCTACGTGCTATTATGGGCCTGCAGGAGAACATGATATTTAAATGCTAGAGGCATGAATATCCTTTATAATCAAATCTTTGGTTGGTAATGAAATAAGCTATCGCTGATTTTAGAGAAAAATATGAGATTTTTCAACTAAAAAAATTAATTTCAGACAAATACGAAGCCCAAAAAAATCAATAGAAAGAAACTTTATTTATTCAGCCATCCGATAAAAAAATCCCGGCTCTCTATATTGAGTAAAAGTACTTTTAAAAAGCAAACAATTAAACCACTGCACCTAACCCAATGCTTAGCATGGACCACCAGGGGGGGCCTTTGGGGGCCCCGAGAGCTTTTCGATATAGCCTATGTTACGGCCAGATACCTATATTTTCTATCTACATGACAAATTTCAGCTCAATCGGTTCAGTAGTTTTCGAGTGATGGAGCAACAGACAGACGGACATACAGACACCATAACATTTTTATATGTGTATAGCTGAATTACCCCTGTGAATCTCGGTATAACACTTCCTTTATAAATTAACATATAAGAGGAGAATTGATTGAAGAAAATGAAAAATTTCATTCTTTCGGGTTTCCGATAAAATAATTTTTAGCTCTCTATCTTGAGTGAAAGTATTTTTTAAAAGCAAAAATCTTTAACCATTGCACAAAACCCAATTCTTTGAATTGCAAATCAGGTTAACTGAGCAAAATGAATTTCCAATGCCTTAAAGACCACAGCTGGTTGTCAAGGAAATATGCTGTTGTTGATTTCTGAGAAAAAAATTAACCACTGCATGAAACCTAATGCTTAGCATTCCTAATCAGCTTAACTAAACTAAATCAATTTTAAATGCGTTAAAGACCAAAATCTGGTTGTCAAGGAAATATGCTATTGTTGATTTCTGAGAAAAATGTGCGTTTTTGCTGCTTAAAACGTGGTTTTCAGACAAATACGGAATCTCCTCCAGCTGAAGAAGGGTCCTTAGCCCGAAAGCTACCCCTAAGCAGTGGACACCGGTGTCGTCATGGATCATCTGCCAGTGAGTGTCCACTGATTTACTTTCCTATCCTTCCCCAACCTAAACGCCTTGTTGCTAGCTTCTACTTTTATATTTATTTCTTTTCCTTTTATAAATATAAATATATATACATATATATATATATATATATATATATATATATATATATATATATATATATATATATATAATATGCCAAGAGGGTTGCCGATAAAAATACAGAAACAGAAAAAAAGGACACTCACATTGGAGTGTCCTTTTCTGTTTCTGTATTTTTATCGGCCACCCTCTTGGCATATTATATTTTTATCACCCGAGTGATTCTCCAAGAAGTATATATATATATACATATATATATACATACATATATAGATATATATATATATATATATATATATATATATATATATATATATATATATATATATATATATATATATATATATATATATATATAATATGCCAAGAGGGTGGCTGATAAAAATATAGAAACACAAAAAAAGGACACACAAATTTAAACTTCGATATTTCGATGGGATCGTGACCATCTTTCTCAGGCTCGAGAGTAGGAATGAAGAAATGGAGAGATTGAGGTATGGGAGAGGAAAGAGGGGGAGACGAAGGAGTAAGGGGGGAAGGAGGGGAAAGAGGGGGAGAGGAAGGTGTAAGAAGGAAAGGAGGGGCAAGAGGAAGAGTGGGGAGAGGGCGAGTGGGGAGAGGGCGAGCGGGGAGAGGGCGAGCGGAGGGGAGAGAGGAATAAAAGGGGAGCAAAAGGAAGAGGAGAGTAGAGGAAGCAGGGAGAGATGAGATGAGGGGGAGGGAGAAACTAGTGTGATTTATTGAGTCCAGGGGGCGAGAAATCCTGGTGGATCAGAATGCAAGAAGATTCAAGATCTTTGAGCTGAAGGGGAGAGGAAGAAGGGGGAAGGGAAGCAAGTAGACCAACTTTAAAAGTGTTATTAAAAGTGGAGTTGTGGGAGGAGACGTGAATGGCGACAGGGAGAGAAACAGAGAGGGAGGGGCAATCGTTACAGGACGAGCGGTGCCCATTCATTCTAATGTTGAGAGGAGTGGTGGATAAGCCAATATAAAAAGAAGGGCAGTGTTGGCAGAGGAGAATGTAGACAATGTTAGGTGTGGTGCAAGAGGGTGAGAGGACAGAAGGGAGGGGAAGAGCGAGGAACTTGTCCGGCAAAGGCTGGGTGATGAGGATGGAGCAAGTTTTACATCGCGGGCGGTCGCACGGGGTGGGAAGGGATTTGGTGGGTTTGAGTGATTTGGACAGGGGTTTGGCGACTTTAAAAATGGCGGATAGATTGGGGGGGCGTCTGAAGCTGAGAGAGGGACATTGAGGGAATATTTTGGAAGTGGTTAAGTTGTCTGAAAGGATAGGGTAGAGGTTTTTAATAATGCGTCTAAGAGAGTCAACACCAGGGAAGTAGGTGGTACAGAGGGAGATATTGTGTTTAGAAATGCTATTGGTTTGAGGCAGTTCGGGGGAGTGTGGTTTTTTGAGAATTTTATTATTGAGAAGGTGCTCTGGATAGCCTCTGCGAAGAAGAGATTGATGAAGGGTAGTGAGGAATTTATCAAGGGAGTCAGGGTTGTTGCAGATTCGGTGGCCACGAATAGAAAGGGAGTAGGGGAGGGACCGTTTAGTGTGGGAGGGGTGGCAGCTCTTGTAATGGAGGTATTGTTGTTGGTTGGTGGGCTTGATATGAACGGAAGTGCTAAATTTGCGGTTCGAGAGGGAGACGTTTACGTCTAGAAAGATGACGTTAGAGGCAGAGATGTTAGAAGTAAAGGAAAGGGGAGAGGAGGCGTTGAGGGAGGAAATAAAAGAATTAAGAGAATTAATACCATGTGGCCATAGAAGGAAGATGTCGTCAATGTAGCGAAGCCAGAGAAGCCCCTCCTTTCCTTCTTACACCTTCCTCTCCCCCTCTTTCCCCTCCTTCCCCCCTTACTCCTTCGTCTCCCCCTCTTTCCCCTCCCCTCAATCTCTCAATTTCTTCATTCCTACTCTAGAGCCTGAGAAAGATGGTCACGATCCCATCGAAATATCGAAGTTTAAATTTGTGAGTGTCCTCTTTTTGTGTTTCGACATTTTTATCAGCCACCCTCTTGGCATATTATATATTTATCACCCGAGTGATTTTCTAAGAAGTTTTATATATATGTATATGTATATATATATATATATATATATATATATCATTGGAAGCTTTCACGAGCGTGAACACAAATATATAAAAAAAAACTTTGTCACAAGTGTGACTAAAATGAGAACACATAAAAAAGACACTCACACGGGTTGTAAATTTTTCGGTGGATCGCCGCCACCTTCTTCAGCGAAAGGTATAGGAAGAATGAAGAGGAAATGTTTGGGATGGTGAGGGGAAGAGAGCAGTGAGGAGGGGAAAGGTGAAAAGTAAAGGAGGGGTGGAATGGAGGTAAGGGAAATGGAAAAGACGAAATGGTGAAGTTGCCATGACCAAGTTAAGAGACAGAAAGATACAAAGTTGAAGGTTGGGAGGGGAGAAGACTTCCCATACATGGGGACTTCCCATACCACCAAATTTGATAATTGCTACAATGTAGCTGTTCTGGCCTCTCTACCCCCCACAGCCACTCCAATTACTTTGAGAACATTAGAGCAAGCTTGTATATTTTATTTTAACGCTCTCCAGCCACCTGGCCTCAACCGGTCCCATTAATTTGTAAACATCCTCCCCTCCCCCAACCTTCAACATTGTACTTATAATTTTGTAACATCTTCTCCCCTCCCAACCTTCAACTTTGTATCTTTCTGTCTCTTAACTTGGTCATGGCAACTTCACCATTTCGTCTTTTCCATTTCCCTTACCTCCATTCCACCCCTCCTTTACTTTTCACCTTTCCCCTCCTCACTGCTCTCTTCCCCTCACCATCCCAAACATTTCCTCTTCATTCTTCCTATACCTTTCGCTGAAGAAGGTGGCGGCGATCCACCGAAAAATTTACAACCCGTGTGAGTGTCTTTTTTATGTGTTCTCATTTTAGTCACACTTGTGACAAAGTTTTTATATATATATATATATATATATATATATATATATATATATATATATATATATATATATATATACGAGTTCGTGGAAAATCACACACGCGATAATATAAATAAACTATGCCACAGGTGGGGCGGAATTAAATATAAACACATAAAAAAGAACACTAACAGTATAAGTTGATATTTCGGTTGCTCTAGAACCTTTCTCAAAGATAGACGGATACAGAAACTTACGAAGGAATCCACTTGCTCCAATTTCTCTCCACTTGGAGTGACTTCTTCGTTCAGCTTCTCGCTTTTGCATACTAGGATTTTAGTCTTTTTATTTATTTTCAACTTTCCTAGCGGCGCAAATGACCTCAGTTTGTCAATGATCTCCTCCCCGAATAGCATTAATATCGCCTCCCTTCGATTTTCTCCTGAAAGAGGTGATGAACATTCCGCGGCTTCCATCTACGAGCGAGCAGAAACCGTTCTCTCGTGTATTCCCGCGGCGGCATCCATGCCCTTGTTCCAGCCGGGAGTGGCGGCGACCCAAGGGACGTCGAGGAGCGACGTTGGGGGGACAACACAGTCGCCACCCACCCACCCACCCATCGACCACCCCTCGTACTCCCCCAACACATTCGACTTGCTCGCAAAAAAAACACATGCACACACATTCACTTCCGCGAGCCACTACCCAGTGGCGATGCCGAAAATTAAAATGTTAAAAGTTTCTATATGCGGCATTGGAAATATTAAGTTGGGTATAGTGGTAGTTTTAGTGCTAAAGTTTAACGTTGGAATGGTGATAGCGTTAAACCTGCACTCAAATCCCACGTAACCGTCGCAGGAGGAGCGGATATCCGCGCGCGCAACGCGCAATCGTTAACAACTTTGGAAATCCGTATAAATTCGTTCAATTAAACCATTTTCATTCTGTGAATGGAATTAGAATGCGAATATAAGTATAATTAAATTAAAATCAGAAAATTACAGTTTATTTTACTTTAAAACATATTATTCACTATTGATACTAAGGAAAATACTTGTAAACTCAAGCTAAAAAATACTTTTCTAGAATAAAAGAGTTTTAACGTTTGGTAGTGTTGTGTTGAAAAATTGATTTTTCACCATTGATTAGACATTCATTTTACTAATAGAAAACCATAAAAACTCTGGCTCGAAATCACCCCTGCGTTTTTAAAGGTTATTTTTGCAGTTATTTACCAAAACTGGAGACATGAAAAAGTGGTTAACAAAGTATATGTGAGTTTAAATAGTAATGTATTACTTGATTTATTGTCTGTCTGTGATTGATAATACGAACAGAGTTTAATTCGTCGTTAAGTCGTTCATTTAGCATTATATTTTACTCTTAACTTGTATCATATTATAACTAAGCGTGCCGTATTGGCGCACGGAGAATACCAAAGTGGTAAAGCGTATTAAGGACCTTTAAAAAAAATCTATCACCATTTCTCATTCATGTAATCTATCCACATAGTGTTGCCTAGTTTGTACATTGAAAGTTCCTTAAAGGAGTCTAAATTTCACCGTTACTGAAACAAACACAATGTGTTAGCGTTAGTCTCAGTACCTACCTTATAAATAACGGGCGCACCCCAGGGAAACGGATACTAATCATTTTTGAGTCTTTGCGAGTGGAAGGAAACAGTATATGTTCACCCAAATATGCCAGTAGAAGTAAAATTTTACTCATTTCTAACAAACATTTGTAACATAAAAAAATGAGAAATTAATTAATAATTAATTCTGCGTTGTAAACATAACAGCAGCAGTGACGTTGCAAGGATTTCATTGCCGGGGTTAGAGTATTAACAGGGTGGGGGGTGGTTAAAAAATTTAAAAATCAGGAGCCAAATTGAGTATTTAGCTAATTAAGAATGCAATTGCAACTGAAGTGCACTAGCCAATTTTTAAAATATTTTTTCTGTACAAATTTTAATAATATACAATATCCACGGTTATTTTGTTAAAAAATAAATATATTAACTTAAGACGTTTCTAAGAATATAAAAAAATGTAAAGACATTTTAGTTTAAAAAACAAACAACTTTTTCCTTTGGTATCCTTTATTTAAATAAATTCAAATTTTAGGGGGGTCTAAGTCCCCCATGAACCTTAACTATGTCACTGAACAGCAGCATTTATTTCTCGCTCCAACAAAAAATTCTTGTTAGAGTCCTTTTAACAAACAAAATTTATGCTGGTCATCCAATCTTCAATTTTAGACTTATTTGCTGCTCCGGAGGTCACTTTGCATGACAGGGAACATAAAATTTCGCGTTTGGAAAATTCAGAAGGGCCCTCCATATCCAGTGAGTACGAGCAAAAACAGAGGCGATTCAGTTTGTGAGCAGTTCAGGGAATCCACAGTAAGGACAAGAGAAGGAGCCATCAATGACCGGAAAGATCGCGAAACAATTAACGAGCTTTGATAAATGAGAATTCGCCATCCATTCCGCGAAACGTCTCGTGGCTTTCGCATTCGTTGCAAAGATACACACTACAACGGCAAATTGCACTTCCATCCCACCGAACTCTTTACGGTGCGTAGCGCTCTTCCTTCAGCGGTTCAAATATCACTTCAAACATATTTCTCACCAGTAGCGTTTCACCAACCATGGTGGCGACAAACTTGCAAACTAAATTGAAACTTTTCACTCTAACAATGGACACTATTTACTGGAGAAAAACTACATATAAAAAAAGAAATCTCCTCTTCGTAAATTCGATATGCTGATCATGAATCTGAACTATGTTCTTCTTAACCTGCAAACTGTGTTATTTCTGAGGCAAATGTATTTCAAGCTGAGAATATCAATTTTGTAAACAATATTGCGCGTTTTACATGTCGATAACAGTGGTAGTGCCATCTTTACTGTTGTCGATGTTTATTGAAAGACAGACATAATGCTTATGTATAACTCACGGCTATGTAGTCGGAGTTAGAATATATCTATTTATTAATACATCATAAACCGAGGAGAAAAAATTTATAAATTTTATTCTGTAAATAAATAATCTAAAGCTTTTAATGTCATTGGCATGTAAAATCATAAGGCAATAAAACATTGTTCTCAAATTGATACTCTCAGTTTCGACTACTTTTATCTTAGAATTAGCGCGATTTAAACATGAGCGATGATCAGGTTCGTGATCAGAATATCGAATTCATTCAGATGAGGTACACTTTCTTTCGATTGGTTCTTCGCATCAAAGTAATGCCGATCTTAAGCCAAACCTCGAAACTCAAATAGTGCACACAGTCGATAAAAAAAGAACATCTATATATAAATTATAATCGATCATCATCATCAGCCAAGCCGAAGATAGGTTGCCTATAGCTATTCGCTCCATTCTCTTTCCAAATAAGCGCTTAATTTTGTAATTTGCTTTATTTGGATCCCTTATCATCTCTTTAATATATTTTCCTCGGAATTTTTTCTATCCATGACTTCCTTTTTAGTTTTCAAGGTGCATCTAAGCCTCAAAATGAGCCCAATAACTTTGTCTCTTCTGTTCCTCGTGTTCATTGAGTTTCACATCTTCTTCTCAATGCTTTCATTAAGGATCTTATCTCCCCAGTTCCCTCCTAAGTAGTCTTGTTCGTATAAAACCCCGCTGAAATTCGTCCTGAACTAAAATAGCTGGGTGGTTATTGGCTAACACACCTGACTGGCAATTATATCATCCGGGTTCGAATCCCGGTCAAGTCAAATGATTTTTTTCACAACGAACTTCACCCTCTTTGGTATGCATCTTTGCACCCGTGCACATGACTGCGAACCACATCATTTGTGCAATCCCAATAATTGGAAAATTGAGATTATATTAATAATAACTTAAATAATGAAAACAAGTTGCTCTTGCTATTGATGCAAACGTGAAATTCTATCGCTAATCTATTGCATAATTTTCAAAAGTTTACAAAACAGTAAACATAGGGGGACATTAATATAATATTAACATTTTTATTACTCCCGAATAATAATACATGGAAAGAAAGAAAACTAGGTCAGATTAGGAAACTTTAGGTAACCACGAAGGAAAACCTATAGTGAGGTTACCATCAATTAGATTGCCCACGCATTGGTACATAAGAACATGACGTGCAAATTATTAATTAAATGCATGTCAGGAAAATATTTTTTTAATTTACCTATAAGTAATTAGCCAGTTTTTTACACCTATGCAGAAGGAAGTAATGCCTTTTGTCTTTTAACAATCAGTGGATAGAAAATTACACGCTTTGGGTCCAATATACAAAAAACTTCTCCTGAACAGTGTCCAATGAGACTTGGGAAAGGATATCAAATCCTTTCGTAGGCTAAGTAAAGCTTCATCTCTACGAGGATCTTAGCACTTTATACACGTACAAATTTCTCAGCGGGAGTAACCTTAGGTTTTCAAATAAAGGAAAGAAGGATTCAAAACGATTCTTTTTAACAATAACTATTAAGATCCTTTTTTTAATAATAACAGCAGGTTTAACCGAGTTAAAATAAGCTCCTCCAAAAGAAAATATAACATAGTTTATCGAAGCATTAAACAAGGCACTGTAGAATATTCTCAGACTTTGTAGTGGGCATTTGTTGCGAATAAGATAAAATATAGAAAAGGTGCATCGCAGAACCTTAGGCACGGAGTCTATATGCTGCGTCCATTTCAAACCTTGATCTAAGGTTATCCCAGGTAGTTGATACTACCCACACGTCTGATTACAGCACATTTATTACATGAATTTAGTAAGAAATTGATATGATGACATGACAGATCCCAATAAAAAGTGAAACAGTTACAAACATAATTACAAAAATATTTTGTTTTATTTACACTAATATTGAGCCTATTTTATGAAAAACATTAACTAAAGAAGTTAAAATGTGATTGCATGTTGTTAATAATTCTTTCCCAAGTCGACTCATCATAAATATAGCAAACGCTGTTACACAGAAATAAGATTTCTGAGGAGAATAATCAAAGGGTAATGCAAGGTAACAAGGCTTATTTTGCTAATCTACCCCTCCTCAAATCAATTCTTCTGTCCAGGAAAACTAAATTGAAAACTTATTAAACATTGATAAGACCAGTAGTTACACCTGGAGCTGAGACATGGGTCTTATCCAAACAAGAGAAAATGCACGGCGGTACATTTCTTGCGGAGGTCGTCCAACTATTCCCATGTATATGCTGTGGATGGTGTTAACATAAAGGCGACAGATGAAGTAAAGTATCTAGGAGTTACGATAACTTCGGACCTATCGTGGGGAGCACATATAAGAAATATTTGTGGCAGAGCTCTGAAGAAGCTAGGATTCGTCAAGCGTATTGTGGGAAGATTCTCAGATGAAAAAGCAAAAGAGAGGTGCTATTTCGCACTTGTACGGCCACACCATGAATGTGCAGCGAGCATATGGGATCCGGTGCAGAAAGACTTAGTCCGGGAACTTAATAAAATACAAAGGAAAGCTGCGTGATTCGTCAAAAACTGCTACGGGCGTACAGACAGAGTTACATAGATGTTAAACGAATTAGGCTGGGAGCCGCTAGAGACTCGGAGCCTGCGCGCTAGGCTTAGATTACTTGAGCTATTAAGAATAGATATCTTTAAGAGCGACACGGAGAACATCATATTAGAACTCCACTATATTTCCAGGTCCGACAGAAACGATAAATTAAGAGAGATATTTTGCCGAACGGATAGGTATGGGAATTCGTTTTTCCCCCGAACAATAAGGGACTATAATAAATGCTAGGCGTAATCTCATTAGAGCGTGTCCATTTTATATATAAACGGCTGGTGTCCTAACACCCCCCGCCACACGCCTATTGAGGCGGCTTGCGGGGTAGTATGTAG
This sequence comes from Pyrrhosoma nymphula, assembly GCA_963573305.1. Classification (NCBI taxonomy): domain Eukaryota; kingdom Metazoa; phylum Arthropoda; class Insecta; order Odonata; family Coenagrionidae; genus Pyrrhosoma; species Pyrrhosoma nymphula. Next base: position 1,222,353 of record OY754339.1, on the reverse strand, counting down.
ATTTAGATGAAGATGAAGAAATACTAAGAAGATTTGAAAAGAAAATAATAAGGAAAATCTATGTCCCAGTTATAGAATCAGAAACGTGGAGAATAATAACGAACTGTGAAATTAATGAAATATTGGAAAGATATAGTTAGGTTCTCCAAGTCATTGCGACTGTCATGGTTGGGCCTAGTTGAAAGGATGGAAGAGTGGATAATGCCCAAATTGTTAACAAATAGCAAGATGGGAGTAGGAGGAGAGGAAGACCACGCAAAAGATGGCTGCAAGATGTTGAAGAGGACCTGAAGACAATGAGGATTGGAAGATGGAGAGAGAAAGCAAAAAGGAGAGCCGAATGGGGGTATATATATATAAGTGAGGAAGCCAAGGCCCACACCGGGCTGTAGTGCTGAGGAAGAAGAAGAAGCTGTTACATAGCCTTTAAGTTTAGAGATACAGAGATCCACACATAAATCAACAATAAAATGAACATAAATTAAAAAAATATTCCAACTATCTGAAATATGCTAAAATAAAATTTCAAGTGCTTCGCTTCTTTTGTCAATACTATGGAGAAAACTATTGCTACTGCACTTGATTGTGATGGCCTAACGAAATAACCAGTGACAAAGAGGAGAGTAATCATTACACGAGACCTTCACATGTTAAGAAAAGATGGTGCGAACATGTGTGGAACATTCTGCTCCTCGTATTAGATACCGTAAACTGGAGGAAAAAACACATACAGTTCGGTTATTCGGGAGCTTTGGAGATGTAGGTGGGATGAGTTGGAACGGAAAAGCTGGATACCGAGAAATGCTTAAGAAGAAAACCCGAGTATAGTAGGAGAAAAGTATAAGAAATATTATTAGAAAGCAGGAAAATATCTGAAAGGTCAATGATAAGTAACGGAAATCCATTTTTTTTTTAACAGATAAATTAAGTCTAGCGGCTTTGGAGAGGAGGATTAAATGTGAGGAATTTTGTACAAACTTATGATAGGTCGAAAGATTTAAGAGATGCGAAGGAAACGCATTAGGACAAAAGGATATCACGTGACGAGAAAGCGCTACGGAAGCTCACGAAGACGCGCAATAGGCTTCGGGGACAGTTTAAAACCCACCTCAAATCTGTAAACAACATGAAACGATAACAACCTACAATTACCCCGGATTGGAAGAGCAGTTTGGGAACACAGAGTACCACATGTGCTCGCTCCACGTTCCACCGCCAAAACACGTAGGAAGAATCAAATAAATCCCCCCTAGGGGAAAATAGCGGATATTTTGGGAATGTAGTGGTGCAGAGGAGGCAGAGAGGGAAACCCTATATAAGACAGCGGACGTGCGCGAAGAAATGGTGTGATGTCTTTAGCGCTGGACTGCGGTGGGTGGCTTTTGGGGTTAGGGGGGGGGGAGTGTGGAGGTAAGGGGTAAGCGAGAAGGCGCCCCAGGGATCGAAAAAAATAAAAGTGTGCGACTCGCCTTAAAGGGGATGCTGGCACTACGAAAGACCGAATTAATTTAAGTTTTTTCCCCGCTGTTCTTTCTGCGTAATGTTAATGAAGTGCACGTCACTACATTTCATTCACAGACACAAACCGTACATCCGAGGAAAATGACGGTAAATAACGTCACCTATTCCATTTTCGACGCATTTAAAATTGCAAATATTTTTATTGTAAGTATATCAAATCTTATTTATCGCTCAGTTACTCTTAGCTTAATTCCCTTCTTATCATTAAATAATTGAGGTTACAGAAATAAAAACATTTATGCTGCTCAATGTATTATTTTTTCGGAAATTTTTAATAATTTTTTATCGTGCACACTTTGGTACATTGGGCATTCTGTGGTAAATGAGCTGAGATGACTCCAGAGGTAGGTAAGTGCTGAACTCTACACATTTGACATTAAAAGGTTAAAAATAAGTAACCCTTTCGAGTGCTACAACTAATCCGGTGCCTTTATTACCTTCACTTACCCTATAACCAATTATATTATAAGTACCCAGTGTCTTACGAAAGTGTCCCTCAGCGGGTGGCTGCCATCCTACTGCCTAGCAAATATTCACATTGTTAAAGTTTAACCCTAATTTTCGCGCTCCTTGGAAACAAAATTTACCCTTTTCACGAGATACTCCTGATTAAAGATTTAAAACGTACAAACACAGTTGACCGTTAGAAGCAAACATCATATTTTCCATATTTACAATAAAGTTGACTACTATGAATTCCAGAGATTTATGGCAATTCTTTTCGCATTTTTTCCTCAGGCGACATAAAACTAAACTTGTTGCTTCATTGATGTACACTACCATTTCTCATATCACACATGGAACTTTAATTGTCCAAAAGTATCCAACATTTAGGAATTATTTAACACGATTTCTTCCAAAAGGCGTTTTGTCCATTATGGCTTTGGCTGGTCCACATAAACACAATGCACAAAAATTTCGATGATTACAAAATCTGAAAACCAAAATTTAAGTAAATTAAAGAAAGTGTGTATGTACTCATATCAGTTTGTTTCATTGGTATTTGGAATACATTTCCGTAATTAGATTGCTGGAATAGTAATTTTGGATCACTAAGTGAACATCTCAGTATTTTTTAAAAACGTCGATAAACAATAAAGCAAAATCTACGTCGATAAACAAAACAATTTAAATACTTCGACAACAAACGTCGATAAATAAACAAGCAAAAACAATGTCGTCGCCACATTTCATTCAAGTACATCTGTTTATGCGGTGGAACTCACATGCCGTGGTGGACATGCCTTCACGGAAATTAGAATCATATTTTACATTTTTTTCTTTATTAAATCACGTTATGATTGAATTTTTCGGCGTTGTATTCGAAATTTGGACGAAACATATATTTTAATGTTTTTTCGAATCTCTGACTTGTCATGACACCTTGACATTGGTTAGAAACTATTATAATAATATGAAATGTATTATTTCGCGTTTAGAAGAAAGCCTGAGCATATATAATCGAATTCGTAGAGAATTTATCTCATAGGCTTCGTGTTAAAATAGCATTGAATTTCAAAAAAAAAACAAATTGGTATGATGCAACTTCTTCACTGTTTTATTATCTTGTCTTCACTGTATTATTATATTATGTTGACAGAAATCTATAGACATCACTAATCAGGGGCGGATTAAGGTCGTTGTTTTGGGGGGGGCGGTTCACTACTTTCCGCGGCGCCTGAAGGGTAGGCAATACCTCTCAACGAAACGGGGATCAGGGCGGACCTCCCTCGGAAAGTTAAAAGAAATGAAGCGCTTGGAACGTAGTTTTGGTGTGGCTATATTATAAAGTAGATCTGATAAATTATTGAGTTTAGCTCTCTATTCACATTTGAAAAACGTTAACAAACGATGTAAATAATGCCATTCTTGTGAAGATGCAGGTTTCCCGGGTTTTACACCACATTCCAATTATATTTAAACATTGTATATTGATCTGGTGAAATAAAAACTTTCATTGGAGAACCACCTTAATGATTACCATCTTTTCTATTTTCCCGGGAAATACGGGGGGGGCGGCCGCCCCCCCCCGCCCCCCCCCCCCTTAATCCGCCCCTGTCACTAATACGAACACGAATGCAAAGTTTCTAGCAAATCTGCACATGTACAAAAATCGCTTCAACCACTTTAATTCGGATTTAAAATGAAAATAGACGAATCGCGTGGTTAAGTCAGATCAACGTTAATGGGGAGAATATGCAAGAGTGAGATTTGAGAGGGTTTGGAGATATTGGACTAAGGAAGGGTGTTGCTAAGCCTTGCCGCTACCACGTAAGGGCGATAGTTCTGTGTTGAGCAACAGAAAACTTTTCCGATTTCCACAAAACCCAACACTTTCTCGTAAGGGGAGCCAAAATCATTTCTTCTTTACTTTTCCCGAAACTCTCACGAAAGGAAGGTAATGGGATTAATTCGAAAAAAAAAGAAACGATCGAAGCTCGACAAATTGGTCGGTCTGTTACCATTCATTGATCACCGCACAAGTTTCACGTTCGACAACAAAGCCACCGGTTTTAAGTATAGCATGGGGGAAACCATCATCTCAATCCAATCACACCCTGACCCTTATAGCGATATCAAGGACACGGACATGTTCACTTGGTTGAGTTAATAGACATTGATTCCTTTTCAGGCATAAAAAGGTGGATTAGCACAATAAATAAATCCGTTTACTACTAAAAACATTTTTATTTAACTGCGATTAAAAGTTAACACTTCACTCATGCGACTTAAGTTCAGTTTGAAAAACACAAACTTCTCGTAAATAATTATTTGGACAAAGTGATTTTCACCTAAGCTTTTTAACAAGGTTCTTCAACACGAAATTCTTCTTCATTCATTATCTTCTGCACAACATCAACGCTAACTAAAGCCACAATCATCACTGGTTAAACCATTAGAAATTTACGACAGTCAACCGGCATAACATTTATTTATTTATTAACAACTACCACAGAGAAAAGCAATAACGTCCATTTACACCTGGGTTTTTCAAACATGCAACGAAAAATGCACGTAAAGCTCTCGCGAAAGCTTATGGCATTGGGATGCGCGGCGTTTGTATCGTCCGCGTCATACAAATTCCATTTTTTTTAAATACACTCATGCATGGTACAAATGCAACGTCTTCGCTTTCCCCCTTACGTCCCTTTACCCTCCTACCCCTTCCACCAAAACTTACCACTCTCGCATTCGAAAGCCAAAAGCTTTCGCGAGAGCTGTCGACACCCATACCCTGGGTGGTGAAAAATCCATCCAGGCGGGACTCGAACCCGCAATCTAAGGGTTAAAAGACCATAACTGTACCCCAACACCACCGAGACCGATAAATTAAGAATATATAGACAACAAATGAGGAATATCTCCCTTAAGTATAGTATTACTAATTAACCGACCTCGAAGAACAAAACGTGAAAATGATAAAATAATAAAATACAACAGAATTAAAATAATATAATTTGAGGGAGTTAATTTATTCCGCAACTGAATTAAGAGGGATACCTCCAGCCAGAACGGCAGCAATCGACACACGCACGATAACAATCTCTCCCACCAGATTCACTTTAAATTTAAATGCATTTCGCGGCCAGAATAAACGATAAACAAGCGACACACGCGTATATAGAGAGAGAGAAGATAACTGTGACTTTAACCATTATAAATAAATAAATCGGATCCCATAAATTGGCTCTTTTCGAGACTCGTAATAACCCGAAATCCGCACTACTACAGTAAAATGAGTGATGGCCCTTCAACCACGGGTCCAATTCAAGCACACTCCGCTAACTCTCTCGAAGGATCGGTCGGAGCGGGCCGCGAGCACAATTCATTCCCCCTCCGGTTCATCCGCTTCGAAAAAAATCCAAACGTGCAGAATTCGCCGCGTACGTCAAAACCCGCGTGGGGGAGATAGAGGGGTGGGGCGAAAGATGTGCACGGCATGCGAAGAATAAATCGATTCTGGGGGACGTGGAGAGACGAGAGGGCGAGAGAGGAGATGGGGTAGGGAAGGGGAAAAGCCCTGTCAGACACGTGAAAACGTTTTAAGTGCATTAATAAAACCCTCAAAAAAGTTTCCCTTTCCGTAAAGACGTTTGACGGCATCTACAACACTCAGACGTCACCAGAGACATGAAAAGAAAACCAAACGTCAACCACAAGCGAGAGACAAATTGCACCAACAAAGTGCATTGTAACGTTTATCGTTACATATTTTTGTATCTGGATGAATTCTCATCATGACATCTTATTTTTAGGTAATTGTTTTTATTTTTCTTCAGGATATATAGGTCCATTAATTGATAAATTATTATATATATATATAAACTTTGCCACAAGTGGGGCGGAATTAAATATAGAAACACAAAAAAGAAGAACACTCACACTATAGTGTGTGTTCTTCTTTTTTGTGTTTCTATATTTAATTCCGCCCCACCTGTGGCAAAGTTTATTTAAATTATCGCGTGTGTGATTTTCCACCAACTTGTGTGTGTGTGTGTGTATATATATATATATATATATATATATATATATATATATATATATATATATATATATATATATAATCTTTGGAAGTTTTCGCCAATTGGCCACAAATATATAAATTCAAACTTACAGGAGGTAGGAGAAAGAGGAAAAGATAAAGAATTCGTTCTTACGGGAACGTTTCGAACCAGTTGGTCCTTCGTCAGCTCTAGAAGTGGCGAAATTATCGTTATCAATATATATTGGCGAAATTTTCGTTTTGTGTATATATATATATATATATATATATATATATATATATATATATATAAAACTTCTAGGAGAATCACTCGGGTGATAAATATACAATATGCCAAGAGGGTGTCCGATAAAAATATATAAACGGAAAAAAGAACACTCACAATTTAAAACTTCCGATATTTCGAAGGAAAGTAGCTTCCATCTTTCTCTGAGTAGAGAGTAAGGATAAGTGTATATATATATACACAAAACGAAATTTTCGGCAATAGGCCACAACAATAAAAACACTTGACAGGGGGTGGGGAAAGAAAAGTAAAAAGAGAGAGAGGACTTACTGGGACGTTTCGGGCATGTAGGCCCTTCTTCAGCTGTAGAAAATTGAGAAGAAATCCACTTCTCAATTTTCTACAGCTGAAGAAGGGCCTACATGCCCGAAACGTCCCAGTAAGTCCTCTCTCTCTTTTTACTTTTCTTTCCCCACCCCCTGCCAAGTGTTTTTATTATATATATGTATATATATATATATATATATATATATATATATATATATATATAAAATAAATATTTCGTTCAAACAGGTGGTGAAATAAAGAGGATAGGAAACATATAAAATTGGACAACACAATGGTGATGTGAAGATGGAATGATGGCCGATTCCAAGTGAAAAAAATTCGTCTAGACCGGGAATTGAAGCACGGACCTTCCGATTTCGCGCCGGATGCTCTGACCACTAAGCTATCTAGACTACTAAAGAAACACTGGAATCGGCGGGGGGTTTATATGAACAAACACCCCCAAGATTAGTCCGTAAAAGTCGCCGAGAGATGGCGCTGGACATTTTCGCGCTGGATGGCGCTGGCCATCATTCCATCTTCACATCACCATTGTGTTGTCCAATTTTATATGTTTCCTATCCTCTTTATTTCACCACCTGTTTGAACGAAATATTTATTATTTACGCCTGTGAGCGGTTTGAGTGAATGAATGAATGGTTGTATGGCCGGAATGGCTCATTTCTACTTCTTGGGCTCTGCGTGCCCCGAAACGCCTGTTCTGTATCTTTACCACTGTCTGTGTGCCTGATTCAAACTTTGCTTTCCTCTTCTGTGTACGTAATTTCTTCTTTGCCGGTGAGTGAAAATGTCCAGCGCCATCTCTCGGCGACTTTTACGGACTAATCTTGGGGGTGTTTGTTCATATAAACCCCCCGCCGATTCCAGTGTTTCATTAGTAGTCTAGATAGCTTAGTGGTCAGAGCATCCGGCGCGAAATCGGAAGGTCCGTGCTTCAATTCCCGGTCTAGACGAATTTTTTTCACTTGGGATCGGCCATCATTTCATCTTCACATCACCATTGTGTTGTCCAATTTTATATGTTTCCTATCCTCTTTATTTCACCACCTGTTTGAACGAAATATTTATTATTTACGCCTGTGAGCGGTTTGAGTGAATGAATGAATGGTTGTATGGCCGGAATGGCTCATTTCTACTTCTTGGGCTCTGCGTGCCCCGAAACGCCTGTTCTGTATCTTTACCACTGTCTGTGTGCCTGATTCAAACTTTGCTTTCCTCTTCTGTGTACGTAATTAAAATAATCCGCGCCCTCCCACCCGACATACCCATAATGGAGCTCCGCCACTGGGAGCTCTCTTATATTTCCATTTTAAAGTCAACCTGCCCTCCCGGACTCAATCTTCGCTAGCTCCCTCCCCTCCCACTCCACCCCCCCCCCCTGCACTTCCTTCCAACCAATCCCCTTTCCCCAACAACCAACCCCGTACCAAGACATACCCTAAACTCCTAACTCCAGTGTGACACTCCTTAGTAGTGAATCTCCTCCAGCTGAAGAAGGGTCCTTAGCCCGAAAGCTACCCCTAAGCAGTGGACACCGGTGTCGTCATTGATCATCTGCCTGTGAGTGTCCACTTATTTACTTTCCTATCCTTCCCAAACCTCAACGCCTTGTTGCTAGCATATATATATATATATATATATATATATATATACAGTATGCCAAGAGGGTGGCCGATAAAAAATATACACACGGAAAAAAGAACACTTACACATAAAAATTTTCGATATTTCGGTGAAGTCTAGCTCCACCTTTCTCAAGGTTTAAGGTAGGAATGAAGAAAAGGAGAGAGATTGAGGTATGGGAGGGGAAAGAGGGGGAGACGAAGGTGTAAGAGGGGAAGGAGGGGAAAGAGGGAGAGAGGAAGGTGTAGGAGGGGAAGGAGGGGAAAGACGAAGAGCGGGGAGAGGGCGTGGAGGAAGCAGGGAGAGATGAGATGAGGGGGAGGGAGAAACTAGTGTGATTTATTGAGTCCGGGGGGCGAGAAAGCCTGGTGGATTAAAATACAAGAAGATTCAAGATCTTTGAGCTGAAGGGGAGAGGAAGAAGGGGGAAGGGAAGCAAGTAGACCGACTTTAAAAGTGTTATTGAAAGTGGAGTTGTGGGAGGAGACGTGAATGGCGACAGGGAGAGAAACAGAGAGGGAGGGGCAATCGTTACAAGACGAGCGGTGCCCATTCATTCTAATATTGAGAGGAGTGGTGGATAAGCCAATATAGAAAGAAGGGCAGTATTGGCAGAGGAGGATGTAGACAATGTTAGGCGTGGTGCAGGAGGGTGAGAGGACAGAAGGGAGGGGAAAAGCGAGGAACTTGTCCGGCAAGGGCTGGGTGATGAGGATGGGGCAAGTTTTACATCGCGGGCGGTTGCAAGGGGTGGGAAGGGATTTGGTGGGTTTGAGTGATTTGGACAGGGGTTTGGTAATATTGAAAATGGCGGATAGATTGGGGGGGCGTCTGAAGCTGAGAGAGGGACATTGGGGGAATATTTTAGAAGTGGTTAGGTTGTCCGACAGGATAGGGTAGAGGTTTTTAATAATACGCCTAATAGAGTCCACACCTGGGAAGTAGGTGGTACAGAGGGAGATCTTGTGTTGGGAAATGCTATTAGTAGGAGGCAGTTTGGGGGAGTGTGGTTTTTTGAGGATTTTTTTATTGAGAAGTTGCTCTGGATAGCCTCTGCGAAGAAGAGATTGATGGAGGTTAGTAAGGAATTTATCAAGGGAGTCAGGGTTGTTGCAAATTCGGTGGCCACGAATAGAAAGGGAGTAGGGGAGGGAACGTTTAGTATGGGAGGGGTGGCAGCTGTTATAATGGAGGTATTGTTGTTGGTTGGTGGGCTTGATATGCACGGAAGTGCTAAATTTGCGGTCAGAGAGGGAGACGTTTACGTCCAGAAAGACGACGTTAGAGGCAGAGATGTTAGAAGTAAAGGAGAGGGGAGAGGAGGCGTTGAGGGAGGAAATAAAAGAGTTGAGAGAATGAATACCATGTGGCCATAAAAGGAAGATGTCGTCAATGTAACGAAGCCAGAGAAGAGGTTTTAGTGAGCATGAAGATAGAAAAGATTGTTCAAAAAGTCCAAGGAAAAGGTTGGCGTAGGAAGGACTGAAGCGACTACCCATAGCGCATCCTTTAATTTGAAGAAAGAATTTGTTATTGAAAGAGAAAGCGTTGTGGGTTAGGATGAAATTGGAAAGATCAAGAAGGAACTCAGAGCTGGGAATATGAGGAGCAGGGCGTTTAGTGATGAAATGGCGGATGGCAGAAAGTCCTTCAGAATGAGGAATGTTGGTATATAGGGAAGTGACATCAATAGTGGCCATTAAGATATCACAGTTAGAGGGGAGTGGAGTAGAATGGAGGCGTTCAAGAAAATGATAAGTGTCTTTGATAAAGGAGGGCAGGGAGTGGACAATGGGTTGTAGGTAGTAGTCAACAAATGCGGACATGCGTTCGGTGGGTGAGTTATAAGAGGAGACAATGGGGCGGCCAGGGTTGTCAGGTTTGTGGATTTTGGGTAGAATATAGAAGTTTGGGGTGCGTGGGTGTGACGGAGAAAGAAGGGTGATATCTTGTTTAGACAGGCCTTCATCAGGGCCTTTGATTTGAAGGAAGGAGATTATTTCATCCAAAAATTCAGGATTAGGGTCATGGGACAAAGGCTGATATGAGGAAGTGTCAGAAAGTTGTCGGTTGGCTTCATCGAGGTAGTCAGAAGAGTTGAGGATGACTACTGTGGAGCCTTTGTCAGAAGGAGTGATGGCAATATCTGGATTTAGAGTAAGTTTTCTGAGGGCCGAGATTTCAGAAGGAGATAGATTGGGTTTTGGTTTAAGGGAGTTGAAAAAAGATGGCTCAGAGAGTTTTGATAGGAGAAGGTTGGTGAAGATTTCAAGGGGGTGATTGGAAAGAAGTGGTTTTGGTTCATGTGAAGAAGGAGGTTTGAATTTGGAGAGAGCGGTGTGGGGGGGGGGAGGTGGGAGACGGAGGAGTGGGACGCGTTTCCCAGAAAAATTTCCATTTCAGTCGTCGGCAGAAAAGAAGGGCGTCAGAGAGGATTTTAACAGGGTTTATTTTAGGGGTAGGTGAAAAACTAAGGCCTTTGGAAAGAAGAGATAATTGTTCAGGGGAAAGAGAAGTAGAAGAGAGGTTAACAACCGCTTTTTCTACTACCGCTAGTCCAGCCGACGACTGAGCTGGGAGGGTGGGGGCAGCGGAAGGAGATTCGCTTCTAGGAAGGACGCGCTTTGGGAAATCCACTGACGTAGGAGGAGGCGGGGTAGCCAGGTTGAAGCACGTAGCAAGGTCAGGTTTGGACAAGTACAATGGAGGTGGGGGAGGGGGGGATGTCGCCATGTGCACGGGAAGAGAGAGGCCTCGGCAGAAAAAGGAAAGGATTAGTGAAGAGAGTTTACGCTGGGCTTTTAAGCGCTTGGAGGCAAGAACGCGAAGCGCAGAGTGGAGTGAACGTTGGATACTGGAGAGCGAATGTGGGCTGCACAGCTTGACAATTTTGATAAGGGAATGAATATCAGCATAGTACTGGTGTACAAGAGCTTGATAACGTAAGAGGACCGTATGACAGAAATTAAAGGAAAGCTGATAAGAGTACGTGTGGAAGAACGGACGTAAAGAAGGAGGGAGGCCGGTTAGGGGGAGTTTGATAGTAAGTCCGTTTGGAAAGATGCCAAGGGATAAGCAAGAGGAGAGAAACTCGGAGTGGCACGTGTATTGCGCCAATTTAAAAGAAAGTTTTTTTATAGTGTGCAGCCAAGACATGACAAGATCGGTGGAAGGCATCACGGACTAAGTATTAGGAGAGGAGAAAGGCGTGAAGAAGCATATGGGATAAGAGATAAGATAGGAAATGAGATAAGATATCACAGTGGTGAGGGAGGGATAGGACACTGAGAAAGATGGATGCGACTCACAGGACAGGAACCACAGGAACGTAGAACCGGAACCGAAGACGCAGCTCGTAGACAGAAGAACACACAGAAGGATTGCAGGACGCAACGATATAAAACTTCCAGGAAAATCACTCGGGTGATAAATATACAGTATGCCAAGAGGGTGGCCGATAAAAAATATACACACGGAAAAAAGAACACTTACACATAAAAATTTTCGATATTTCGGTGAAGTCTAGCTCCACCTTTCTCAAGGTTTAAGGTAGGAATGAAGAAAAGGAGAGAGATTGAGGTATGGGAGGGGAAAGAGGGGGAGACGAAGGTGTAAGAGGGGAAGGAGGGGAAAGAGGGAGAGAGGAAGGTGTAGGAGGGGAAGGAAGGGAAAGACGAAGAGCGGGGAGAGGGCGTGGAGGAAGCAGGGAGAGATGAGATGAGGGGGAGGGAGAAACTAGTGTGATTTATTGAGTCCGGGGGGCGAGAAAGCCTGGTGGATTAAAATACAAGAAGATTCAAGATCTTTGAGCTGAAGGGGAGAGGAAGAAGGGGGAAGGGAAGCAAGTAGACCGACTTTAAATAACACTTTTAAAGTCGGTCTACTTGCTTCCCTTCCCCCTTCTTCCTCTCCCCTTCAGCTCAAAGATCTTGAATCTTCTTGTATTTTAATCCACCAGGCTTTCTCGCCCCCCGGACTCAATAAATCACACTAGTTTCTCCCTCCCCCTCATCTCATCTCTCCCTGCTTCCTCCACGCCCTCTCCCCGCTCTTCGTCTTTCCCCTCCTTCCCCTCCTACACCTTCCTCTCTCCCTCTTTCCCCTCCTTCCCCTCTTACACCTTCGTCTCCCCCTCTTTCCCCTCCCATACCTCAATCTCTCTCCTTTTCTTCATTCCTACCTTAAACCTTGAGAAAGGTGGAGCTAGACTTCACCGAAATATCGAAAATTTTTATGTGTAAGTGTTCTTTTTTCCGTGTGTATATTTTTTATCGGCCACCCTCTTGGCATACTGTATATTTATCACCCGAGTGATTTTCCTGGAAGTTTTATATATATATATATATATATATATATATATATATATATATATATATATATATATATATATAATAAAAACACTTGACAGGGGGTGGGGAAAGAAAAGTAAAAAGAGAGAGAGGACTTACTAGACGTTTCGGGCATGTAGGCCCTTCTTCAGCTGTAGAAAATGGAGAAAATTCACTCCATTTTCTACAGCTGAAGAAGGGCCTACATGCCCGAAACGTCTAGTAAGTCCTCTCTCTCTTTTTACTTTTCTTTCCCCACCCCCTGTCAAGTGTTTTTATTATATTGTGGCCTATTGGCGAAATTTTCGTTACGTGTATATATATATATATATATATATACATATATATGCGAAAAGAAGAACCATTCTTCCTTTACCTCTCGCTGAAGAAGGTGGCGGTGATCCACCGAAAATTTCAAAACCCGTGTGAGTTTCTTCTTTTTAGTCGCCCTAGCGACGAAGTATACATATATATTTGTGTTCACGCTCGTGAAAGCTTCCAAGTTAGTCATTGCTGCTGTTATTACTGCTTTTTTCAGGGATAGGAGAGAGTTCCTTCGGAATACAAAAGTTATTATCTAAAACAACCGTTGATTCCGGACTCAAGAAAAGAGGCAAAAAGGACCGTTTACAAGAAAATGTAACAGTGCGGGAAGATGCATGGACGCGCATTACGTGTACCTTCAAAATTGCACCGTATACTCAACTGTAAATATTGTGCGGACACATGCCCACAAAAGAGAACCCGTTTCAATTCTGTGAATGTATTTTCGAAAGTGTTCACGCATCTACTCATGTGGCTGCATGCATCAAGTATACTTGCGATACTCGATAGACAATAACATGCATTTATAATTCAAGTTCATACGAACAACCACTGAAATTATTTTTTTCAAAATTATATAACTGGAATTTATACCAATACTTCTCATATTAAAACTATAATTCACAACATTTTGGTCAAAACTGTAGCGTGAAATGAAAAAATTTGTGACAAGTTATTTTAGACTCCGTCAGGAACCGAAGAAACGATTTCTTGAGGTTTGAGGAGGAGCTAACTCGGAAATGTAAGAATAGCACTACGGAACTTCGGTTAACGGTTGTGACCTAATTCAAATGTAAACTATCATGCTACACCTTCCGGTACAGCTGGGGGTGTCAGCGTTGAGCGACCACAGTTTCTTCCGAGTTGCAGAAGGCATCTTCAGGTCAAGCCTGAAGAGGAGACTGGGGGAGAAACTGTTTTCGTCCGAAGTTGACATACGCAGTTGTACCGGAAGATAGAACCTTATACATCAAGTCGCTGCGGAATATTTCGCTCCAACTTTAAAGCATAACGGATATACAGATAAGATAGTCTGGAAATTTTTAAACAATAATTATTCAGTCACACTACACATTGAGCACCCAAATTACCTCGCATTAACACTGAAGCACTCAGAACAATTACACGAAAAAGAATAAGGAAGGTAAAATCAAATAAAATATCAATTGTAATCGAAATTATTAAAATACTTTCAAAGGAAAGCCAAATGATAATCCATTAAAATGCTTTAATACTACAAATCTGAACGACAATGTGGGGAACACATTACATACATCTATTTACCCTAAGGAATCTAAGCGTCAGGTAGGTCAATATAAACCGGTATCTCCTATCTACGAATGGACAAATAAATTAGTACATATCTACATATGTATTCGAGGCTCTTCCTTAAGCTCGAAGAGGAAAACTATCAACAATTCATTGAGAAGATCAACCCCAGAAAAATTGAAACACTAAACTGAGAACATGCTCTCAAAATATTTTTTCTCAACCGACAAATGCTAGTGAGAAGACAAGAGAAAAGAAATATATTAACAAAATACAACTCCCACAACGATGTAATCTTCAGCTTGGTTTTATCAGTTTCCATCCCTATTCAGATAGTAAATTGATAGTAACTACAATTATACCCATTTGGAAGTCCCAGGTAGGAACAAGGTTCATGAAAATTGGAGTTATTCCATTTTAGCGAATCATATCACATGCATTTCGGCCTGCGTTCGGCGTCTTCCCTCCCATCCCCTAAACAGCCAATCCAATACCAATGTCCAACGAAGTATTGAGATGTTGATACTAAAAAAGCAGTAAAATTATTGTCGGGAGGATATTCCTTCTTGTAAATATAAATCAGTTATCGATAAATATCGGCCGTAAAAATTCATCCCAGTGAACGATTATGTATTTTCCAGTTCATATTCATAATGCCTAACAGCACATTGCAGCGTCATGCATGTTGTGATGGCAGTAATTTCACAATAAATAACAACTACACAGTAGGGTGTATCACGAAAAACTTTTTTTTGAAATTCAAAATTGCAAGTGAATAAAAAGTTGTCACTGTGTTCACATATGCACCCAAAAAAATTTGAGGCAAATCGTAAAATGTTTAGGTCTCCCGGAACGGGCCTAAAGTTTGATTTTTTTTTGTCAAAAAAAGTAGATTTTAAATTTTTTTTAAAACGTAAATACAAAACAAATGTTTGTTTTCAAGTACAAAATTATAAAGTTTAAAACGAAAGTTAACAGTAGAACAAAAGTTACACCGGTCGCGTAACATTTATGCCTCCCGGATAAGGTGTAAAGAAGTCATATTTGTGCAAAATTAAGGTCTGTTTTTGACAGTTTCATTTACTTATATTCACCTTATTTTATGTATAAATTTCGTTTAACCATACAAATAAAAAGCATTACAATCTAATGTGTGTTTACTAGGCCGAAATTATCCTTTATTATTTTTAATTAAGCCTATTTTTCGAGTAAGAGAAATGAAAAAATGATTTTATTTTCAAAAGGAAAAAAATTACAAATATTAAAACGTTAAGCTTGAATAAGTAATTCAAAATGAATCTTGATTACATATTCTATAGATCTTGATAATTGCTGAAAATTTCAGAATGTTATAGTTGTCCGTGGGGAATAGGTTTATATTAATAGGTATGTGACATCTCAGTTATCAGCAGCTCTCGCAACCTGTAACCAAAGTTTTTAGTTAGGCTGATTTTAAAGAACAATTTCTAGCAACTCATCCATATGCTTACAAAAAACCAAAAATATTAGATAGAGTTGATTGTTTCCAAAAAAGTAGATATTTTATTTTTATAGAAAAAAAAGTCTTACTTGATGTTTATTCCTGGGCTGTTGCAGATGTGAAGTGATGTTTCATTTCAAACTTTGAAAGATATTTTCTGTCCATCAATAGATCTAATCTCGATCTAATGAAACCATCTCTCTCTCTCTTTGTAGCCACAAACGTGCTTAGAAGCTTCTGTAACCTCATTCACAATTCTTACTACTGCTTGTGTGTGTGAAGGAGTTTTAAACTACTTTCTACCGCAAATTCCAGTTTCAACGATCAACTCTAGCTCTTGCTTGCTTAAGTTAGTTAGGAGAGGTGGTTCCGTTACTGTTGTAGACTGCCAATCAATAAGATCTACATAGTCCTCTGCATCAAAATTAACTTGTGGTGGTTTGAAAACTCTCTTTGCTTTTAAATCTGTTTGTAGAGCTATTTGTATTCTTTTGCTTGCTAAACACCTAATATTTTTTCGTGAATCAAACAAAATTCCCAAAAGAAGATGTTCTGGGTGTACCATAAAAGCATTTCTCTGTAGCGTTGATTGAACAACAGCCTTCAGATCACCTTCTAAGTACTTGATGCGTTGTACAATCTTAAAAAAGTTTTGTGAAGCATAAATAATCCTTTGATAACATTTAATTGTAAACAATGAGGGAGCATAAACTTTTATGACAAACTCAGCCAGGTTTTTCAACTGAGGGGTTGGATCAAGTGATGCAATATATAAGCGTAAAATTCTGTTTGCCATTGTCGGTCATCTTGCATGGGAGATGTTCCCTGAATTTCTGCTTGCTAACTCTTTGGAGCATTCGCCTGCTAACGCAGCTTGACATATATGCCAGAGATATTTCTGGTCAGTGCTCAAATCCTTAAAATCAACCTCTGGAAAAACACTATCTATTTTATTGTACTCAACAACTGGTAAATCTTGACAACATGCTAAACTTTTTCCAATTGGGCTTCTAAAAGAATTGGGCCCAGAAGTTGGACCATCAAGGGCAACAATAACTTTCCTAAGCGGCAATTCGTTCAAGTGAAGCAAACAAAGCACTGCTTGTACTAGACGTTTTAAAGCCTTTAGAACAATGAAATTGATCCATTATAGACTCCAGTATTAGATGCAGTACCATCACACCCAAGAGCTTTAATAGTTTTCTCATCAATGCAGTGAATTTCAGTATGGATAATACTATGTATTTCCCAGAGCCACTGGCTGGAGTAACGTGTCCAAAATATTTTGCATTTGGTTCTTCAAACAAAGATATGTATTCTTCTTGTATAGTTATCCGGACACATTTCCCACTAACAATATCTTTACTTATTGTTTCATCTTTTCGACCATCAAAATAGCACCCCACCACAGCGTTGCCGCAGCGTTCGGACGCAGCCGCGAGACGCACCAGTGAAACCACACCTGAGTGTAGCATTCACCATTTCATAATAATATTCTCGCTACTTCAAAATGCTGTAAAATAATACGTACAATATAAACAAATAATTGAAATTAATCTGAAGGATGGGTTTAAAATTGAAAAATAGGTGTGTTTGGTAAAAAATGTACATTTTCATGTAGATTCCGGGAGATGTAGATGTTACATGACAGATATATATTTTTTCTACTGTAAAATAACATTCAAAATTTAAGATTTTTGTACTTGAAAACAAAATTTTGCTGTTTATTTACGTTATAAAAAAAATTGAAAATCTGTTTTTGACCAAAAAAATCAAACTATAGGCCCTGGGAGACGGAACGGGAGACCTAAACATTTTTCAATTTGGCTCAAAAAATTTTTGGTGCATATGTGAGCACAGTGACAACTTTTTATCCACTTGCAATTTTGAATTTAAAAAAAAAGTTTTTCGCGATACACCCTACTTCACAGGACTGTTTCCTTCGGTTTGCTCCGCTGATTACGCATTTTGTGCAATTCATATTTCAAAAAATACATAATTTTAAGTCATCACGAACAGCTTTCTACGCCACAACTGTTATCAACCTCTAGCACCGAGAGGAAAAAGCTGGTGTAAATGAAGGATTCCATTGAAGTAAACCAACATAGGACACTTTGTTCATAACGTACAACAAATAAAAAAATACACATCCTTTGTCAGCAGATGCGAGCTGCTTCTGTCTAAATTTAAATGCAAGTCGAAGTCAGAAATAAAATACTGAGTCGCAGTATCTTTTAAGGTATTTGGAGCAAGTTATCATTATACATAAAATTAAATGAATTTTGCTTCATTTTAAAGAAAAAGATCTTTCTGATAATACTGAAATGTCAACTAATTACCTCATTACTTTTAGAGATATTTACCGAAATATAAGGCTGTTTTCTGTGGGATGCGGTACGTCTATGCGCTCCAGAGAGATATTATAAAACAACGCAACGTGCAACGCATAAATCAAGTAAAAGTTTCTCAAATATGTAACTTTTATTAATTACTGAGAAGTTTAATCATGTAAAACATTTTTTTACGTAATAAATATAACTATATATGGTTTATGATTTTAACATCAAGGTTCTTAAATTTTAAAATTAAGTTAGAAAATGACATCAACTATGATCAAAGAAAAATCTCACTGAAACTAAGTTAATGCATAAGAAGGAGTATATGGCTAATGTTTATCAATTATACTGTTGTGCTGGCTGCATAATATCAATTAAAAATCTCAGTAGTAGCATAATTTCTGAAATTTTTAATTAAAATTCTTACATGGATTATTTTATGACTAGATATAATTTCGCTCAAGCTACCTTACATGGAATTCCGTTTATTTTTTCACTTGAAGGGAAAAGATAGAATACGAATGAATATGAGAAAGCTTTCGTCGAGATTGTCACCCATGGATGATTTGTGGGAGACAATTCGTAAAAATACGCCTGAGATATGACGCGCGAAGACACACCAGTCACAATGGAGAGGACGACCTGGAATCAACGACCCGGAAATCAAGGATGGAAGACGCAGAAATAAGTTTTCTGCGCTAAAGAGCAAATAGAGGATAAGAAATGCGTAACCCATTTGGCAGCGAATTTCACAAACGAAAGTAGACTTACATGCGACAATGTGTTACAGTCTAATAAGAGTCATCTCCTCGAAACCTAAGTAGTTAATACCACAGCGAGAATGCTCAGTTTAACAAAAGAAAACAGAACATCAGCATTGGGCTCAAATTCATTATTGCGTCTGCCTAATGTATTACATGGAAATCAAAACTCTTTGTTTTACACGATTTATGTATTAAGTTTTATTAGAATGATAAATCAGCGTCTTCATTAATATGAGATAAGTAGCTAAGAACAAAGGCAAAACTTAAATATGCCTTTCAAGCTACAGATTACAGATGTGTTGAAATGACACGATAGTATTCACCCTAATCAAGAATATTCTGTCAAATGATAGAGAAAGCTCTCTCTTTATTTTGGGTTTTAATTAATACGTATGCATATTTTATTTTCATCTAAAACTCATGAAACGCAGCTTTAATTACTAATTTATTCCATACATCAACAAGAAAACGCATTAGTGCAAATTAGAGCCCATGGGCTCAATAATCGAAGGAGGGTGCATCACGTTACCACCATTCTCAACAGCCACTGACAATAACGCTTCGCTGTGGATCTCCACTCAATTTACCGTTCAGCTGACCGCTGTATCCCTTCATAATTTCTTGTATTCACATTTATTTTAATGCTCTTGGTTGATTTCATTTTTAGTCTCAGTTGGCAATACATCCCATTCATTTTCGCTTCCACTATGGTTTACTGGAGATTTAGGTCACAAAACATTTTCAAATCTCTTCCACAGCGCTGAGTTTTCACTTAGCAGCTCTTATCCCTATTTTAATTATCCCTTCATTCCATTCATCATATTTCCGATGAAAATTGAAAATCATTGGTGACAAAACACATCCCTGACGCACTTTTTTCTTTAGTCTTGCATCCACGAATCTCCCATCATTCTGAGACCAGCGCACTCAAAACACCACAACTCCTTGCCATTGCGTAGAGAGCTTCACTACTCCTCCGTCTCTGATCATGAGGGGAGAGACAGGCGCGAAGATTCTCGCAATACCGATCGGAACAAGGTCGACCTCCAGCTGAGACGACTTTCACGCCGAAGACGAGAGAGGAGGCGTGAAAGTGAGGATAGGAGTTTTGGGGGGGAGGAGGCATGGGGAAGAAAGAGAGGAGAATTGCTGGAGCATAAAATCTTCCCCATCATCTGCCGCCGCCGATGCGAAAAGCGCAGGGGCGGCAGCCGCCACCCCCCTTCAACCCCGCCGCCCCTACTCCCGTAGTCGGGCAGGGGCGCGACCGAAAAACGAGCCGAGCACAACAAGGAGGAGGAATGCAGGCCACGCGGCGAAGGGGCGACCCGGCCCCGGTCGAATCAATAACCCACTCCGCCACTCCACACCCCCTCCCCTTCCCTTCCAAACTCCCCCACCCCACCACCACCAGCCCCACAAACACACACACGACCGTATGTGCCTTGGCGAGCCCTCCGTCGACTACGCGAGCGCAAGGTCGCGGACCACATACGTGGAAAGGCCGCCGCTGTATGTGTGTGGAGAGAAGAGTTATGGGAAGGGGGGGGGGGCGGAAACAAGGAACGCACGCGGGTGTGGGGGCAGAGAATGATGTAGCTGGGGTAGGAAGAGCAGGGAGGTGAACGGAGGTGGGGGCGGGGGGAACCGCGCCGTCTTGGTGCGCGGGAGATGCGGGAGGGGGTGAGGAGAAGGCTGAGCTGGGAGCAGCACCTGCAAACGCCGCCGCTCCTCCACCGCGGGGTGGGGGGGGGGAGAGAGGCTGCCGCCTAACTTCGTTACGGACGATGATTTCGAGAACGGGGTAAATAAACAACGGGGGCGGCCCTGCTCTTCTCCGCATGCGGCTGGAGCGTGTCGCAGTCAGCTGAGCGTCGGGGCAAACGGGGTGAGGGGGGCACGGGGAGCAGCCGGCGTGATTTCTGCACCCAAACGACGGAATGCAACTCTCGTAGGGAGAGAGCAGATGTATGCAATCGATTTGATGGCAACGACAAAAGAAAAACACTGCCGAGAAAGAAGAGGAGTCCACATCAAGCAACTCAGTCCAACGCGATTTGGAATCGGGTGGAAAAAAATTCAGCATTCAATATTCTATCAACTTCAAGAGTACGGAGCTAAAACTGATTCCGGGCGTCAAAGAGACCGAAACTATATTTTCAACGCATGCGGGTATCATTGAAATATTGTTTTTAAGCGGAACGCTGATAAAGTACTCCGGTTCATTCCGATTTACGGCTCACAAATTTGAGAAGGGATGGAAAAAATATAGAAACCTTGGCTCCAGAAATGGGAATAAACAATAATGAATGCCTCGAAAATAAACACTTCAGATCGGCTAACAGAGAGGGAATTCCAAGCTCACTGGATAAGGTGAATTGAAAATAAACCGTATCCCTTCAAGATTAAGGGCACATAGCACTATTTACACTATAGTAAAATAAGTAGAGACTCTACTTCATGATGATTTGGAAATATCGAAACGTGTTGTAATTAATTAAATAAATCTGGCTGAAAATTAATACACACCCCTTGATAATCAATTTCCGCGAATTCTCACCTGTAAAGTTCCATTTTATTAGTACATTGAAATGATTTAAAATGCTGTGTTTTAATATCAGATCTCTTCGATCGTGAATATATCACAGGCGCTGAGCAAATTAATTTTTTGGGCATTGCTGAATATCGTGTTGTTTTATAATCAACGCTGTAAATCGGTACTTGGTAAAACCAATGCATTATTGAAGAAAAATACGCAGTACACTTTGTTGGTACCAACAAAACACCTTTGTTTCGTGGGACCTACAAAGATTACTGCGTACCTATTATTCTTCAATAATCATGTATTTGATATTCAACAAATCTCCTACTCTGGTACTCAGCTTCAACTCAACCTCAACGAGCACACGTCTCATTATCTTTTGCGTAATTATGATGTTTTAAAGTAGCCAAATGAAATACTTTACCCAGAAGTCCCTACGGTTTACCATGTCTTTCATGATTTGTCCCAGAAATCTTCTTTGGCTCAAATTCGGTCCTTGAACAAATTTTTCCGAACATAAGAACTTGCGCAATGAACTTCTCTTAAATGAAAACCCTCAAGTTATGCCGTTTCATCGAAATCGACAGAGCAGTTTAAAAAAAATTACATTCCTACACAAAATTATTGCTGATTTCAGAGTACCTACACGATAATACGATTGCAAGATACAGTCTATCAAGGACAATATAACAGTTCTTTGATAAAATTTCTGGAAAAATAAATAGACCATACATACAACTCACCAGAACAACAAAATAAATAATTTTCGTACGCCAATCCGACATGATTGAGCTTTTTGTCTCCATGCATTTTGCCTACGTGGGTGGAAATAAATATATTATAATTATTATCTCTTAGTATTGATATTCTCTGCACCCAGAGTCAACCGAATACATATCTTCCAAAAAACACAAATTTGAATCTTAACCGCTATTAAACTAAGTCACAGAGAAATTTAATACGAAGATGCAAGTTCAGGCGTTTCACTAAAAGATGATTCATAAATGAACTAGAGAATGTGTCTCGTTGAATGTCAACGAGAAGGAAAAAAATTAACACTTATACATTGTAATATACCATTCATATCT